>JASDQU010103030.1:58054-73099 GCA_032191745.1 Picea mariana
CTTCAGTAATAAACAAATCAAAATTTGAACATAAATTAGGTGGAGTATACCTTTCTGGTTTCCTTCTTTCTCGAATTGATCTCCTTAATACTGGAGTATGAGGATCTTCTTCTTATTATTCTTGTTCATCTCTAGAGTTTGATTCATTATCCTTTAACTCAAACTTTATTTTCTCTGGTTCTTCCTTCTTTGGTACGACTCCCTATTTGACAACATCTTTGATTTCTCTAAATACCATATCTTGACTATACACTACCTTCTTAGTTTCTTGGTTCCAAAGCTTAGAACCTTTCATACTTTTTATCTAGCTTACTAATGTTTTTCTTTGGAACGTGAACATAGGCATCTCAACCAAATACCCTGAGATGTGTGAGAGAGGGTTTCTTACCAGTCCATACCTCCGGTGGAGTCTTGTCATCCATTGCTTATGAGGGTGATCGACTGACTAGGTTATATGCAATACCCACTACTTCTACCCATAATTCATGTCCTATCCTGACACCACTAAGCACACACCTTGATTTTTCCATCAATGTCCTGTTCATCCTTTCTACAACTCCATTCTCCTGAGGTGTATATGGAGTAGTCTTCTTCCTTTCTATATTGTACTTCTTATATAATTCTTCGAATTCATTTCTGCAGAACTCTCCACCATTATCCATCCTTAACACCTTAATTCTTTTCTCTGTTTGATTCTCCACAAGAGCCTTAAACTTTTTAAACCTATCAAAGACTTTAGATTTCTTCCCGAGGAACTATATTCATGTATTCCTCGAGAAGTCATCTATAAATGAAGCATAGTACACAGATTTTCCCAATGATGGAACTGACACAGGCCCAAACACATCACTATGCACCAACTGTAAAATTCCCTCTGCCCTCGTTGCACCATAGAGGAATCTTACCCGATTCTCCTTCCCATATAGACAATGTTCTTAGAGATAAAAATCCAGAGAGTAGTTAGACATACCTTTACCATGTAGTAGTCAAAATCCCTTCTCTATGATATGCCCAAGTTTTTTATGCCACAACATAGCCTTTTCTCTAGAGACTGTAGGAGTTTTTTCTTCTTTAGCTCCAATCGCAAGAACAATGAAACTATTACACCCATCACCAATAGTGCTTCCCTACAACTTATACAGAGTTCCAATTCGAAATCCCTTCAACAACACCATTACTCCTCAAACCATCTGATAGGTATCTTTCTCAAACACTTTTTTTACCCTTGCATCGTCCATCTTGCTTACAAAAATAAATTTTCTTGCCAATCCTGGAATGTGCAAAACAACAAGGAGTGTTCTAATCCTTCCATTCATGAGCTTCAACTTGAATTTTCCTCGTCCTATGATTTTGGTTGTCTAGTCATCGCCTAGGAAAACATCACCTCCATCATATCTTTCATAGTCACAGAACCACTCCCGATGGGGAGGCATACGAAAAGATGCACCTAAGTCAACCAACCATGCCTTATGATATGCATGTGTGCTTGTAGCAGCTAAGTACACATCCCCTCCTTCTTTTGAGAAGGTTTTTCCTTCTGTAGTAGGAGCATATTAATATCCCTTCCCCCTCTCAACACTTTTGGATCTACATTGCTTCTTGTAGTTCCCTTCTTTTCCACATCTCCAATATACCTTTACAAAATTTCCAGGAGATTTAGATCTCCCACTTGAGGAATGAGATATATTTCTTTCCTAGAAGGGTCCTCTTGCAAATAATTCATCTGCACTCTGTCCTTCCAATTTGTTTCACCTCATATCCTCCGACAACAAGGATGAGACCACATCATCGAAACTTAAAGTAGTTGTATAACTACCTATGACCACAACCAAACTATCCCATGAGTCTGGTAAATAAAACAATAAACTAATACACTTATCTTCATTAGAAATCTTAATACCAACAGATAATAATTGACTTACCACAATATTGAAGGCGTTCATATGCTCTATCACCGAGTATCCATCTTTCATCCTCACGTTATACAACTTCTTTCGCAGGAACAATTTGTTTATCAGGGACTTAAACTAATATAAAGTTCCCAACTTATTCCATAAAGCCTTGGTCGTAGCTTCCCATGACACATTCAATAATACTAAATCTAAGAGACACAAATGGATTGTGCTCTTTTCCTTCCGATCCAACTTTGCCCAATCTTTTGCTGACATTCTTGTAGGTGTAGTACATGGATCTACAAATATGCATTGATCTTTGTCCATCAACAGATCTTCCATATTGAGATTCCAAGGCTCAAGACTTTTCCCATTAAATTTCTCGATCTCTATTTTTGAACTGCTCTCCATTTCTTTTCACCTGAAGAAGCAATATTGTAAATCTCCCACTGTAACAAGGCTTATCACAGACCCAAGCCATACCCTTGATCACAAAGACATCCCCCTAAATCCAATAACAACTCTGATACCAAATGTATATTTTAACCTTGTAAAATTACTTACTGCAAATAGATTCTTAATAAAAACATAAAAGATACAATGGCACACACACATTACACATAGTTTTTTACCGTGGAAACCCAAAATGGGAAAACTAACAACATGTTTAGAGCAGCGCCTCTAATTATTTTATTCATCATCTTCTTCATTGTTTACAATACAATATACATATAGAATCCCATGACATCCAAACCCCTAATCCATTGACCCAGATTAGTCAACAACTCTAATTCCTTAACTGGAATTAGAAAACCATCGACGAAAACCATGTGCTGAAAAACTGTCAAAACAGAGGCAAAAACAACCAAAATATATATTTTTTCAAGGGCTTTTCCCCCATATCCCCTTACAGGGGGGGGCCCACGAGCCCCCCCCTACCCCTTGAGGTTCCCATAATAGTGTACAGTGCATGGGACTATTCTTGCAAAGAATATAACATATACTTACCAGGTCAAAGTATGTATAAAGTATTTGCACATTTTCAAATAGAGTCAAAGCGCAACTAAATTGTGTTACTTGAATCATGTTAGTGACAAAGGACTATAATTTTCGTTTTGTAGTTTGATCATTTAACATGTGAATTAAGTTTGACTATTTAGTAAGTAGGCTAGAAGTTCCTTTTGAGCCATTTCGAACCATATATTTGAATAGGAATATTGGAGTAGCTTTATAAGCCAACTCTTGTTGTACTTCAAAGAAAAATTCCTTGTAAGATTGTTTGAGTTGTAGTTGAAAAACAAAATAACAATATCATTTATTAGGGCCAAAAATATGGTTTAACAAATGGTTTGATAGACAAAGAGGGATATGGAGGAGTGATGAGAATGGTAAGCTCAATTGAGGTCTTAGGATACTTACTATTGATTTACTATCTTCGGTTCGACCATCTTTTTTTTTTTGTAAATAAAAATAGAGCCTTGTATTAATATCAACCACAAGCTATACAAAGACAAGTGTCAACCACCTGTGCCGCCATAAGAGGGAAATCGACACAGGTGGCCTCCTGATGTTTAGGCAGTGCCATGTCCTTCTGAGTTTTTACACCAAAATTACAATTGACACCAAAATTGCAGTGTGTCTGCGTGAGCAAAAATATACAGACCAGATACTGCCGCTTTCGGCTTAGGAAAACTATAAGCAAAGTTGCCATGATTGAGACTATGTAAATGTAATAGGAAAAGAAATCAAGGTCGTCATAGTTTGCTAGACCAACGATTCTGCAACTAAATTGGACAGAAAAAAAACTGAAACCTCAAAACATCAATCTGTGGCTGGCCCGGGTTGACCATGTATGTTGTAAGCTGGGGTGAACCGCTGGCTGCAAGTCATGCATTTGGCATGCACAAGAGAATCCGAGAGCACCTTGAACAAGATATCCATCCTTTGGCCGAGGATTCGCTGAGAGTGCTCCTGGTCCGCTTGCTTCTGTCTGATTTCGAAGAGGATGATGAGGTGCTCCTCCATGAGGCGATTAGCGAAATATTGTGTCTGGTCTCCTTCCTCCTTCCCCACTACGTTGTCGGCCTCTTTGGATGTTCTTGTTTGAATCTCCAGCTACCAGCTTGGAGGGGTCTCCTCCTCTACTTGGCAGCTTCCATCTCCATAATAGGGGTCGCCTGGCTTAACTATGGAAGGGGCCAGGAGGTTGGTGGGTAGAGTAGTGTGTGCACCCAAGGGTGGTGTCTCCTCTTTAACTTTTCACAACCTGTGGAGCGATGGGAGATACATGGGGTGATGGGCAGTGGAGGCTTCAATTTTTTATTTTACTGGAGAGGCTCCATGGAGGGGAGCTGACTTTAATCTCTGGGTGGATTATCGAGGATTGGAAAAGTGGGCGATGAGCGCCCTTTGAGAGGGGGTGAGCATGTTGCTTCTAGAGAGGGTGTCGTTGTCGCGGGCACCCCTCTTAGATTTTCCGCGCTCCTGGGGCATGCTGGAGGGGAGGTGAGGGTGGTGGAAGGGGGAGATGGAGGCAAGGGAGAGGTGCAGTGGGTGAAGGAGGAAGACAAAGAAGCCTTGGGGAGAAATGGAGCTGAGGTAGTCAGGGAGGATGCCTCTAGTGCGAATTGAGAGGTTGCAACGAGAAAAAACTTGCGAATTGTAGTGGGAGTCGAGGAACACAACCGGGAGGGTGCACTAGGTGGGAAGAAGAATCGAGAAAGGCTTCCGATATATGACCTATCTGCCACTCTTATCGCCATTGAAATGTGAAGTGACCCTTGCATCTCCCATTGATGCATGAGAAGAGCACTACATCCTCCTGGTACGCCTTGCCTGGCTGGTTCACTCGCCCGAGTGCCTAGCCAGGCACACTACCATAAATCCTCTCATGGTGTGAGCCATGGAGGAATGAATGCATAGGGGCTGGCGAACGGGGTTAATAACTCACCCAGCTGCTCTGTGCCAGCTTCTAACGCACTTTCTCCAGGTGGCACCCCATCTGGGTGGGTTTTACCATCTTTTACAAACAACTCATATTGGTTATTATTTTGGTGACAAAAAGTGACAATTGTGCCCATAGATCTAACTGCATAAGTTGCAACCAATGCAATCATATTAGATATTGTTGTGTCTAGTGAGATTCAAGCATTTGTGCAAGCTTGAGCAATTTATTCAATACTGGTATTTGTGTTCAAGACAACACATTTTTCTAAATCACCTTGCTTAGATGAGGTCTTGTGTCGAAGGCCAAATTTTGTAATTGAGACACTTGTTCTAGGTACCAATTAAGAAATGATTTTTGAGATCAAATCATTGCTATCATTTATTGTTGTTGTTATTCATCCATGTTTTTCGACGAGATCAACATGGATGAGTTGTGTTTTGATTGGAGAATTGATGCTTTTGGTGCAAACTAGGCCATATAAGACACATATATTGCTTGGCCCATGTGTGCAAAGTTGTAATTGAACACAATGTTCAATGCATAGTAGGTTGTAATTAAAAAGATTTGTACTATTAGAAAATTGTAATCCAACTTTGCTGTCTATATTTGTAGTTAGTATTAATAGGATAAGAATATACCTAATGAGTACTTGTAACTATATTTTCTTCAGAAAATAAGAGAAAAGAGAACAAAAGAGATCGATTGTTAATTGCTCTATAGGAATCTCACTCATAATTTTTTTTCATGTTTTGTCAATATGATTTCGAGTGTCCTTAGCTTATGAAGAAACTATCGTTGATATTATGAAATAAGTATGGACTACAAGTTAAAAAATGGTTAATTTGCAAAATAATTGTTTGTCTTCAATGCATTATGAGAAATTTGACATCTATTATAACTAGCACGATGCAAATTGAAGTTCAAGTAGACATAAGAATAATTGGAAAAAAAATCTATGGCTAATGAAAAGATGAATCTTGCCCATCTTTCTGTTTTATTTTTCCTGGCAAAACTTCAACCTTGCTTATGCTAGAGGAAACCATACTAAAAGGCATACAATGAACAAGGATCTACAAAACATTGAATATGAATATAACATAAATGTTTAAGGAAATACTTACGTAATAAAAGAACAAGTATCGATAAGTAAGGTAGTTGGGGGGCATTACAAAGTTCTTCAACTATGCAAGTAAAAGAATAAAAGTGTTTATGTGGGCTCAAGTATCTTTAGTAGTAGAATTCATTTACCAAGATTTGACCAGAGAAGTAATGCAATTTTATTTTTTTATTTTTTCCTAAAAACAAGGATGGATTACTATTTTGCAATACTTATAGTACACAAATTTTTACAGATAGTCATGGAAGGCAAGATTGTGCATCGAGACCTAGAACAAGTGAATTTCTTACAATTATAAAGTACATGTGAGTATGAAAATGGTATTATAGAAAAATGTTTCAAAGGGCTTTGGAAGGAGCTAAAAGAAAAACGTCTTGTTGGTCAATCCAATAAGCATCAAAGATACTAAAGATCATGAACACAAAAACCTTGCCTTTCTTGCTCTTCTACTATTACTGCAAGAAGTTCATCCTCATGTTTGCTAGAAGAAGCCATTATGAAATCCCCACAACAATGAACAATCTATAAAATCATGCATTTGTAGTTAATAAGAAATGAATATAGTCAAAATGTTTTAGAAAAATATTGTTGGAATTGTCATGTGCATGGAGAGTATAGATTAAATGGAGACTACAAAAGTTATTTGATCTTTAGAGAGATACACATTTCTATGGACACTATTATGAAAGCGATGAGAATGTAACAATGACATTATATTCTAGAACCAAATTGCGTGTTGGTACTTGGTTGATAGTTCTGTGCATTGATACATGTGTTGTTTCTTATAAAGGCGTTGTATAAACATTCAACTTTTTGAACTTTTTCACTGGAATATGGCGAAACAGATATTGGAGAAATCACCATTTTTTGTTGTTTAAATTGCATTTTTGAATGCATAAATAGATTCATCATGCTGAAGAACCTCTAGGGCACTCGAATTATATAGATTCAATCACTCAAATCTAGAGTTCCAACAATTTTTAACTAGATTTCAGTAAAAATTGATCAAAAAATATACTCGTAAAAACTCCAAAAAGTCGAACATTTAAATTACACATTTTATAAATATATTGTTGATGTTTTCAAGGGATCTTTCTTTCTTTAATTGGAATACCATTTATTTCTAATGTAGATCATGGAATTACCAAAGCTGCAAAGATATCTTCAAAGGTATATAAAACCTTATATGCACATGAATTTATTTCAATTGTTTAATATTTTATTAGGTTCATTGTTTAATATAATTTATTTCAACTGTTTTAAGACATATACCTCTAGGCCGTTTTGTTTGATGGCATTTGCTCGTTGTTCTGAAATGCATGGATGTTTTAGAGGACATGCCATCTTTGTGTTTATAGAAGCTATCTTTTGTTATATGGTAAGTTCACATCTGTGTTTTCATGTAATAACATATTTCTTTTATGAGTTCGTGAAAGCAATGAGGAAAACTCATTTGCCATTTTGCAAAAATAGAATAGGTCGAATGTTTTTTTTCCCTTCTCACTTGAAGGTAGGGTTGATTTGCATAATTGACATCAAGAAAATTTCTATAGATAGTAATGGGAAGCAAGAATGTGCATATTGGCATAAGAGAAGTGAGTTTTCTATACATCTAAAGGCATGTCCAACTATAAAGATAATACTATAGGAAATCTTTGAAAATGTGTTGAGAAGAATTGAAAGACAAATAACATGATTCTCATTCCAATAGCCATCAAAGATACAAAAACTAATGCAAATTTTTGGGGAAAATGTCCAAAAAAGATCAAGCATAGAGCTAAAATTATTATTTGCTATCATTGTATGTAGGTTTAGTTTATCGAGAGAAATATTTTTTGTGCATTGTTATTTTGTAACATGTTAATGTTTAAATCTCTAGTGATCACAATTTTATCATGTTGTTGAATGTCTTTTGTTATGGTGTGCATGAATTGAAGAACATCTTCAAGTGGTGCAGTATAAACATATGCTAATTTGACAATTGCATTATCAATTCTAAAGTAAGTGACAATTGATTCAACATGATTTGTTGCGTAAATGTATGATTTCTCAACAACTATGATTTATTTGTAACATGATAGAATGTCACGATTGCAAAATGTTCATAGGCATTTGTATTTTTTTGCAAGTGTAGATTCTTTTGGAACTAAGTTTGTTTGTGTTTCTTCAAAACACAATATATCATTTCACATTAAGTAATAGGAATTGATAATATTATCAATATGCAATGGAATGCTTCTTGTGTTCAGTAAAAATATGACCAAACAAATTTCTATTGGTACTAATTGTAGACTGTGTTCATGATCTGTAAATTGTCGTGGATATTCCACTGGAACAGTTCATCCCTACATATCTAATTAAATATTGAAATCTTAACTAATAAGGTTATCTTTCCTTTAGATCTCTAGAATATTTCGTTATTGAATTTCTGCTTATGCATGAAATAGAAAAATGAGGAAAAATAGAGAATAGTAAAATACAATCACATCATCCACAAATAAACACAAGATATGACCTAGGAAACCCAATACGGGAGAAAACCCAGCTAGAAGGTGAGGTTGCTCTGCTCTCTTTTCTTTGGTATAGAAATGATGAAAGTACAAAGAAAGAGGCACTCCCTGTGGAGTTTCCCTTTGACATGTGGCCTATATGGCTGCTACATAATCTCTCCTCCTCTGTTATTCTCACATAATACCACTCTTACATGTTATGCTCATCTATGGAACAAGATACAATGCAAAAGAATGGAACCCCTTCTCTTCCTAGTGGCCCGATGTTTAACATAGCTCAATAACCATCTAAGGGTAGGTTTTTGACTTCCTCAACCCTCAATTGTGATAGGATTTTGGACCTCCTAGAGTCTTCTTGAAATTATATATGTGACTAGCCCCATATGCAAGAGTAACAGGGGCTGATGTGGCATCCTCTCGTACCATGGTGGTCAACTCAGTAGGTCAACTTGCAGGAGGCATAAATTTTGCATACGAACTCCAATTGATGCACAATATGCATCGTTGGAAAGGTCTTGGAGTGTAGAACACTGTGAAGGGGGTGAGCACAAATTATAGACACTAGAACCCAAAACACGTCGTTTAATGCCTCAAAATGGCTCTGGAAGGTTTCGAACCCCAAATTTCCAAACTGGGACCTGCCACTAAAATGGCCCTACAAACTGATTTCTCCAATTTTTTC
Source organism: Picea mariana (assembly GCA_032191745.1). Lineage (NCBI taxonomy): Eukaryota > Viridiplantae > Streptophyta > Pinopsida > Pinales > Pinaceae > Picea > Picea mariana. The sequence goes on from JASDQU010103030.1 coordinate 67,203, forward strand.
CACTCTAAAAGCATTGAGATAGTTGAAAATTAATATAATGATCAAATCCGGATGATACCTCCCCGTTTAGGGAGGCTTTTGGTCCCCAAAACCTTTATTGATTGAGGTGAGGAAATTTTTCCTCTACCTTCTCCTTGGAGTACCACTTTGCTTTGCCTAGAAGTTATCCTTTCAACCCAATATACCAAAGGTCATGTTGCCCCTGTCTTGTAGTTTTGGACCACTTCTCTAAAACTGTGTCCTCTACCAACTTTGCTTGAGCATCTGGTGCTAAGTCCTCTATGGAAGGTAGAACCTGCTCATCCTCCTGATCCAACATGGAAGGCTCATGGATTTTCAGATTCTCCACATTCACTACTGAGTAAATGCATGTGTATGGGGGTAGATTGAGTCTGTAAGCATTATATCCTACCTTTTCCAATAATTCAAAAGGACCATACCGTAGAGACTTATGTTGGAAACTTAGTCAACACTGAGAGGTGGGGGGGGGTGAATAAATATTGTATAATTATTTAAAATTTTCACAATTTTAACTTATTAACAACAATTGATCAACAATAGTAAACTTGAATATAAAATTAATACAATAATACAAGTTACAATAATGATTAGGAGACACCAATATCCTTGCTCAGGGCTTCAACCCTAGGAAACACCAACTCCCTTGTTTTAGGGCACCAACGCTAGGAAGCACTAACTCCCTTATTTTAGGGAACCAACCCTAGGAAGCACCAAATCCCTTGTTTAGGGCACCAACCCTAGGAAGCACCGACTTCTTGTCTTCAAACATTAATCAGTAAAGGACATTAGTTCTTGCTCCACCCTTCCACCCTCGTTACATAAATATCTTCTCTTTACTTCTTTGGACTCTACTCTTCCTTTTGATATTCAAATGAAACCCACAAAGACATCTTCTTTCCTTCATATATTTTCATTTATATAGACTTCTAAAGGGTGTGATTTGAAGCCATGTGTCTTTTGATAATGAAACATTGCACCCCTTCATTTAATTAACACAAATGATAACTTTTATTAATTGATTTTTGTACACCAAATTTAGAAAGATATTTCTATATGACGATTCTAGAGTGCTGGAAACAAATTTTAAAATTCTATGACATGGGTTTTGTGTAGAACATCCCCAATTACTTCAGGCATGAGTGGTTTCCCCAGAAAATGTGCGAGGTGGCAGGTACACACGGTTCTTTGAAGGAAACTTGCACAGATTTTCCTTTCATCTTCGAATGCTAGATCGACTTCAATACATTTTACTTTTTCATGAATGTCTAAATCAACCTCCACACACACACACACACACACATATATATGTTGGAGACTATTTAAACTCAACTTGTAAACATTTTACTTGATGGTGGACATAAAATCAGTCCCCTCTCAGCTACTAGTCACTAAAGACTCGACTTGGTCTCACCCTTTTTTGTATTGGCTTCCTCATTCGACCGAAACACATCTTTTTTCTCAACTCAACGAGGATAAATTTTGACTTCAGATATTCAACTTTGGTCATCCCAACTTGTTTTGGCCGAATTGTATGTCCCAACTTAATTTTCTTTCGACGTCGACCTTCAAGGTAATTTAATTTACTTCTACTCGAACCAAATCGACTTAGGGAAAAACCAACTTGCTTCAGTTTCGACTTCTTTTACTTATCCGACTTCGACCTTCGAGTTCTTTGACCTCCAATTTCTTTGACTTCGACCTTCAACATTTTTCAACTTCTTCAACTTCGACATTTTTCTTCGACTTCTTCAACTTCAACTTTTTTAACTTCTTGCTGAGATGTTTATACGAGACTTATTGATATCTACTGTATTTTGTTGAAACACTCGATTTTGATTCTTTCTCCTTGCATTTAGATAGTCGACTTGACCCATGTAATTGTTTCGACTCGACTTAAGGTTTGACTGGTCAAGACTTTTCTTGCTGAGACTTTTATACCATATTTATTGACATCTACTTGATCCATTTTGTATCAATTCCAATACCAACTCCATGCCCAACATTGAACATATTGATCCTCTTTGTCATCATAGCCGACCCCATAATACTAGGTCCAACATTCTACCCCTTTGGCATTGATGGAAACAAAGTAAAACTCTTTATTTTTAATCAGATTTTTACAGCTTATCCCCCCCTTTGACAACAATGACAACACAGATATTTATTCACTCCTCTTGAGGGGATGCTCCCTCTAAAGTGATGCTCCCTCTGAGGTGATGCTCCCTATGTCCATGTGTTTCTTTCTTTTGATGAAACTTTTGTAGTTTTAATGAGGTATGGGAATTACTCTTAATTTTTGCCTAAGATTTTCAAAGGTGCTTCTTGGTAGAGGTTTTGTAAAGATGTCTGTTATTTGTTCTTTTGTGTCTACATATTCTAATTTCACCACTTTTTGAGTAACTTGATCTCTCAAGAAATGATATTTGATTGGGATGTGTTTAGTTTTATAATGCATTACAGGATTTTTAGAGATGTTTTGTAGCACTAGTGTTATCACAGTTAATAGTAATGGGGTGTTCATATCTTACTCGTAAATCTTCTAATGTTTGATTCATCTAGAGAACTCATGTGCACCAAGATGCAGCAACAATGTATTCTGCCTCAGTTGTAGACAATGATGTGGATGTTTGTTTCTTACTTAGCCATGCTACCAAGAATTGTCTTTGAAAAAATGCTCCTTCGTTGGTGCTTTTTCTATCATCTATACTACCAGCCCAATCTGCATCAGTGTATGCCATTAGAGTGAAGTCTTTATCTTTTGGATACCACAATCCAAGTTCTAAGGCGCCTTTAAGATTTCTGAATATCCTTTTTACTGCTTTTAAGTGAGTTTCTTTAGGTGCAAATTGAAATCTCCCCACGAGTCCTATAGCCTACATGATGTTAGGTTTTGTTGCTTTTGAATAGAGCAGATTTCCAACCATTGATCTGTACATAGTTTGGTCCACTTTTGGTGAATCATATTCTAGGCTTAGTTTACATCCAGTGACCATGGGAGTACTCATAGGTTTACTATCTTCCATTTGGAATTTCTTNTCCCAGCATAGACATTTCAAATTCTTCTTGCATTTTGGTTGCAAAAGTTTTGCTTAGTATAGTAAGATTACTTCCAAATATGATGTCATCTACATATACCACCACAATAATCATGTTTTGATCCTCAATTTTGATGTATAAGTTATTGTCAGTAGTCCCTCTCTTATATCCTTGTTTTTGTAGGTACTAATCAAGCCTTGAAAACCATGCTTTGGGGGCTTGTTTAGGACCATATAGGGTTTTTTTTTTTACCTTGCACACATAGTCTTGATTTTCTGTTAACATGAACCCTTCTAGTTGCTCAACATAGACTTCTTCTTGTGTTCCATTAAATAATGTTGACTTGACATCCATTTGATAGATTTTGAAATTCATGAAGCATGCAAATGCCAGGAACATTCTGATGGCCTCAAGTCTTGCTACTGGAGCAAAAGTCTCTTCAAAATCAATACCTTCCACTTGGGAATATCCCTTGCATACTAATATGGATTTGTTCTTTATGATCTTCCCATTTTCATTGAGTTTGTTCTTCAATATCCACTTAGTTCCTACCACATTCTTGTCCTTAGGTCTTGGAACTAGTTCCCAAGTTTGGTTCTTCTTTGTTTGGTCTAGTTCTTCATCCATTGCTTTTATCCAATATTTACTTTTGCTGGCTTATTTAAATGACTTAGGTTCTATCGGGGATAACATTGCTTGTTCTGAGTCAAATGTGATTTTCCTTCTTGTTTCCACTCCTACATTTTCATCTCTAATAATCTGACTTTCAGGATGATTCTTTTGAACCCCTTTTGATGGGGTTTTTGGCAAGGGTGTTTCTTCGTCATCTTCATCATCAATGTGGGGTTCATTTTCTTGAGGTTCTTCATCAACTTATTCATTATGATATTCTCCATCACTTTTATCATCATATGTTGATATGTTCCGGGGTATGACTTGTCTTAACTTTAGATCATCTATATTTACATTGACACTTTCCACCATTTTATATAGTCTGAGGTTATAACATCTATAAGCATTTTTGTTAGGTGAATATCCTAGAAATATGCCTTCATTTGATCTTGGGTCAAATTTCCTAGATTATCCTCATCATTTTTTATGTAACACTTACTTCTAAAGACTTGTAAGTGTTTCACTAATGCTGGCCTACCAAACCATAGTTCAGAAGGTGTTTTGTCATGGTTAGGTCTCAATTGTGCTCAATTGAGTATGTGAACTCTTGTTTGTACTACATATCTCCAAAACTCATCTGGAAGTTTGGATTCATTCAACATGGTTCTTGTAGCTTCTTGGACAATTCTATTCTTCCTTTCAACCACTCCATTATGTTGAGGAGTCCTGGGAGATGAAAATTGGCTTTTGATTCCATTGCAAAGTTTGATGAACTCTTTAGAGGTGAATTCTCCTCCATTGTATGATCCGAGACATTTAATTTTGAGATTTGTTTCATTTTCTACAAAGGATTTGTATGCCTTAATTTTTTCAACAGCTTCTGATTTGTCCTTTAGAAAATATACCCATATCATTCTTGTGTAGTCATCAATGACCAACATAAAGTAATTTTCTCCATGTATACTTTTAGTTCTAGTAGGACCAGATAGGTCAGTGTGAACAAGCTCAAAGGGTCTTGATGAAGAATGTTATTTTTTCCACTATAAAGCATCGAGATAGTTGAAAAATAATATAATGATCAAATCCGGATCATACCTCCCCATTTAAGGAGGCTTTTGGTCCCCAAAACTTTTACTGATTGAGGTGAGGAAATTTTTCCTCTACCTTCTCCTTGGAGTACCACTTTGCTTTGCCTAGAAGTTATCCTTTCAACCCAATATACCAAAGTTCATGTTGCCCCTGTCTTGTAGTTCTGGACCACTTCTGCAAAACTATGTCCTCTGCCAACTCTGCTTCAGCATCTGGTGATAAGTCCTCCATGGAAGGTAGGACCTGCTCATCCTCCTGATCCAACATGGAAGGCTCATGGATTTTTAGATTCTCCTCATTCACTACTGAGTAAATGCATGTGTATGGGGGTAGACTGAGTCTGTAAACGTTATATCCTACATTTTCCAATAATTCAAAAGGACCATACTGTAGAGACTTGTGTTAGAAACTTAGTCAATACTGAGAGGGGGGGTGAATAAATATTGTATAATTATTTAAAATTTTCACAATTTTAACTTATTAACAACAATTGATCAACAACAGTAAACTTGAATATAAAATTAATACAATAATACAAGTTACAATAATGATTAGGATACACCAATATTCTTGTTCAGGGCTTCAACCCTAGGAAACACCAACTCCCTTGTTTTAGGGCACCAACCCTAGCAAGCACCAACTCCCTTATTTTAGGAAACCAACCCTAGGAAGCACGAAATCCCTTGTTTAGGGCACCAACCCTAGGAAGCACCAACTTCTTGTCTTCAAACTTTAATCAGTAAAGGACATTAGTCCTTCCTTGCTCCACCTTTCCACCCTCGTTACATAAATATATTCTCTTTACTTCTTTGGACTCTGCTCTTCCTTTTGATCTTCAAAAGAAACCCACAAAGACATCTTCTTTCCTTCATATATTTTCATTTATATAGGCTTGTAAAGGGTGTGATTTGAAGCCATGTGTCTTTTGATAATCAAACATTGCACCCCTTCATTTAATTAACACAAATGATAACTTTTATTAATTGATTTCCGTACACCAAATTTAGACATATATTTCTATATGATGATTCTAGAGTGATGGAAACAAATTTTAAAATTCTACGACATGGGTTTTGTGCATAACATCCCCAATTACTTCAGGCATGAGTGGTTTCCCCAGAAAATGTGTGAGATGGCAG
>JASDQU010103030.1:77680-87981 GCA_032191745.1 Picea mariana
GGTCTCCAATTACATCATCCTTGCCTTATTATCTTCTCTTCTTAAGGGGATTTTAAGAGCATCTACATAACTGATTGGTCTTTCGACAGATCCTTGTGATGTAGAAGTTGAGTCTTGGGTGTATCCCAAACCAGTCTTGTTGTTTGGAGACCTCTGATTACTGAGAATTTCATCCAAGATCTTTGAACTATTTTCAAATTTTGATCCCTTATTTTCTTTCTCAAGTTCACCTTTTATTAGCTCAATCTCAACTTCTAGCTTCTCACATACTTGTTCTCTATCATTGAGTTGTTTTAAAATGACTTCTTCAATTCTTTTAGATTCTAGTTGTTGGGACTTCAAATCACCAATGATCAGTTCTGATTCTTCTATGGTTCTTGAAGTATCTATTTCTCTTGATTGATGTGATTCTTCAAACTCTTGAAGTTTCGCCCTCAGTAGCTTGTTATTCTTTTTATACTTTCTTAGTTCCTCTAGAGAACTAATCAGTTCTGCTTCTAAGTATACTTCTCCTTCAAATTCAGAGTTTTCTTCATCATCTACATTATTATTTTGAGTGTTCATTCCCATAAATAGAAGCTCTTACTATTCATCTTCACTTTCTTCAGAAGAGTTGTTGTCCTCTTTGGTGTAGAGATTCTTCTTCTATTTGTAGTATTTATTTTTGTTCCTTGTTTTACCATTCTTATGTTGTTTATGATTCTGAATTTCTTCATCATCACTATCCTCCTGCTTGGGATATGGACATTTGTTAGCAAAGTGTCCAACTTTTCCACAGTTGAAGCATATCAAAGGAAACTTCCCCTTGTATTTACCAGTCCCTTTCTTGAGTTTCTTCATAAAGTTAGATACTTCTTCATCAGATATCTCTGATAAATCTTCATTAGGTACTTGCTCCTACTTCTTCCTTGATTTTTATTCCTTGAAGGATGTTTCTTCATTTGTTGATTTTTCTTTTCCTGTTCTCATCTCATATGCAGTGAGGATCGCATGTAGTTCATCCAATGTGAGCTTATCAAGATCTGGTCTATCTTCAAGGGTAGAAATTTTGGCATCATACCTCATAGGTGATGATCTCAAGATATTTTGGACAATTGGTTTTTCTTTGAGTTCTTCTCGTAAGTTTATGATTGAATTGACAATTTCTTCAACTCTTTGAAGATATTCAACTATGTTTTCTTCCTCCTTTATTTTCAAAATTTCAAACTGAGTTCTATAGGTTTGCAGTTTGGCTTCCTTGACTTTGTTGTCTCCTTCATATATGACCTTCAGTTTGTCCCATATCACTTTTGCTGACTTACATTGCATTACCTTTACAAATATAGGATTGGTTAATCCTCCTAGAATATAATTGTCTGCTCTTAAATTGTCATTGCATAACTTCTTTGCAACATTATTAGTAGGTGGGGTAGATGGTGTAGTATAACTACTTTCAACAACATGCCAAACATCACATCCAAGGGCCATGAGATAACTTTTTATTCTCACACTATAGAATTCATAATCATTCCCTTTGAACAAAGGTGATTTGTTGGAAGACATTCCCTCTTGCCGATCCATTGCTTCAAAATCTACCTTCAAGTTGTTAGGCTTTGCAGAAGGCACCTGCTTCGATACTAATTGTTGGAAACTTGGTCAATACTGAGAAGGGGGGGTGAATCAATATTGGTTAATTATTTAAAATTTTAATAATTTTAACTTATTAACAACAATAAACTTGAATATAAAATCAATACAACAATACAAGTTACAATAATGATTGGGAGACACCAATCTCCTAGTTCATGGCTTCAATCCTAGGAAGCACAACTCCCTTGTTTCAAGGACCCAACCCTAGGAAGCACAAACTCCCTTATTTTAGGGAAGCAACCCTAGGAAGCACCAACTCCCTTGTTTAAGGCACCAACCCTAGGAAGCACCAACTTCCTGTCTTCAAACTTTAATAAGTAAAGGACATTAGACCTTCCTTGCTCCACCCTTCCACCCTCGTTACATAAATATATTTTCTTTACTTCTTTGGACTATGCTCTTCCTTTTGATCTTCAAATGAAACCCACAGAGACATCTTCTTTCCTTCATATATTTTCATTTATATAGATTTCTAAAGGGTGTGATTCGAACCCATGTGTCTTTTGATAATGAAACATTGCACCCCTTCATTTAATTAACACAAATGATAACTTTTATTAATTGATTTCTGTACACCAAATTTAGACAATTATTTTCATATGATGATTCTAGAGTGATGGAAACGAATTTTAAAATTCTATGACAGGGGTTTTGTGCATAACATCCCCAATTAGCTGACACTCGTGCGGTTTCCCCAGAAAATGTGCGAGGTGGCAGGTATGATCGGTTCTTTGAAGGCAACTTGCCTAGATTTTCCTTTCATCGCCGAATGCCAGATCAACTTCAATACATTTTACATTTTCGTGAATGTCTAAATCAACCTCCAGATATATCCTTTGTTGGTGATTATTTAAACTCAACTTGTAAACATTTTACTTGATGGTGGATATTAAAATTGGTTCCCTCTCAGCTACCAGTCACTAAAATTTGGACTTGGTCTCACCCTTTTTTGTATTTGCTTTCTCATTCGATCGACACACATATTTTTGGTCAAATCAATGAGGAGAAATTTCAACTTGAGAGATTCGAATTTGGTCATCTTGACTTGCTTTGGCTGAATTTTATTTCCCGACTTAATTTTCTTTCGACATCAACCTTCATGGTAATTTACTTTACTTCTACTTGGACTGAATCGACTTAGGGAAAAAACTGACTTTCTTCGGTTTTGACTTCTTCTACTTATCCAACTTTGACCTCTTCGATTTCGACCTCCGATTTCTTGGAATTCAACCTTCAACTTTTTTCAATTTCTTCAACTTCGACCTTTTTCTTCGACTTCAACCTTTTCAATTTTTTGCTGAGATGTTTATACTAGACTTCTTGATATCTACAGTATTTTTTTGAAACACTCGACTTTGATCCTTTCTCCTTGCATTTAGATAGTTGACTTGACCCATTTAATTGTTTTGAATCGACTTAAGGATTGACTGGTCAAGCCTTTTCTTGCTGAGACTTTTATACCATATTTTTTGACATCTACTTGATCCTTTTTATATCAATTCCAATACTGACTCCATGTCCAACATTGACCATATTGGTCCTCTTTGTCATCAATGCCAACCCCATAATACTAGGTCAAACACCTTGATCTTATTTCCAGGACACTGTAGCCTTTCCTTATTCAAATGTAATCATAATTTGTCTCCCACTTTAAATGTTCTCTTTATTTTGTGTTGGTCTTGTCTAGCCTTGTACTTTTCTTGTGACTTCTTCAATGTCTCTTGTACTTGCAAATGGATTTTCCCAATCTCAACAAATTTTTCTGCTTTCAATGCATCTCATGTGATGTCCCGTTGACTAATTTTATTTTCCCATCTGTTTGTGGATGGAATGTGGTATACCTCTTCAACTTAGTGTCCATATTCTCCCATAGTGTAGTCCAAAATGCATTGAGAAATATGGCATCCCTCTCTGAGATGATGCTCCTTGGTATCCCAAAGTGCACCCAGACCTGTTCAAAGAACTTGTTTGTTGCTTCTAGTCCATTGATGGTCTTTTTACAAGGCATCATAATGCACATTTTGTTGAACATGTCAACTACCACAAATAAATAGTCATGTCATTTCCTGGTTGTTGGTAAACCTCCCACAAAATCCATGGAAATAATTTCCTAAGGTTGAGTGGGTACATGTAAGGGATGGTATAGACCTTGCTTCCTATTACTAGGCTTGCTGGTACAACAAAGTATACATCCTTTAATATACCATGCTACATATTCTTGAATTATAGGCCAATACACATACATAGTATACATCCTTTAAGTTGCTAATTGTCTTCCCAACACTAAAATGTCCTGCAACCTTGGAGGTGTGAGCCTCTCTGATAAGTTGTAATCGTTCACCTTTAGGAACAGAAAGCTTCTCGAGCTTGTAGAGTAAACCACTCTGGAATTTATAGTCAACCTTGCCATCACCTTCTTTTATATGAATTTCGCCTTGTAGCTGTTGAAGCACCTCCTTAGAGTCCTCATCTTTTATGTATGCCTCTTTCTATGCATCATGGGTAAAAGGCTCCATGTGCATAAGAGTCCCTAAAGATGCAATCTTGGATGTGGGTGGTCATGAAATCATGTCTGCTAACTGTTATAGTAGAAAAATGCCACATCTATGCATCCAAGGCATTGGCCCATCCATTTGCATACTTTTCCAAACATACTGTCGTGGTTTCCTTCTAAAAAACCATTTTTTGGATACTATACACGTCCTGCTACACTAAAGCCTGCGTACACACGCATGATGCATGCTATTTATCCCACGTACACACGCTTGCTGCATGCTAAGTAGCTCGTTTTTACCTCCAAAAGTTGCAAAAAATATAAAATTGCACATATTTCAACAGAGTTTAGGGGCTATGGAGGGTTTCCTAACCATTTTACCCCTTGTAGCTTATCCCCAACCGAATAACCATCTTTTTCTCATATAAAAAGAGGTATTGGGGAGTGATTTAGACATAAGAACAAGAGAATAAGCTCTGCCAAAATCCTTTCCATCTCATTGCCCAAGTTTTGCATCTTTCTCTTAGTTTTAGCCTAAGCTTTCCCCTCCATCCATTCTCCCTATGCAACCCTTCCTTCTTCCCTTAATTGTATGTTGGTTGTGAGAATTCTATGTGGGATTGATGCATTTGGACCCATGCTAGAGGAGCCCAAACTTGGTTCATAGAACAGTGTTTGCAAGCAAAGGTTGTAACCTTTCATCTTGAATTTGAATAAAAGAGATTATCTTTGTCCCAAAACCCTATGTGTGCATGTTCTTGTTAATTTGAGCATTTATATCTATATTTAGGCTTTTAAGTGATTACTAGAGATTGTATATGTTGTTGCATTATATTCTTAACCCCTTGCAGATCAACTTTGGGAGGAGATCTGTGATCTAAGAGGCAACAACAAGAGGAAGAGGTCTACATCAACCGTAAGGATTCAAGGTGCACTCATTAACCTTCTCTTCTCTCGTTCTCTTATCACTTAGTCTAGATTGCTTTGGGGTAGATTAGAGATAAGTCGGTCTTTTAAGGGATTTATCGCTCTACCTATACCTTAGATCCAGTTTAGGGGGGATTTCCCCATAGCAAAATTGGCTATTCCATTGGGGAGTCTCTCTAGGGTCTTCGTGGGAGATTTTGGTTTGATTTGATTTTTTAGTTTTCAGAGTTTTCTAAGTTTTCTAAGTCAGTTTTGGTCTCTGGTCACCTTCGAGGTGCCTACTAGCCTCCCTTACCCAATTGTCTATCCAAACTTTTTTCTTTTTTAAAAACTTGCAGAGGTGTACATGCCATGTCCTCTGTATAGCACACATACATACGTGTTTTGCATAGTATACAACCCATGAACATACGTAGGTTGCTCGTTCACATCACGCGTCTCTATGTTTTGGAAGGGTTTTTAAAAATATTTTTTCTTTCCTGATAAGAATATCTTTGCTTCTCAGGCCTTCCTGAACTCTTCAGGGTCTTTGTTGATTGTGTTTGGTTGGGTTAAAGACTAAGTTTATCTTGCAATTTGTAAAGAACCTTTGTTGCTTCTTTATTTCTTTTGTTTTCTTTCAAGGTTTAGGGTGAACTTATAAGCGTTAGATCCTCCTATTGATTCTAGTGAATCCCTGCTTTCAAGCAGTGGCTTAGGGTTTGTGTCAGTTTTGGGTTTGTTTTCTCTTTCCCTTGTTTGTGCTTTGAAAAACGAAAAAATATCATTTCCTTGTTATTTTCTTTTCTAAGCATTCAAAAATAAAAAAATTGTTGTTGCATTTTGTTATTCATTTTGTTATGCATTTTGTTTGGCATTTGTAGCATAGGTTGTTTATTACAAAAGAAAATAGTTCCATTTCCAAAGTTCCTTCTACGCTATTTCCTTGAAAGTTTAGTAGTTTGCATTTTCATTGTTAAACGAAAAGCGCATTCTAGGAAACTTTTTGCATTTTAGGATCTTGGACCATATTTCCAAATTTTTTCACTTAAAAAGTTTAAAAGCCATTTTTCAGTTGTAGAACGTAGTTTGCTTTCTGTACTAATGTTCTAAATCTTTTATTTCTTCTCTTTTGTCTCTTGAAAAACACCATAAATTTCACGTCCGTACCTTTTTGAGTAAATCAAGTCATTTAAAATCAACGATTAACACTAAAATCAGCTAGAATTTTGTTTGTAGGGTTCACCAAGTAGTTTAGGCTTTAGGGCCTTGAAATAGGTGTGGAGAGGAAACTCTTCAAGGCCACTTAAAAAAACACAAGAGTCTATGATAGGGAGTGGGAAAGTCCAGTTTCGTAAGATTCAGTCGAGACCCCCCTCTAACACAGGGGCGAAACACAAGGTCACATGAGGAAAGGTAGAGGAGATAACCCCTCCAAAGTCGGACCAAACGTAGTGGGGATCGTATATTGAGGGTTGTTCTTGGGACTTCGTTGATCACATTTGACTACGAAGCTTCGTGGACATTGAATCCATTCGAGATCCTCAGTTTTCTTCTAGACCATTTTCCTTCAGTACCCTTAAAGGGCTTTAGACTTTTTTATTCTACTCATTATGATCAACCTGATTGTCGACTGTACCCGCCTGGTGATTAACTGCAAATTGGAAACATAGTTGCTTGTTTTTAGGGATTTACACAGGTGATTGTGGGGGTATATCGCGGTACCTAGGGTAAACGTCAGATCACACTTTGTAGAGTATACCCAGAGGGTGTTTCCGTGTTCAAATTACACTTGCACCAGTAAGTTTCTCTAGTGTCGATTGGCGTAACTGTTCTTCCTGCTAGTCAGTTGATTGCTTGATTTTCCATTAGGAAATTTTCAGTGTGTTATTTTTGTTTCATGCTAGCTTAACCTTAGAGTGTCGGTTGATCATTTCACAAGGTGGAAGATCAACAACTCCGCCGTTCGTGTAGGCTTCTGGGCCTGTCGTTGGTTACTTTGGAGCCACCTTCGTCACCGCTGAGGTGAAGGCTAGATCAAGAGGGTTCTTTTGAAGCAACCAGGCCATAGGAAACTATACCCGAGCATGTCCTAGAGAATACTTTCTTGCACTGGAGGAGTCCACTATTTCTAACCTTGAAATTGAAGGCTTCAGGCCTGTAAACCCTCTGATAACTGATTTATCAGTGCCACTTCTTATTCAGATAGTCCCTCCTGAGGTGACTTCACCTGAACATCGTTTTGTTGGATGATCGACGATGGAAGTGACTAGTGCTACCTCTTTTAGGAGTCCCCATACTCCCATCTCGGCTGCCACGGGAGGGGATGTCGTGCCTCCTCCCCCACCTCCACCTATAAGGAATATGATTGCCCATACACCCACAACTTCGGGCAGTGGCACGGTTTCCTCAATGACTATGACCACTATTCTTTCTATTCAAAACTTGTCCGGTGCTTCCTTTTCGTATGGGATGTCAGGTTTCGACTCTAGTTCGACCTTAACCTACTCTACTCTACAGACTGCTAGTCTAGGGGTAGGGAGTTCTAGTGCTCCCTTACAAGGATCTTTTGCGGGCACCATTTCCCCATTTAACGCTATCCCTTACGGTGGGTGTCATATCCCTCCTCCGTCCCCTTTCGCTCAGAGGTGCTTTCCAACAACCATTTGGGCTTAACACCATCTCTAGTTTGTTCAGTGGAGGGATTCATGGGCCTCAGACCTATATGACTCCGGTAGGGTCTATGCATTTTTCTTTGTTCGATACATTTGGAAACAACAATTTCTCATCGTTTTCTTTCTCGTAAGGGGGAAACACCGTCTTTGGTCAACCAAACCCTATGCAAGGCTTCATTCCTTCACAAGGAGCGATAACATGAGTTTAATCCTCATAAGGTCTTGAAAATCCTTAGCAGGGATCGTTTTCTTCACAAGGGATGCCAATCTGGGGCAACCCCTCCCACACTTAGTGGAACCCCGGGTAGGGTTCAATACCTATGCTAGGAGGGTCAGTTGGGGGAATCCCCAAACAAGGTCCTTGGAATACTGTGCAGGGAGCAATCCCTACACAAGGTATGTCATCCAACTACGATAATCTACCGTGGATGCAGAATCAAGCACAAACTCCTGTTACTGGACAGGGCCACCATGGTTTCTAACAAAACCCTCACCAGCAGGCAAACTTTTCCTGGCAACCTAGTGCCAGTCAAAATCCAGGCCCCTCTTTTCTTTGGAATCCATCACAAGCTAGACTACCTTTCCTGACAACTCTTCATTTTCCAGACTTGTGGAGGTTGTTGAACGATGTGATCTATCATGATCTGTGTTGCCCCCCCATGCCGACTAAGTTTCCCTTGGACATTCCTAAGTTTGAAGGCAATCCTGGTGAAGATCTAGGTGATCATGTTACGACATTTCATTTATGGTGCTCATCAAACTCGTTGAAGGATAAATCTATTTAGTTGAATTTATTTCAATGCACTCTTATAGGGGGTACTCCGAAATGCTATATCGAGCTCGATAGCTTGAAGTATGCTTACTTTAACGACATGACTATGGTTTTCTTAAACCATTTCCAGTTATCGGTAAGATACGATGCCGACACTAAGTTGCTAGCCAACTTTGAGCAAACAAAATCCATCCATATCTCGGATCACATCAAAGAATGGCATCAAAGAAATATCTTGATTAGAGTGAAGGTCCCTCCTACATTTTTGCTCGAGTGGTTCCTAAAGTCCTTGCTTCCTTGTGTATCCAAAGACGTCACGAAATCCAGAGTTTTTTTTTTTTTTATTATTATGAGAGCCCAACAACTGTAGTTGATTTAGTCTCAATCTTGTATGTTGTATGAGATCCTTCCAGACACACCATGATCGACTTTCAACAAGACCAAATAGAAGTTCGGGCCTCATGCCGATGGTACAGTAGGATCAACACATAGTAAGCCCACAAATCATTTGACTAACCAGTTACAATAGTTATCGATTCAACAGACTGTGGCTAGCCAAACTCTTGGTTCGGCTACACCCACAACCCAAACGTCGAATGTACACAATATGCAATCTACGAATCCCAAGGGTAACCAAAAATCTGAGGGCAAAAGGAAATATAAAAACAAGAAGGGTAAGGGGGATAAGAAGGTTGCGAATAATGTTGGCTAGGGAAAAACCAAAAATATGAATCTTCGTGCAAGCTTTGCATGAACGATCATTTGACTCACCAATGTCATTGGCTTGAGGAAGACTAAAAGATATTGGCACAACAATAGCCTGCTCTGTTAATCAACCCTTTCCCACAAGGGCAAAATATAGCTCAAGATTCCTCATCTAGGAATGCACTTGGGGAAAATCAGGGAGCCCCCATGCCTAATGCTAATAACGAAGCCATAAACGTTTATATGATGAGATTAGATGCTCATCTGCATACCAGGGCTCACGTTTATAGAATGGTGGAATTTTCTAACAAGGGAAAATAATCTTGCAACCCACTGCCTCCTCTTCACATTGAGAAGAATGTGGGAGAAACTATGACTCACATCCCTAAGGGTGCGTTTAAGAAGGCTTCTCACAACCTGAACACAAGAGATTCTCATAATTACTCCATTGTGGAGGATCTGACACAAAGTCCTTGTGAAATGTCTTCTTTGGAGGTTCTCCAGAGTTTCCCCTCACAAAGGAAAACATTGTTGTTTGCCTTGGGAGCTTCCAAGACTACTAACTCAGGAATGATTGTTTTTGACCCTACAGATTATAAACCTTGTCTACCTCACCATGTCGCTTTTTAGATAGTAGTGGTGTATGCCATGAAATCATTGACACTAGAAATTTTTCGTACGGTGGTAGACGAGGGTGCCTCGACTTGTGTGATGTCATTGACATGTTGGAAGGCCATTGGCCAAACTGAGTTGTCTCCATCAATGACATTTCTAACCACTTTTGACGACCGATATTTTAGACCACATGGGATAATTCCCTTCTTCCCCGTGCAGTTGGAGGGAAAAATGGTGTGCATCGAGGTAGAAGTAGTCGATGCGCCTCTCTACTACAATATTTTCTTAGGGCGGTGTTGGACCTACGTTATGACAGTGGGTGTATCCACCAGTTTTTGGGTGTTATGTTTTCCTCACGAAGGCTGGATCATAAAAGTTGATCAGTTATCCTTCTCCCTTCCCGACCCTTCATCGGGGGCATCCATGGTCCCGATGATTAACAGCCCGCAGTCAGGTACTATCAACTTAGGTGCCAGATTGTTTCCATCTCTAATATGGACTTTTG
>JASDQU010103030.1:104343-114899 GCA_032191745.1 Picea mariana
TGGAGATTATCTATGAAAAAGGAACCCCCTTGGAGTCCATTGTTAAGATCTTTTCAGACTCCCTAAATGAAAAGATCGCTGAGTGAACTTGCTCCTTTCACACTCGTTAATTGGTCCATAAGGAATATATATTTGGCATAAGTTTAATCCTTTTTTCGACTAATCGATTCTCCAGGAAAAAAGGTACGCGTCGGGAGACATGTCTCGCCGGGAGAGTTCTCCTAAGTTATGTTTTATACTTTTTCGGGCTAAGGGGACTAAATTTCGAAAAAGGCTGTGAGTTTATAGTTAAGCTCTTTTCAGACTCCTTAAAATTGAAAATATAGCCGAGTGATCTTGTCTCTGTCACACTCATTAAAATAGTTTTGAAGAGACGTGCTTTCGATATAAGTTTAACCCTTTTCTGTATCGACTGGACTAATTACGAAAAATGAATACTTTGGAGTCTTCTTTTAGTGTTTTCCAGACTCTCTAAACATGAAAAACCATTGAGCTTACCTACTCTGGGCTCGTAAAAATTCACATGGAAGGAGTCTTGTTGTGTCATGCTGTAATCACATCGCATGTCTCATCTGACACCTTGACCCATGGAGGAATTTTCCTGAGTGTCCTTATCCTGCACATGTTTCCTTGCGATCTGACACCTTAGTGTTTTCCCTTGCGATCTGACACCTTGACCCATGGAGGAATTTTCCCGAGTGTCCTTATCCTGCACATGTTTCCTTGCACCGAGAATCAATATGTTCCATGCGCTACGAACTAGTTTGCTTGCCTGCGAAACTCGTTCCTCCTTTGTAATGTAGCATTTTTTGAATATCGTTAAAAATTTGAAAAATACAAAAAAATCAAATATTCCAAAAATAGGGGCCGTGATATAGTTTCTCTCTTATCGACAACAGAATAGTCGCCCTTGGAAAAAGAACATCCTTCTGTTTGTTCTACAAGCATTGGGATCTATCATGACCTTAGAAAGTTATTCTCATTACATAGATCTGTGTCCTCCTCCGTTTGGTTACTCTTCCAAACATATGGACACTTTGTGGTGCCTCATGTGTCACAGACTTATGTCAATAGTATGCTGCCCGAGTCTCATCATTTTGTCGTGCTTTTGTCTAAGGAAAGTTTTATCCAATATGAGTCAGCCATTCTGTAGTTGATCTCTTGACTTTCATGAGTTAGCCATTCTGAGTCCAGTCAAGTTCGGATTCAAAATCATTGAAGTTCTCTACTTGATGATCGAGGTCCTCCAGTATTTCCCCGACGACATGTCGAAGACCCCAGAGTAGTGAGTCTTACACTCCTATTGTACTCCTACTTGAGTTTTGAATATCTTGAAGTTGTTTCTCGAGCTATGGAGTTCTCATCTCCATACACAAGCGTTGATGCTTCTTGAAGATGCATATAATATTGTACTTGTATATTTTCAGATGATTTTAAGATGTAGATCCACTGTGTATTGTTCACGTCTACACTTTTGTCGTCATACAAATTAGGCATGTATCCATAATTAATATATATATATATATGACATGGATTTGCAGTGTACTTGATTGGAAGCCATGCTTAGTTAATCCCGAGCATGGGTATGCCTACCTCGGAGATATTATCATTATTTTTGCAGATGACAGGCTCACGAACACTCATCTCAGGCTCACTCAACTCTGTGTCTTCCCACTGTGTAAAGATATTGTAATGTATTTTGGCCATCAGTTGCTTTTTTAACCTCACACATTAGGGGGCATCTATTGTAACCCAAAATGCCACATCTATGCATCCAAGACATTGGCCCATCCATTTGCATACTTTGCCAAACATACTGTTGAGGTTTCCTTTTAAAAAACCATTTATTAGATAATGTACACGTCCTGTTGCACTAATATTCCGCGTACACATAGATGCTGCATACTAGTTAGCCCATGTACAAATGCTTGTTGCATGCTAAGTAGCTCGCATTTTCCTCCAAAATTTGCAAAAAATATAAATTGCATGTATTTCAATGGAGTTTACGGGCTATGGAGGGTTTCCTAAACATTTTACCCCTTGTAACCCATCCTGAAACCAAATAACCATCTTTTTCTCATATAAAAAAGGTCTTGGGGAGTCATTTAGACATATGAACAAGAGAATAAGAAAACTCTGCAAGAATCCTTTCCCTCTCATTGCCCAAGTTTTGCATCTTGCTCCGAGTTTTAGCCTAAGATTTCCCCTCTATCTATTCTCCCTATGCAACCCTTCCTTCTTCCTTTGATGGTATCTTGGTTGTGAGAATTCTATGTGGGATTGATGCACTTGGATCCACGCCAGAGGATCCCGAAATTGTTTCGTAGAGCGGTGTTCACAATCGAAGGTTGTAACCTTTCATCTTGAATTTGAATAAAAGAGATTATCTTTGTCCCAAAACCCTATGTGTACATGTTCTTGTTAATTTGAGAATATATATATATATATATATATATATATATATAGGATTTTAAGTGATTACTAGATATTGTATATGTTGTTGCATTGTATTCTTAACCCCTTGCAGGTCAACTTTTGGAGGAGATATGTGATCTAAGAGGAAACAACAAGAAGAAGAGGTCTACATCAATTGTAAGGATTCAAGGTGCACTCATTAGCCGTCTCTTCTCTCTTTCTCTTATCACTTAGTCTAGATTGTTTTGGGGTAGATTAGAGTTAAGTTAGTCTTTTAAGGAAGTTATCACTCTGCCTATTCCTTAGACCTAATTTAGGATAATTTCCCCATAGCACTAACTTATTTGTGCTACCCTTCATATAATTTATGACCAAATGAAATAGGTGTAAACACCCCATCCACTTGTAATGCCTAGTTTGTTGTAGCTTACTTTAGGTTTGCAAATACTGTAGTGGTTAGTGATCTATGTGGATGATGGTCTCCCTACCCATTAGATAGTGCTTCCACTTTTTGAAATCTTGTACCAAGGAATAGAGATCATTTTCGTAGGTGGGGTAGTTGAGAACTGACCGATGAAATACTTTAGAATGATATCATATGAGCCTCCCTCCTTGCATGAATATTGCTCCCATGGCATACCCACTTGCATCTATCTCCACTTCAAAGGGTTTCTGCAAGTTTGGTAGTGCGAGCACTGGTGCTTGACTGATCTTTCTTTTCAACTCCTAGGCCTTCTGCTGATTCTTACCCCTCTGAAAACTCTTACCACTAGCTATGATGGTGTGGAGTGGTGCAACTACCACTGAAAATGTAGCTACGAACTTCCGCAAGTATTGTGCTGCCCCAAAAATAGTGCTAACTTCAGTGACATTTGTAGGAACTGGCCATTTCATGATGGCCTCCATCTTTGCGGGATCTATCTTGAGCTCCCCTCCATCGATCACATACCCCAAATACACCAAAGACTATTGAGCAAATACACATTTATTGAGATTGCCAATAGTTGGTGCTTCTTTAGAGTCTTTAACACCTGCATAATATGTGAGATGTGCTCTACTAAGTAGCACTATAAACTAGTATATCATTCAAATAGACAATAACAAATGAATCTAGATAAGGGCATAAAACATCATTCATTAGTATCATAAATGTAGCCAGTGCATTGCGTAAAACAAATGGCATAACCAACCACTCATACAAACCTTGCCTTGTCTTGAAGGCAATCTTCTAGGTATCTTCTTCTTTGACTCGTACATGGTGATATCTTGATTTAAAATCGAACTTAGTGAAGTACTTGGCATGTTGCATCTGGTCCAACAAATCATTGATCCTCGACAGAGGGTATCAATTCTTCAATGTAATCTTGTTCAATGCCCTGTAGTCGATACACATTCTCCAAGTCCAATCCTTCTTAGGTACAATTATGATGGGTGACCTACACAGTGAGGTACTTGGTCGAATCACACCCTGCTACCACAACCATTGAAACTGCTTCTTCACTTCATTCTCTTCTAGAACAGACCATCTATACAACCCAATATTCGACAACGGGGAGTCTTGCAATAACTGTATTTAGTGAACACTCCTTTGTATTTCTGTATCAACTCCTCCAATTCGTGTTTCTTCTCTTTAGTACACCTCTCTAGGGATGCCTTCACTCTCATTGACTAATCATCATACTGGTTCTCTCTTAAGAAAAGCAAAACATATTTCTTACTAGAACTAATCAACTTCTTGGTTTGGTTGGAAATTACTAGTGAGATCTTTGACTTGCCTTTGTGTGCATTAATGATGTATGACTTCCCATTCTTGATTAGTCAATACTAGTTGACTCTTCACATGATTATTGCATCCCTCATATACATGTAGGGGCTTCCAAACACTACTCCACATACAACAAGGGTCACTATGTCCAATTCCACTTCATCAATAAAATATATACTTGTATCAAATTTAATCTTACACTATTTTTTTACCTTTATCTCTACACCCTTGTTTACCCAACCCAATGGATAGGAGCTAGGATGATCGTGAACCTCCAATCCAAGCTTGTTGACTAGATCCATTGCTATGAGATTAATTTATGAACCAGAGTCGAACATAACATCTATCTTGGTCTTCTTGACTTGAATCTTGATGTGGAAGAGCTTGGTCATCTCCTTCTCTTCCTGGTGATGAAGGTTACTCAGATTCACCTCCTTATGCACATATGTGCAGACAATCTTTTCATCCACATCCAAGCTACTTTCAATTTGATTGCTTGAATTTGTGGCTAGAAGGTTCTTTTTCTTTCTGTCCTTCTTGTGGTTCTTTGGGTTCAACTCTGGATGTAGTTTCCAACATTTTTCCTCGATCTAGCCATCAATGTTGCAATCGTTGTTGGGATCTTTACTTTGATGTGCAATGGTTGTTGTCTTCTTATCTCCCCCCCTTTCTACTTCTTCTTCCCCTCCTTGGAAGCTTCCTGGTGGTCTTTCTGCTTCGAACCACTTGGTTGCTCTTTCTTTTTGCCTATGTTTTCCAAGTGCTATTCTTGTACACATGCCTCATCCACTATCCTTGGCTTGAAGAGCATCACCTACTTTCGTATATGATTGTGTAAACCCCCTAGATACTTGATGAGTACACATGGGTTCTTGGGAGAGATATCCAACATGATGGCCATCTTTCTTAACTCAATGGTGTACTTGTGTACACTCTGCTCCTGCCTTTGCCTCAAGTAGTGCCATCAGATTCATTGGTCCTATACATACCCAATAGGGTAGAATTGGGACTTCATGAGGGTTTTGAAGTCCTCCCACCTAGTTACTGGTGGACCACCCTCCAACCTAAGTGTTTCCATGTGGCTTTTCCACTTGGTTAGAGAATGGCCCTCTAAATTCAATCTAGCAAAACAAATATTTTGCCCTTCATCTATACGGTGAACGCCAGAATAAACTTCTAGTTGTTGCAACCATTGATTCAATTTTAATGCATTGATCTCACCTTGGTATAAATTTATGTCCACCTTCGCTTCCATCTTGAATAAGGACCATGAAGGGCTCATGCCACTCAATCTCGACTACTCTTTCTTGGATTATTTTCGTGACTCCTTTCATGAGTCTTCCTGATCTCCTAATTTCCCCTCCCATTCAATATTTGAGTTAGAGCCTCCATCATCTCTGAACGGTCCGAGATTTCTTATTAGAGCTTCCATGAGGAGGTTCATATTGCGACTGATGTCGACAACTTGCACCTTCAACTGCTCAAATCTCTCTTCTGTTGGATCTCGAGGGTTATTATGAACATACTCGTCTACCATGGCTAGGGTTTCTGCGACTTTTCTTTAAGCCAATTCTTGCATCCTGTAACTTCCCAGAAATACCCAAAAGAAAAAACTGCTCTGATACCAATATGATCTATAAAATTTCGTGGATATTCCACTGGAATAGTTCGTCACAACAAATCTAATAAAATACTAAAATCTTTACTAATAAGGTTATATTTCCTTTAGATCTCTAGAATATTTAGTTATTGGTTTTTTCCTTATGCATGAAATAACTAAAATGAGGAAAAATAGAGAACAATAAAATATAATCACACTATCTACAGATAAATAGAAGAAATGATATGGGAAACCTAATACGAGAGAAAACCCAACTAGAAGGTGTGGCTGCTCTGCTCTCTTTTCTTTGGTATAAAAATGATGCAAGTAGAAATAAATATGCACTCTATATGAGTTGTTCTTTGATCTATGCCCTGTATGGCTACTATGTAATCTCTCCTCCTATGTTATTCTCACAAAATACCATTCTCATATGTTCTGCTAAGAAATGGAACAAGATACAATGCAAAATAATGGAACCACTTCTGCTCTTAGTGGCCTAGTATTTAACATAGCTATCTAAGGGTAGGTTTTCTACTTCCTCAACCCTCAATTGTGATAGGGATTTAGAAATTCTAGAATATTCTTGAAATTACATATGTGGCTAGCCCCATATGCATGGGTAATAAGGGTTGATGTGGCATCCTCTCGTATCATGGTGGTCAACTCGGCAGGTCAAATTGCGAGAGGCATAAATTTTGCATACAAACTTTGATTGACACACAGTTTTCACCGTTGGAAAGGTATCAGAGTGTATAACACCGTCAAGGGGGTGAGCACAAGGTTTGGACACCATAACCCCAAAAAATTCCATTTCATAACTCAAAATGGCTCCGAAAGATTCTAGACCCCAATTTGCCAAACTGGGACCTGCCACTAAAATGGCCCTACAACCTAATTCCTCCAATTTTTTCAACTCAAAAATCATTGAGATAAATGAAAAATAGTATAATGATCAAATCCAGATAAATTCAACTTACAGATTTGCACTTGTCTAAAGCCTTTGTATTTCATTTGTAACTTTTCTGGACAGAGAAATGTTTTTTGTTGCAATTTGGCTACGTGATAAAGTGATTGCATATCTCTAACATGAGAAAGCGCAGTGTACATAAGTCCATGTTGTTTAATCCCTATTGGGTCAAACACTAAGCTGTCCATTGAAGGCCCTATGATCTATGTATTATTCATGTACTTTCCAACCATATTGGGAATTGTTGATGAACAAAAGAGATTCTATTCATTGATTCCATTTGTCTATAGATTCATGTTATAGGTGTCAAATTTTTAAAAATACCATATGTGAAAAAATGGCACAATGTAGGTGATTGAGCTTGACCAATCATTGGTGTTCAGAATTCAAACAATGTCGATAATGCCTTTTGTGCAATGCCTAAAAACACCCATTGCACCATTCAAACCATCCTCAATTGCATAGTTGTCTCTAGTTAACTCAAAAATTATATTTAATTTCAAATCAATTGTAGAGGGTAAATGCATCTTTTTGTCCATGTACTTATTTTCCACCATTGAATCCATTTTCTTATTAAATGATTTTAATGTGAATGTCTCTTAGTGCACAAGGGCCAACATTTTCTAGATTGTGTTGTTCAACATCCTTGTTCATTGAAGGTGTTGTGATCTATGTATTATTCATGCACATGTCCACTAGACTGGGAATTGTTGATAAAAAAAAGGGATTTTATTCATTGATTTCATTTCTCTATAGATTATTGTTATAGGTGTCCAATTTTTAGAAATTCCATATGTGAACAAATGGAAAAATGTAGCTCATTAAACTAGACTAATCAATGGCATTGGGAATGTAATCCAAACAATGTCAACATTGCGTTATGTATAATGCCTAAAAATACCCTCTGCACCTTTCCAACCATCCTCAATTGCATAGTTGCCTCTAATTAACTCAATTTTTTTTTATATTTCAAATCCATTGTAGATGGCAAATACATGTTTTTGTCCACATACTTATTTGTTGCCATTGAATTTGTTTTCTTATCAAATGATTTTAATGTGAATGTCATTGAGTGCACAAGGGCCAACATTTTTTTGATTGCATTTTTCAACATCTCTCTTTCCCATGGAAAATGTATGAAAATGTTGGATCATTTTATGAGAATCTATAACAATATTTGTTCAAATAGTCAATATCACTATCTATTTGTGAACACATTCTAGTTATGTTCAAAATGGATATAAAAACTTCGTTGTCTTGCCTCATTACTTGTTTGAGTCCAAAACATTTGGCATTATCTGGAAAAAAACAAACTATATGGAATCATGTCTGATACGAATCTTGGTTGCTCAAAAATCCAAGAGTCAAAGGTCACCACAAAAAATGATATCAAGATTTCCAAAAGGTTTTGTTGGAGTGTGCATAGTTTTGCATGGTCTCTTATCCATGTTGTATTGCAATCGAGATCCTATCAGTGATGCCTTGTTTATCAACAATAAGTGAAGTTATGCATATTCTTTAGTCAAAAGGTCTAATGTGCTAGAGTTTAGTGGAAGAATGTTCGACATGCTCAAAGGAAAGCCCAAGGCTTAATGTATTATCACACACCAACATTATATGCAACCTTTCCAGTAAATGTAACTATGATTCCCTTTTTTTAGAGCGGGTCACTATGAAGTTTTTTATTGTAAAAGTGTAACAACCCATGGTATATTTATTTGGCTATAAATGTCTTCCTTGTCCCTACGCCTCCAGTAAAAAATAAATAAAGTAGCATCTCTATTTCTTTGCTTGTCATGTTTTTTGTTGTTATTGGTTGTTGCTCTTGATTAAGTTTTTCTCTAACGACATTATAATCTTGTTTTCTTAAAATAAATGGTTGTTGAACACCACTAGACATGGGTTACAATAGTTTAAAGATCATTCTTTATATTGTATTTTTGAATTCGAGCGCTATGGATTTGTTCATTTAGAGAGGACTCAAATGCAAAGATATATTTAGATCTAGTTATAACAGTGTCATAAACCATGTCAATGTCACCCTATGTTGTTCTTATTTCAGCTACTAGTTTTTGTTCAATAGGATCTGTTAGCACATTTTGTATCAGGTATGCTTTATACCATGCATGGTATTACCCTTTCAAGACATTCTCATTTTGTCTATATGGCACATAAATAATATATTTTTTTCTAAGCAAATTCTTAAGGTCTTTTTGTTGATTGTAATAAATGTATCATATGATACATGGATGCTTCCCTTTTTTACCAATTGAATTTGAACTTGAATACGATGCAACATATTTTGCTAAGAAAATGTTTTTGAGTTCAAGAGTTCTTGAAATATAATTATCAGTGACACTAGAAGCACACATAATGTCTTAAGATATAAAATGTTCTTTTTTCAAGAGTTTCAATTAATTTTCTCAAATGGTCTAGGGTTTATAAATATTGTTTTCCTAGAATGTGAATACATAAGCAATGAGATCACATTGTGCACGACCAATTGCCTAGGCATTTGTTGCATGTCAAGAAGCGCATTTCCAAGCTTCCAAATAGTTTCAATTTTGTTGTCATTGCTATAAAGCATTCATCTTTGATTTTCTTGAAAGTAATTGTCATGGTATGGTCCATATTTGTGATGTATGATAACAAGTGTAAAATTGCTAGGAAAAGAAGAAAAAAACAACTAACCCTTGGTATGATAATGAGTGTAAAATTGCTAGAAAATTCGTCATGGATGCTTCTAATGAGTCCTTAAAATATGATAAGATAAACAGACAAAAATCCTTAATTAAAAAGAAAGAAAAAATCACTACATAAATAGAAAACAAAAGAATCTTTTGCACCTATCTAAGTTAGATCTGAAGAAATTCTAGAGGCAAATTCTGACTCGTAAAACTAAATAAAATAATATGACTTCCCCGAAAAACTAGAATTCCTACCCTAAAAATATTTATTTCTTCCCCGAGGAACTGTAATTCCTACCCTAAAAATATTTATGAATCCCCTAATGTTGTGGACAACATTTCAAAAGTTTCCATAGAGGATTGAGTTTTTTCCATATAAGACATGGAGTTTGGGGTCAAGTGACTCACAAAAGGGAAAACTATGGACATCAAAGGCTACCAAGATAAAATCTTAAAAATTGGAGGGCCTATTCTCATCCTTCACATACACAAGCTCTTCAATTTAGCATTCAAGAAGGGATTTCCTAAACTTTGGACCTCATTTTATCTATTTTTAATTGTGTGGATAAAATAAATCCCTCTAATTATAGGACCATTATGACTAGCCCCATTTTAGCCAAGTTGTATGGAAGTATTCTAGAAAAGAAGATCAACTTATGGCTAGAAAGCCATGGAAAAAGAGCTAAAGTCCATGACAGATTTATAGGTTATCATTAAAATGTGGACCACCTTGTTACACTTAGGATAATTATGGAGAAGTGTCACAATAATAAAATCAATCTCCTTTGTTGTTTTGTTAACTTAAAAAAATATTTTGACAAAGTGGATAGGACTAACATTTGGAATAGGTTAGAAGAGGTAAAATTTGCTTTTGAGTTGAGAGTTATTGCAGTAAAGTCGTATGAAAATTTTATTTCCAAGTTTAGGAACACTGAGGGCTGGTCAAAAGATATTAATTGTAATATAGGAGTCAAGCAAGGTTGTTTGGATTGTTAATGTTTATGCCATTATTATAGTTCTTTGCATTTCATAAGATAAGAGCATAATAAGAACAAGATCACTGAGAAATACACATCCACAAGAGACACAACATTTATCCTGGGAAACCCTCTAGGGGAA
>JASDQU010103030.1:131161-144717 GCA_032191745.1 Picea mariana
TCAAGTGCGAGAGGCGTCATGAGTGGAGGCTAGTTGTACCATTTGGGCACCCACATTCGGGCATAATGTTTTCTTATCTTAGCAATGCTTATTTTTTTCTTTACACTTGTCAAAACAAAGAGATAATTTTGATCTTCTAGATTAGGGTTGATTAAATCCTTATATACCTTAATTTTGTTTTTTCCTCTAACTCTTTGTCACACCACATTTTCTCTTTAAATTTTAATTTCATGATATTTTTAATAGTATCCTCATTCTGCAAAGTGGTCTCTTCCATGATTACCTAATGGCTTAGATAAGACTGAACATCTTTATGCCATCCTCACTTGAGTCGAAGGCAATTATGACTAGATTTTGAAGCTATTTTAGGAAGCCTCTTGTCTTCCATGTTATTTAACTTGTTCTTATACATTAGGTATCTAGTCATAGCCATGCTCTTAATGGGGGAAAGGCTTGCCTCTAAGAGGAGGATGGAATAGAGCGTATTTCCTTTAATTTTGAGATTATAGGTTATACAATTCTTTTGGATTTGCTCTATATTTCTCCAGGATTCACGAGAGATACTGCATCCCCAGAATTTACATCCATATATAATAACAGGTGTAAGAAGAGTCTCAAAGATAATTTAGTTTTAAGGTCACGACCAAGCCAGAACCAAATTGGTGTATGAGACCCCCTTATCTATGGAACAAGGGACCCCCTCCACACAACGTTTTGATTGCTAAAGTCTATGGAGGTATAAATACCCTACCCCCCTCTGGATTTGAACTTGTGACCTCTTAGGAGGAAACACATGTTCTTAGCCATTAGGCTCACTCAGGTTGTAAGTATTATAATAAAACATTTTTCTAAATACAATGACCCGAGATTATTTCGGTTGTTGAACATTTAGTGTTAAAATATTACGGTTGGCCGGTGCCCTGTGAAGAATATTGCGCCGTAAATTTAAATAAAGAAACTATCTTTTCCCATGTTAATGACTCTGACATGGTTGGTTACGTACATTAAAGAGTTTTTATGGGGTTTGAGCTTAGAATTAATACGTTATTAAAATAGCCTAAATTCACTCTCTGTATCATTTTTCATCCCGCTGGTAATCCATACAGTTCCTCTGAGTCTGATTGTTAAAACCCTAACAACAATTGCCCAAGAGTCCATAAAACACCAAAATTCCTCCTATTTTTCTTCTCCTCGTTAGTATTGATAAGCACATTGTCAATTCAGTGGAATTTATTGTTTGTTTTTGAAAATCTTATTCTGAGTTGTCTATTATAGGTATTATCATTTCAAGATGACTAAAAAAGGAAGGGCAAAGCAATAGAAGGATGAAGAAGAGGAAAATGAGAGGAACCCCAATTTGACATTCTTGTTAGACACCTCCTACAAAGTAGGAGAGGCTAATAGCTAGGAATGGAGCGAGATGTATAAGTTTATACAAGATAGTGACTTCACAGAAGAGTATGAATTCAATGTTGATGATCTCATCGATATCAAGAAATCCGATCTTCACAAGGTTTCAACCAAACTAACAATACTCCCTTATTATGACATGGTAGGCTGGGTTATCTCTCACATTGATATTACTACATGCACAGTTGTTAATTCCTCACGTCAAATTGTCGGGTCATTTAGACGAGATGATATCACCAATATGGACAAACTAGATATGCCCATAGTTTCTCTAGATGATAATGTCATTAAGAAATTTGTCCAGAAGGAAGTTGATGGTTAAGAAATCAGTATGGATGATTTAATTAGAGATTGGTGGTATGACCCAAATTATTTTAAAGTTGTGGGGCATAAAATATATTCTATGTTGATGTTAAAGAAACCCCCCAAATTGATATCTATTATGCTCCGTTGTTTGTATGGGGAAAATGATGCTACTAAGTTTAAATTAAGTTGGGTACCCTTTATTCCTCAAATTCTCAAGAATAAAGTTTTCAAATGGGCACATATTATGTCTTCTAATATCAAATCAGAGGTTAAAAATTCTTAGGAAGTGCCACCAAGGTTCTGCCCAGGGTTTTTCATGTCTGGTTATTTGATTGATGTTGTTTGTTCAGTTGCTCCATTTCCTTTATTTTCTTGGTCTCCTGCCAGAGGGAATGTTCACATTTACTGTTACGAAATGTGGGATATCAATTGTAAAAACTTCTTTTATGACATATTTAATTTTTTCATGGTCCCTCTGTACTTTGTCCTGAAGAATCAACAAGCTCCTAGGTTTACCCAGGAAGCCATTGATGCCATTAAATATATTGGAGACTGGTTCGTTGATGAAGAATTTTCCTACTTTAGAGTATACTGTCTCTTCGGGAAATTGCTTACCAAACTGTCATCGTTGATTACTGCATCCTTATTAAAATCCCAAAAAAAGAAATGGCCTTATTTCCCTATCCCAACAAGAATTTTCTCTTTGTTGAATTCATAGGATGCTCTAAACGAGGTATAGCAAATGGAAAGTATTTGGTTAGCGCATGGTAATTTTAAGAGAGATGACCCAACACAAGCGGTGAAACAACATTGCAACTCAGTCAAGAATGTTAAAACATATATTCATGAAGATGACCCATTTAAAATTATCTTTCAAAGAGATATAAATTATCAGGAGTTCATTCATAGAATTGATCAAATAAGAGACAATTCCAAGTGTTCATAGTTCATTGATTGGCAATTTAAAAGAAATAAAGCCTTTCTAAAGGAAAAGAATAAAAAATAGGGTAAAGAATAAATAGAAGATGATAAATATAAGCATGAATAATCGAAATCTAAAACTGAACGAGATCACAACACTTCAACAACAGATTTAGAGGTAGTTAAAAAAGATCAACATAGGATTGCAACAAGAGAACATGACTTGAGAAAAACAACAATTCAAACTCCTATTAAAACTACTAAAGTGAATGTAGAGTTTGACACCAACACATGTATGGAGCATTTTCAAACAACAGTTGTTTCAATTATACCCCCTATTGATACTACTCCCATAACTACCATTCTAGGAAGAATAGTTACAACCTCTTTATATATTGATAGCCTTCATCCTATCCAAGATACTATTTTTTCCTTGGACAATAATTTTTTTGATGATAAGACTAGAACTATAGTGAAGAGAAAGACCAAAAAGAGGAAAATGAGAAACTACACAAGAAGTAGTCCAATTGTGGAATGCTACTCATCTGAATGAAGAAGAATTAGAAGAGGAAGCTGCATATGATCTAGGAGATTTTTCTAATGCCAACAAATGGTCAGTAAGCAAGTTATCTTCTCAATTAAGAAATGAAAAGAAGAAAGTGGTAGAGCTACAAGAAAAGCTAAATGCACAAGATAATACCTGGTCTAAAGAACATTAGACCCAACTAGATCAACTTGCAGAGGCAAATAAGTTATCTATATAAAATGTTGTACATTTGAGAACCAAAATAGATTAAATTAGGTCTGATAAAGATATCTAAGTAGCTATTCTCCAGGATGAAAAAGAAGAAGCGAGCATAAATCATGAAATTCAAGTGAATAGTTTGGTATCACAATAAAATGAATTAAAAATCAAGATAGAAAATTCATAAATTTTGGGGAAGAAAGCGGTGGAATTAAGCATCAAATCTGAATCCTTATAGAAATTATTTTATTCAAAGTTTTGTGATATCAAACAACACCATGAACAAGTTCTTCAGTTTTCTACAGAGTCTCAAGTAGAATTTGAGAAACATAAGGAGGGTCAAGTTTCACTTGACAATTTCAAGACATGGGAAACACAAGGAACTGGTTTTCCTCTAGGCTACTCCAAAATGTATGAGGAGGAAAACATTCAAACACAAGCCTTGCTTGACACCTGGCAGGTTAGCTGCTTATTTACACAATGTTTTATCAAAGAAACAATCAAGAGTTTCTCAAACTTGTGGGAGTTAACATTGGATATTATTAAGGATTATGAAATGCTACATGTACAATTTCTTGGCAGATCAGTACCCTTATCAAATTGTCTCGCAAATGTGAAACAATAGATAGATTCAAGGATAGATGGGATTATTAAATTGAGCTTATGGAATGTAGACAATGTCAAACAATTTATCGTCTGACCAACAGAATGTTCCAAGCAAATTGAAAATTTCTCATCAAAATTTACATCAGGACGTGAGGAGATTTCTAGTAGGATTTACCGATGTAAGTTGAATGAGGATATTCCTCAACCTCCATTAGTTTCACCAAGGTTGAAAAATTTCACCTTATGGAAAATCCTCGTGCAAAAGAAAACATGAAAGGTCGTTTAAGTTGTTGATGCCAATGAAGAAAATATTCCTAATTGATATCAATGATCAAATATGATCAACATATATGTTAATATTTGAGAAACAAAAGGAAGACTGTTCTAAATTTTAGGTCCTTATTTCTATTTATTGTAATTTTGTAAGTAGACTTAGGGTTTGGAAACTCTGGGAAATTGGCTATGTACACTATTGTAAAAGCCAAAATTTTATAGATTTGGAGACCTAGAAGTGGCGATACTTATATGATGTTTCAATAGTTTTGGCACTATTATTCAAAGCTAATGAAATTCATATTTTGCAGGCCATTACTATCTTTCTTTTAGATTTATTGATAAATAAATATTTATGTTCTCTATTTCTGCACTATTATTATAATTTAAGAGAAATTATTATGTCCTTTCATTATCAACTGAATCTAATGTGAATGATAACTACATGATTATGAGTATGCTTGTTTGTGATTTCTTGGTAACTATTTACTAATATAATTATTGATTTGTATTTATTTTAACTGTTGTTTGGTTATGCGAACTACTTCCATAGTCCAACAACTTATCTTATCTCATATTTGATTCACATGATTTTGAGTGTGAGTATATATATGTTATTCTCTTAGTAACTATTTACTGAGTTAAACGTGATATGTATTTGTTTTAATTATTATCAGGTTATATGAACTGTTACTGTAGCTTGATATTTTATTCTTGTCTCATATTCAATTTAGGATATTTTTCTTGCTCCTAACTGGAATATCATGAACTACTTCCTCTATTCTAGTTAGGATAGTGTAGATTTATAGTAGAATTATAATAATTATTTCTTTTACTACACAATAGTTTAGAAGATCCTTAAAGAAAGTCTCCTTTTAAGGAGAAATTTCCCCTTAGTGGAAATTGGGTCCACATTCTGGTGAGGATTGCCATCACCAACAAGTATAGGCCTAATTGGGGCCTTGATTGGGCAATTTCTCCATGTTGACTACCAAGAAGTTTTCTAGGCATCAACATTTTGGAGCTAGAAGGAGGGAAACTGATAATGAATGACACATAGAGATCCATGCAAGCCAGATACCCATTTAAGAAGATC
The DNA here is from genome assembly GCA_032191745.1 of Picea mariana. Classification (NCBI taxonomy): domain Eukaryota; kingdom Viridiplantae; phylum Streptophyta; class Pinopsida; order Pinales; family Pinaceae; genus Picea; species Picea mariana. The sequence goes on from JASDQU010103030.1 coordinate 136,519, forward strand.
ACCATCGCACTCAACCCCTCTCTTAGAGTCAAGCGCTAATACTCCTTTTAAGTAAATCCCCCCATCATTAGAGATTGGATTACCCGAGTTGTCTTCTCATACTAGATATATATAAGTTACACAACTAGTCCAACAAGAAACCATAGATTCTGAAATTACTCAAGAAACACCAAAGGAAATTGCAGATTCTGAGATTGCTCAAGAAACCCTACATTTATATCGAGATATTGAAGTTCAAATTGTTCGTTGGATCCTCGATCAAGGGATACTGGTTTTTTCAAATCCTGAATAATTTGAATTAGAAGATCCCCCACAATTGCAAAATCTTAGAATTTTGGCAAGAGCATAAAGTAAAAAGCTCGGAAAAAAATATATTGAATATATCATACCAGCTAAGGGTAAAAGGATCTAGTTGGAAGAACATCCCAATCCTCCTTTTACTGTTATATCTAACCCTATTTCTACCAATAAATACTGGCAAGAACACATTTATGTAGAAACTAAACAATCGATATTAAGCACACCCCCAATTTTAGCACCTTTAGGCAGCCCAAATTATCAACCTTTACCATCTCGTTTAGCATCACCCATCTCACAAGGAACTCCTCGGAGATCTAAAACTATGATTGGAGTCAATCATCCTCGAAGACCTTGGTTAACCGATCGAGCAATTAATATTCCAGGCTATCAACATGACTTGCATAAACATCCCAAAAAATTCTTGCCCAAAGTTGACCCTGATAACATAGAATCTCCAGAAGATCACATCAATAAACTCACGCTATGACTGAGTCTAATGAAGGTGGAACACAAAGATGTAGTTTGTAGATTATTTCCATATTCCTTTGAAGGTTGGGCATCTACATGGTATTACACTTTGACAACATGATCAATAACTATATGGGATACTTTTGAAAAACTATTCATGAACAAAAATTCAGTGATGACAAAACCCCAACCACTTTAGTTCTTGATTTATCTAGATTAAGAATGAATCCAAAAGAGAAAATTAAATATTTTAATCATAGATTCATGAACTTTATAAATAGAATACATGAAGACTCACACCCTCCAATCAATTTCTTCTAGAATTTTATACCACCACTCTTCCTTTCTCAATTGATATCTTTGTTAAAAGAGCAACCAAAAATACATTAGATGAAACCATGCAAGAAATTTTAGATGTGGAAATGGAAATGATGAGAGTATCCAACAAAGCCCTTATTGAAGATAGAAAAGCCTTACCTCCCTCTAGGAGGGTCATAATCAAAGACGAAAATAAATACAAAGAGGCTCTAGATCTTGAAAGAATACATAAATTAGTCAAGAGTCTAGCTAACGATATCATTGACATTAAGAAAATTGTAGTAGAAGAATCGAAATCCAAAAGACTATGGAGACCTTTTGTCAAAATAAATTTCCCACCTCATGATAATCAATTTTTTTTTGTTGACGATGATGATGAGGAGGAACAACAAGAAGAACATGATGATGATGATGTGGGTACCTCTGAGGTAAATCTCACTTAGTATATCGTCGATGGAATTATTAATGAAGAGAAAGATCTTCCCTATGAAAATATTAATGTTATTCAAACTGGAAGCAAAGGTCCTTCTGCCAGTACTTTAGCCCCATCTCACTCTACTTCCTTCAAGAAAACCGTCCTTTAGGACAAAACAATCACTACAGCCTTATTGATCTCTGATCAACTCGATTACGATTTGGATGTAGATAAGAAAATAACTAGGGAAAATATTTATTTTTCTGAATGGACAAAGTTGAAACAACAAAGAAACATTTTACTCAAATCAATAGATGGTAATATTGTTGAAAAACAAAATATTGTCGCTGTATTAAGGACAAAGGAAAAAGTGCCCAAAATTCTGCTTCAGATAAGAAAAAACAAGTCAATGTCAGTGATGTACTAGTAGGAGATAAGTATAATTCCCACACACCTCCATTTCTATTAACTTTTGAAAATTTTAACCGAAATGTACACAATTGTTTCTGGAGCCTCATCAAACATAATGCCATTTTTTGTTTATAAGAAAATCAATGCTCAAACACAAAAATCTGCCATGCAAATTGTACAACTTGATAGAACAAGAGTTAAGGTTTTAGGTGAAATTGAAGATGTATCTATTCGATTTTCTTCTAATCCCAAAGTTCATCAGAAAATAAACATCATTTTTGTTGACATCCTAGAAGCTTATGGTCTGCTTTTAAGCAGGGACCGGTCTGGAAAAAAAACATGGTTATTTTGCTACACACTGTCACATTTATGATTACCATATAATGGGAAACCTAACCAAATCAGGGTTGATCATGAAACACATTGAAACATATAGTGATTGATATTGATGGTGAAAATGAGCCAATAATGTTTTCAAACTCCATTTTAGGAAAATATTGAGTTGATTCATTTTTTGGGAACTTTACTGCAGAAATTTCACTATTTACAGATTCATCCCTGCAGTCTGAGGTTGTGAATTTCTCCGAAACTAACTTTTCAAAATGTATAGATCCTGTTTCCAATAATGTAGAGTTAGTTGTAAATAATGAATTTTGGACCTTATTCTTTGATGGCTCAAAATCTATTGAAGGTGTTATCACTCTGTAAATTCGTTTGGCTGAGAAAACAAATGACAGAGGTAACCTACAGACCAATTTTAAGACCAGAACTAGTCTTTCCGACCTAGAGAGGGATCTCTCTGAGACTTAGTCTCTAACAAATAATGGATTTGAATTGTCGTCTAGGTTTATTGTGTTTGTGAAATGTTTCTGGTCATAATGGCAAGGAAATAAAAAACCTTGGGCTATAGAGTCAAATTCTAGAAAGCAAGAGAAATAAATGACTTGGATTTTTGAAAACTTTAAGAGGATAAAGGCTAAGTAGGCAATGATCTTTCAGTTCAAATGTCCTTGTGTGTGGCGAGAGGAAAAATACATAAAGAAACTCAGAGCACCATTGAAGATGAATTCTAAATTACTTAGAAGAAAACACAGGAGTTTAAATGGTGAAGTCTAAAGCACCGCGCGATGAATTCTAGACTTATTAAACGTTTCGATTTAAATAGGGTAAAGACATGGATATACAAAAAACAAGAAATACATACATAGAATAAATTACAATACATCAAACCACCACCATTAGAATATTTTCGTCAAAGCCTCAGGACCTTTGCTTTATATTTCAATCCGGTTCGAAAGTTACATTCAACAGTCTACTGTCTACACTACTTTGCCAACCAACCCCACTTACATTGAAGAGATGCAATATATAGAGAAAACTTCACCCCTTGGGATACCACGTCTCGAATTACTTCTCCTAGAATTTCGATTTCGGTTATTCCCTGTCAGATGACCTTCCAAATGGAACTTACTAAAAAAGGAAACCCAACTGCACACAGTCCTGTCATAACCGATGTATTTATCATGATCGTTCGATCATCAGTAAGATTCAATCATTAAGGGGTGATGCATTGGTGTTTCTCCTTTTAGTGGTTACCTGAATGATCGAGCACACTGTTGGAATTCTGTCACCAGTGTAACAGGCTTTGGTTGCTGCCGCACGATCATTTGATGTAGTATGCATGTGGTGAGTTGGTATGGTGGATGACTGTGGGCTGTCACTCATGCTTTCCAGATGGCGACGACGGTCAAAGGACCACACATCTCCTTCAAAACTATTCTGCGTTCCACCTAAACTTGTCTTTCTCGACAGGTGGGTTTACATCATCTGTGCGATGTATATCCACTACGTGGATACTCATCATATTCCTTGCTTTTCAACAACAAACAGGACACGAGGAGAGAGGAATTCCGTGCCATGTTCAAAAATACAAAAACGGGGTCGAGTCAATTATGTTTCTGGCCTCATTTGCAGTCTTGATACTCAAAGATTTTTCCTGAGAGACCAATTTCTCCTTTTCAGATTCTTTACTTGTCTTCACAAGAACACATTCCCCTTCAGCTTCATTTGAGCACTGGACAGAGCCGTGCAGATGTTTTCCATGGCCGGTCGACATTCTTTGAAGTGCTCCATGATTCTCTCCTCTGACATCCTTTGTTCCTCATGCAGCTGAATGGTCACGTCTTTTGCTTCTCTGAGCTGTTTCTTGAGCATATTCACATTCCCTTTTCGACTCTACGACGCTGATGTTTCGACAGTCCTTTCCGCTAACTTCTTTCTCAATTCTATGTTCTCCTGGTACAACACGAAAATAGCAAGCTTCGCTTTCTTTAGTTGTTGTGATGGAGCCCGAAAATCCATGCTTTCAGTTCCCAACCTTCTCCCTCTTTCACAACTTTCCTGGCTTGAACCCTCGACAGGTTCTAGCCAAACATTGCGCATGAGTAACTTCTCAACAATAGATTGGGAGAATGGTTCATTTGGAGCTTGGGCCTCCCTGAGCTTCTTGTTCTTCCTTGACCTGCCTCTTTTCCGGGGTACTGACTGTTGGGGTGACGAGCCTTCTACTCTCTTTTCTTTTCTTGCAACGCCCTCTATTCCTGCCTCAACACTGGGAGATGTTGTTTCCCCCATGGGTAGAGGGGGATCTTCTTTGGGGTCCCTGAGGATGTCATCTGAAAATAGAAATGAGTCCCAATCCTTTCCCAATCGTCTCAATTCCTTGACTACCAACAACTTGATTAATGAGATATGGGATAAGTTCTTCTTCGGCCGGTTTTCTTCGGCTTGGACGCTATCTGCCATTCCTCATAGACTTTGGTGCAAGAATAAAGGTAAGTCAAAGGCCTTTTCCCTGTGAAATGCATCAACAACCTGATGTGATGCGGGTGTATTATGTCAGACCTTCTTTCATAGGTGAAATACCTTTTAATCACCTTTAGGAGCTTTTGAAAAGGTTCCTATAGATACCGACTTGAAATGCCCGCTCTGATTTCCCCATTCAGGAAGTTTTGCTTGATGAATTCTTCATAGCATAATATGTCTAAAGGCATGTCATTATACCACCTTTCGCCGCATGGAGGGATATCTATCGCAACTGATAGAGTTTCTTCCGTCGCCCAGAAGGTGATTCCCGCAATGATCGCTCACAACCCATTAAATATGAGGGTGAACTGTTCGACCAGTTTTGTGTTGTATCCTTGGATTTTCTTGCAATAGTGCATAGAACCAACCTGTTCAAAATATGCCCTGACATTTGGGTGTTCGTTGATTAATGCCAAGTCCCAAGGTTCATGCCTCACAAATCTGTCCTTTCGTGCCTTTGTCCTTATGTCTTGGGATGTTGTCACGATGAAAATGTGTATTTGTTTTGTGCGCGCGGTAATGAAAGATGGCACCCTCTTTGCGCAACAAATGGAGAATGATATTCTTTGCAGAGACCCGTCGGAGTGGCAGTAGCGAAAACTTTGCGCAGCAACCGAAAATGACTCTAGGAATTCACTACGTGGCCCCCAGGCGCTATGAAGACTCTCGACGTAGAAAAGGGTTGACACCACGATAAATGGTAACAGTAGGCTCATCGTAGTAGGGGAGCACGAATTTTTTTTTCTAGCGTGTTGGCAAGGCGCTGCGACACTAGTGGTGGGCCAGAGAAATTGGACGTGGAAAGCAGATTGGTGCGACAGGAAAAGAATCTGAGGAAGGAATGGTTGACTGCGAGGGGGACTATTGCCCGACGGACTAGCTAAGGGAAAATTCCAACATGCTTCAGACCGTGACTGAAAACGAAGGAGGGGTAGAAATATTGATTGAAAAAGGTTCACAACATAGCTGATGACAATCGAGCTTTTCATAGCGAAAAGACCCAGGACTTGCAGAAGAAATCATAGACAATGCACAAACTTGGAAGGCAAAGAAAAACACGTAGGGTGACTGGTATTTATAATCAAACAGACGAGGGATGGAATCTTGATAGAGGAATCCATGGTGACGAGAAGTTTTGAAGCAGGCTGGAGATTTGCGCAACACACTCACGTGACGGGTACACTTCGAAGTGTGCAAGGTATAGGTGATAAGAGTTGCAGAGTATACATTATATGAGCATCATGATTTTTCGACCTTTTTGACTTCATAATTAGGTGATGATTGTCGTTATACCTATGGACATGACCTTTACACTAATAAATTTCCTCAACCTCTAGCACGTAAATTCCTTCTTTCTGACAAGACTCGACATTTAGGGAAAATCACCTTTACAATCCACACATGTTTAATTTTGACACCCTTTCTCGACTCCAAAGGCTAGACTGCCCACTTGCTTACTTCGACCCATTCGTTGTTCAATACCTGACCTCACATGATTCGACACATGGACCATGACTCATCTAGGACCGACTCTAACTGATAAAATGACGGTTCTAACGGCTGTCTCCAATGGGGATGTTATTCTCTCGGTGAGGTGGGAAAGAACAGCAGACCAGGTGCCTGACCATTGGGATTTATTTTATTTGCGGACTCCAAAACAATGGAAAAGACTCACCCTAGAACTTCTTGACACAATCATGACCAGACTTAGCATAAACTTAGGGCCTTCACTTTGGGCTTCAATTTTCTGCTGACTAGTAAATCAAAACGTCTTCTTTGAAAACATAAAAAGAAATGGCTATTTACAATGACACGAGAGACTGAAAATAAACCAGATAATGTTTAAGGAACCTCCCATTCATAGGTCCCCCATGAGTGAGCTCTCCATTAAGCTCTTGTAGCAAGTATGTGTTGTTCTCGTGATATGCGACAATCCTTAATGACCCCATCCAAAGAGAATCAAACTTTCCATGTTTTCGTTTGTCTTCATTCCTCGCGTCCCACTTCAGCACCAGATCATTTACCTTGAAATCCTCCTGCTTAGTGTGCTTGTCAAAAATATTCTTCATTCTGTCTTGGTGAAGCTGTGATCGGTTGAACACTTTTTCCCTCATTTTTTTCACATGAACCAATTGGTTTATCCTCCTCCGAGCGTCGTTAGATTTGACTTCTTGCTCTTGCAACAATATCTGGACTGACAATCCCAACGAGGTGGGGAAAACTGCCTCCGCGCCGTATACAATTTGGAAAGGCGATGTGGAGATGGAATTTTTTGTAGTGATTCTGTCATCCCATAGAACGTAGATAAGCTTCTTGTTCCAAGCCTTCTTGTTGTCCCGCATGAGTTTTTTAATAATCATGGTTAAACTTTTGTTGGACGATTCTGCCGATTCATTACCCTGTGGGTAATAAGTTGTATAACATCCCTAGGTTATTTTGTAATCGTTACAAAACTTCTCTATATTTTTGGAATTGAATGTCACTACATTATCCGTGATGATCTTGACAGGGCAACCGAACCTAGACAGGATATTGGTCTCCAGAAACTGAATGATAACTGTGTTGGTAGCTTGCCTTGTGGGGACCGCTTCAATCCATTTGGTGAAGTAGTTTGTGGCCGTTAGTATCCATCTATCCTGAGCCGAGGATGGTAGATGGATTTATCCTATAAAATCTAAGCCTTATTTCATAAACGATGCTTTGACGGAGATAGGCTTTAGGGGAAGGGGCTGCAGCTTCTTTTCCCCATCGAATATCTCCCACTCGTGGAAACTGGACACTTCCTTATATACATCCTTAAAAATACCGGGCCAATAGAATCCCCCCCTCAAATTTTTGTGTGCGGTGGTCTTCCAATAATGATTCCGCCCATAGTCTCCTTTGTGGAACTCCTCGATAGCCCGTTGTGTGTCTTCTTCCAGCAAACAATTCAACAATATCCCTCCTGGGTCCTTCCAATATAGAGAATTTTCCAGAATGAAAATCTTAGTTGTTTTAAACTTCAAAAACCTGGCCTTGGTTTTTCTCAAACTCGAAGGAGGTTGCAAATTTCTTAGCACATAAATAATGTCAGCGTACCAAGACGAGTCAATGAGTTTCTGAGATACCTGCAGGACCGTTTCCTCTTGTGAATTCTCTGACATATCAACAATGGAATTTATTCCCAAAATGTCACAGTTCGACTGCGCCATAAAATAGCTCCTGACCTTTAATCAACTTTGTAATCTTGATTTTGAGGTCATATTCCAACATGACCACGATCCATTTACCTCTTCTCCCTTCAGGGTCAGGCTGAGTCAGGATATCGTTAACAGAATTGCTAGGCACATAGGAAATGATGCAGGAATGAAATATGTAAGTCCTGAATTCTTTGAGGGCCTTCACCAAGGCATACACTTGTTTTTCCATGATATCATACCTTA
>JASDQU010103030.1:158983-193306 GCA_032191745.1 Picea mariana
TAGAGACTGTAAAAATACAAAGTGAAAGACTCGCTAGAATGGTGGCAGCTTATCTCTGAGAAGAGATGTGACGGCTACTCGCATTCGCAAGAAGATGATTACAATGAGGCTTTGAAGGTATTTTTACAATAAACAGGAATTTCAAAAACCCTAGACATCCAAAAAGATAACCCTGGGAGATGAAGTGCCAAAAGTCACGTGGGCCCCGTTTGGGTAAGTTAGTACATCAACTTCCCAAGGTCGTAACTTTTGCATACGATCTCCGTTTTAGGCATATAATAGCTCGTTGGAAAGGTATATTCAAGGAGATTCATTTTGGGGGAGAAATAATTCTTTTGGATATTAATGAGAACCTTGATCTTGAAAAACCTTCATTTAGGACCTCAAAATGGCCCCGAAAGTTAAAACCTGCTAAAAATAGTAAATTGCCAAAATTGCCAGAAAATTGTTTTGAGCCAGTTGGAAAAGGTGGGTGGCCACCGATATCCACCTAGATCACACCATGAAAGCACACAGGATCTATATACATAATCACTATAACAAATTATTTGACCAGATGGGCAGAAGCAAGAGTAGTTAAGGACTATAGTGCAACTACAGCTGCGCACTTCACATTTGATGATATCATAACCAGGTTTGGATGCCCAAAGATCCTTATGAGTGATCAAGGTACACATTTTATTAACAAGACTATTGAATCCTTGACTCAGGAATTTGAAGTTCACCATCAGAAGAGAACACCCTACCATCCACAAGCGAATGGGACATTTGAAGTATTCAATAAGATCTTGGAGACAAAGTTGATGAAGATATGCAGTGTGAACAGGGATGACATGGATTTGAGAGTACCAGCAGTATTATGGGCCTATAGAACCACTTGCAAGAAGTTGACCATGCAGACCCCCTTTAAGTTGGTCTATGGTCTAGAAGCAATTGTACCCATGGAATATTTCGTTCCTAGTCTAAGAATTACAGACTTTACATATATGGATGACACTAGTGCTGTGAAAGAGAGGCTTGTGTAGTTGGTCAAACTGGAAGACGACAGATTTATTGTAGGATTTCACCAGTAGGTTCAGAAGGAAAGAGAAAAGGCCTACCATGACAGGCACATCAATAACAAAGCCTTCAAGCAAGGAGATCTGGTATTGGTATATGACAGTAAGTTCATGAAGCATCCAGGGAAGTTCAGGACGCATTGGATTGGGCCATATGAGGTTGCCTATGTTATATAAAGAGGAGCTGCGTAGTTGAAGACTTTTAATGGAGAATGGAAGGAAGGTTTGGTGAATGGAAGCTGGTTGAAATTGTATTATGACAACTAGTTGCCTCGCAGCTCTCAATAAAAGCATAAGGAAAAGGGTCTAGGTACCTGGTGCTATTGAAACTAGGTACCAGACACAAAAAAGACAATCTACACATAGAAGGGAGGGATAGAGCAGAAAGCATAGACTGCCCTGCGCAGTCTGAAGTCGAAGTGAAACAGAAAGTTCAAACCTGAAGTGCCTCGGGATGAGTCACAGGTGAGTGTTGGGGTCCTATTGGCCCTTGGTTATGGAAGCAACCAAATATCAAGGAAGAAAAGGAAAAATTCAAATTGCACAGAAGACATAGTGATTGATATTGGGTCGAAATGAGAAAAAGAGAAGAAAAGACGGAGCGAAGTAAGAGAAAGAAAGATGTTGGATGAGGAGATTGAGGATGACAGATCATAAAGGAATATGGATCGTGGACAACTCAGAAAGCGAAAGAAGATTTCAACAGATGCTTTGGAGCACCTCGCGAGGAAGAAGGAAAGACAGGTTGGCGAATCCCTGAAAACACGGGTCAAGTTGACCTAGGGTTTTAGATGCCTAGGGTTTTGGTATTTAGGGTTTTGACACCTAGGTTTCAGCCTAAGGTTTTCGGTGTGCTATTGTAACGTATAAATAAAGGTCAAGAGGACCTGGGATGGGAGAGATAGAGATGGTTAGATTGTGACGAGTGATTTTTTGGGGGAGAGAAGTATTGTGTTGGGTGAGCAGAAAGTTTTGTAAGATCTTCAGCTGGGTGCAAAGATCGACCCTCAGGCTAGGTGTGTAGGGAAGGGAGATAGAGAAGAAGAGAAAGAGAGAGAGATATGAAAACTAAGAGTGCAGATAGAACTGTATGCTTTCCCCAAATATATTATAAGCACAGGTCTGTGTACATAGCCCTAAAGAGAGGGTGAACCATGTATATCTTGTGTTATGTGTGATTGATGTTGTGCTCTTTGTTGTTTGATATGTTGCTATTGTGATATTGTGTTAGATATGAGATATAACTTGTGCAGTAGGTTTAAGGAAGATAAAGAATAACTAGATGGTTGTGTGTTGTTGATGTGAATCCACTCTGCATTTCCTCTAGTTGTAGACACATGTGTCCTGCCACCCCCCTATAGCTACTTTAGGTGAGATTGCATCTGCTTCACAGGTGTTTCCAAAAGGGCCAGTAGTTAGGGCTTGTTGGTGTGTTGTTAGATTTGAACACTGGGTATGCCCCTATTCCAACAGAATATCACACAGGTCATCTTCATCTGGTGCTTCTTCCTCCACTTGGTAGCATGACAGTAGTTCTTTCACTGTCTGTTTGTTTTGTTGTTGTTGTTATGTCATAAGTTCAAATTATGGTTCCTTAATGAATATCACCCCTCTGATTTTCTTAAGTGTTGCATCTATGTTGGGGTTCTCATGCTCAAATGATAAAGCGACTGTAAAGTTTTGTTGTAATAGTGTCCAGCTCATAGTTCCTCTGCGCAGTTCCTGGTTTGCATACCAATTTGCTGGAATGCCTTCTTATGTGTGAACAAAGTGATGAGGCCATTCCTCCAGTGGTGTCATTTTCCATAGTACTCGACACTTCTCCAAGTGTTCTGTTGGTGTCCCATGTTCATAATTTTTCTGTAATTGGTTGCTTCCCTATTTTGCACAAAACCTAATGCGTAGTAACCACTTATATTGATACCAGTATTTCACTGTTTCTTTGTGTGCACCCCACCATCTTGCAAGTGTTTCCTTGAGTGATATATCCAATGCTAAGAGCCTCTGATTCTCCAACACTTCATCTTCATACCATGTCAAGAATTCTTCTAGATCGTTCACCCCATGGAAGCTGGGAGGTTCCCTTATCTTCGTACCTACCCATCTTACTACACAGTCTATTCTTGCACATCTCCTTGGGGAGACCTTATGTAACCTCTGTTGCCAATTTTCTAAGCCTGTATATGAGTTTGAAGCACATGAGGTGATGCTTCTGCAACTGATTACTCCATCTGCAGTTGAGTTCACATAATCTTCTTCTCATTTGGTTGTTTTGTACAACTGATTGATTTCCTCCAGGTCTAAGCATGTTGGTTCTACGAACCTTTCCCATTCTGATGGGTCCAATGGCGCAATGATTTTGTATTCATCTAACTTGAATTCCATCTTCCTCATCTTAAATTTTATTATGGCCTGGTTGTCAAATGCATAATCTAAGCCAAGCAATGTTGGATAAGGTGTTGTGTCATCCACTATCTCTATTACTTCGAAGTCATCTTTTTTCCATACTCTATCCATGTCTACTATTACCCCTTTTAGTCTCTCAATTGGTAGAACTCTGTGTTGGTTTGCTAGTTTCAACTGAACTGGTAAGTATCCTAGTGTGGGCTCTCCCATACTTTTCCATGTCTTCTTGGGTAATTGTTGGCACAGGGGTAGACCCAAGGTTCAACACTACAACAGAGCACCAACAAAACCCTAACTACTGTCCCTTTCAACAACACCTGTGAAGCAGATGAAGTATCACCTGAGGTAGAGGCAAGGGTGGTTGCAAGACTCATGTATCTGCAACCTTAGCTAGGACATAGATCTATGACTATAACACTTAATAAAGAATTTAGTACCTTTGGTTCCTTAATATACAATCGTTATCTAATTCGCTGATAAAACATAGCCTTGCAGTATTCACATTATCCTATTATATCCAAGCACTTAGCATAGGTAAATAGATCAAATTAAGCATTAAGCACATCCATGTAGATCAGATCTAGCATTCTCACATATAATAAGAACAAATAAAGTAGATCTATCCAACTACATCAAAGAACTTAGTAAAAGAAGACATAAACTCATTAAGACAAGAACAAAGCATCATAACATAGGATTTACGTGGTTCAGCCCTCTCCTGGGGCTATGTCCACCAACTCTCTGCTTTATATTCTTCGATCAATCGGTTACAAGAAAAAGCCTCAAAACCCTTACTCTACACAGGATAGAATATCTACGCAGCTCACTAGATCCCTCTTCCTTGTGTTACAACACTAAGCCTCCTATTGCATTGCATAGGGACTTGCACTCATCTCTGCAAGTCTTACACAGAATGAAAAAATCCTTGATCACACAGATTTAATTCTTGGAACTTAGCCTACATCACATAGATATATCATCCACTACTTCTCTATATGGCCTAGACATCTATATATACATACAAAATAGGCCTAAACATGGGTAAACCCATGGGTCAACATTCCCTTTCTGTTACATATTCCCAAAAACCCAAAAAGGGGGCCAAAAGGGGGTCGAGATCTCATGATCTCTGCTTCATCTTGGCTTCTCCTTCGACAGGCTGTCGAAGTCTCAAAATAGGTCAACATGACCAAGAATCTCCCAAAATTTGTTCAAGGGCCAACAAGTCCCCAACCCTCACCTGTGACTCGTCCCGAGTCACTCTGCTCTGAGCAATTCTGCCTCTAATGCCTCGAACTTGGCTCGAGCTACTTTGACTTGTTGCTTTGTTGTGGCCTCTTGTTTAGTGAACTCCTGGATCATTGCGTCGTTCACAGGTCCTTCTAGGCATTGTTCTGTTGTGAGGAAGAGATGTTCTAGCTCTGTTCCTTGGTTCTCCACCTCTATAAACAACTAGCATGTCTTATCTTGCACTGGTTGAAGTTGTTGAGTGACTTCCATCACTTTTCTTTGAAGTGTATGGATCTTCTGTTGAGAAGTGTGTTGTTCATGAGACCTCTTCATTTTGTATACAGCTGACAGTGCCTTCAGTTGCGCTTGTAGTGTATCTGTGTGTTGCTTCGCTTCTTGGAGTTGCGACTCCAATGCCTGTAACTCAGGATTCTCAGTGAGGTTTTCATATGTTTGAGTGCTCCAGTTACTTAGTTGCTTGCACTCCTAGGAAAGAGCTCTTAATATGTCAATTGTGTTGTGGGAAATGGCTTCCCTTTGGTCTCATACATCTTGCAGGGTCTCGGGCATAGTGTGGATCTCCAAGTCTATTATGTGTTGTTGGATTTCATCTTCGAGTTTTGCCACCTGCTATGGGACTTGTTCTTTGACCTATACTTCAATGACTGTCACAGAGCGAAGTGCCCTGTGGACCATCTCCTATACTTTGAGTTTCTATGTGAGAAATTGTTCCTTTTATTTATGTAGCTGGGATTTTTCTTCATCAAACCTCTCTTCCAGAGTAAGCTTCTCACGTTTGGTAGTACTGCGCTACTCTAGAATGTCGTCTTGTTCTTGTGCCAAAGATTGGGTGGCTTGCATTGTCTCCTCCTGTGCTCTTCGAAGGTGAGCTTCAACTGTATCATCAATCCGATGGAGTTGAGTTGGCTCATCTCCTATTTCTAGTATTCCTACTGATAGAGGCGTAGTATAAACTGCGCAGCTTGACTGTAGTGCCTGCTTCACTTCTTGAATTTCAACCGTGATCCAACTAAACACCTCCTCTTGCTTATCTTCTTACTTATATTTTATCTCCAACGAAGCATCATTCAGTGCTGCAATGATGAATTCAAAGTCGTCTGAAGTGAGGGTGGTCTCAAACTTAGTCCTGGTTGCTTTCGATTTCTTCCTTGAGGAAGGTTTCGAAGGGGAAACCTTCCTTTTCTTCAAGGGGTCCTCCTCATCTCTAGGTAGTGTAACCTCACCTTTTCTTCAAGGGGTCCTCCTGCGCCATCTATTTCTTCATCATCACCTCCTTTCTCAGGTGAGATAGAAGCAGTCTTCACAGATCCACTGTCTAAATCATGGACCTCTTTGGTCTTCTTTTGTCTTTCTAGGTCCATGTATGTCCATCGCAGTTTCTGGATTGTCAACATCGTACATCTCTGCAGGGTTTTCTAGAACAAGGAGATCTACTGACCATTCCTTAGTAATCTATTCTAAGTCTTCCTCCGTCAAAATGTAGTACGACTGCAACTGTTGTTTATGTTCATCAGCACACGTTGTGATATAGATAAAATGGAGATCCACGTTGAATTTCATCAATGGCCTAAACCTGTGGAGTGTGTTCGGGGTTATACGAGGCTCAGACTGGATAGCGGTATTCAGCTGGGTGTAATAAGTGTGAAAGATGGAATTTTATTGCCACTGCTTGTTCATGTCACTGGAGTACCACAATGTACTGAACTTCACTGATAGTGGTTCAAAGGGCTCGATGTCTGGGAAGGTCGCACCTTCCGACATCTCCCATGCGATGAACATGATTAAGATGAGAAACCAACTGAAGTGGAACTCATATCCTTGGTCTTGCTCTTCCCTGCAGTCTAGTTCTAACTGGTTCACCAAGTACTTCACCCAATTCATGTGTAGGCCCTCTGCACACTTTCCTGCGAGGTCGACTGCAAATTCGGTTACTTGGGTGGGCCAGTTCTTACAAACTAATTTCCCTACGATCAGTTGATAGTCTAAGCACACTGTGTCACTTTGGATAGAGGCTACCTTGTAGCCCCACGTGCCCTTCTGTACATCTCTGTAAGTATACTTTATCCTCTATGTGAGAGTGATATTCGCGGTCTTTCCAAGGTAGAAATCATGTGAGTCGGGGCCTTGCATGCTTAGCCCTGTGATCCGATTGATCAATGTTGGATCCACTATGATGCGGTGGTTCAACCATAAATAACCTCCATGATAGCAAGACACCAGTAATTTGACGCATGTATTCACCTCCTAGTGTCGCCGGAAGTGAAGAATCTTCATAACATTAAGTAGGGTGGACTGCATGAGGTTCTGGGTCCATGACTGGGGGGTAATATTTGAGTTCTTTCCTTTGGTTCTCGTCAGATACGTATGTGGGGAGAGCATGTTGTAAACCTTCATGTCATCAAGGTTGAATTCGCTAAACTTCAATGCTGTGAGATTATCCTCATCAGCATGGACTACGTGCACCTCTTTCAAAAGGTACGTAGTGACCAACACATATTCAAAGTATCTGGGCACACTGTCTCCGTTTATTGCACCGCTCAGAGGTGGTAGATAGGCAGGTAGGATGCTCAGAATCAACTTAGCATTCGCTAAGTCATCCTTGTTCTTAGTTTTCCTTTCACGGGATGGTCCAGCTCTGTGGGTAGTGGATGGAGAGGTCGGCAGTTGTCTCATCAAAGATTCTTGTACACCTGTAGACACTCCTCTCTCCAACATGAATTTTTCAGTCATCAAGTCGAGGAGAAATTCTCTCACTGATTCTTCAACTGCGGTGAACTCGTCGGACATACATGCTCAGGATTAAAATTATCGGGGTCACGATGGACTTAGACACTGCACTAGAATAATAGCAAGGGCACAATGATCACTATATGCAATTTGTTCAGTATGCAGGCTTCAAATTCTCAGTTAGCAAAAGTGTTCTTCGTGCATAAGTAGGCAACTCAACAACGGTTCACGTGCAACGATTATGAGACCCTATTAACTCTTGTTCGATCCGTTATGCCATGGTCCAACGGTCTGATGACAAACCTTTATTGATTTTCTATCCATTTAGAGTGGAATTCGAACAGATATATCGGCCCCAACGACTATATTTCTTCGCCATGGAGAATTGTCATGTATCGTTGTTCTAATATCCCGGCGAAGCTCCAATTCTGCAAATTTTCTTTTTGTGAAGTTCGCTTTGGAAACTTCTGCAACTTAGCTTTCTTCTTAATTTGTTTCCTTGCCTTCTTTCTAGTGAGATTTGTCTCGGTAGTATCTTTTCCATTTTGATTCTTATCATCTCTTAACATAGTCACTGCGCGTTGTTGATATTCTTTCATAGGATTCAGGGGTAATACCTCTTCTTTATCTGGAGTAAGTACTTCAGTCTTCTGTGGGTCTCCTAATGTTCTTGCAGCTTCGACATCAATGTTTCTAGTGACAACTAGCTTTGATCTATTCTCTTGTTCTTCAATCAATTGTGTGATCCTTATAGCCATGAAATATTTTAAGTCTTGTTTCTTCTGCTCCGAGGCTTCTTCTTATTCCTTTCGTCTATCTTGAGCTATGTCAATCCAAAGTTTTCCTATTAACATGGTAAATGTGGCGTTGTCTTCAATAAACTTAATAATCTCAAAATCTTCCTCTGTCAAAGTTCCATTAACGTTCATAGGTATCTGAGCGAGCTTCCCACATAAGTTTACCAACTTTCCTTTGAATAGTCTTATTCCTCCTAATGAAGGGATTGTAGTAGGCCTTCCTATAGCTTCCCAAGTTATTTTTGTCATGATATTCACTTGTGTGTCCTCATCTAGAACATAGTGAATGTCAAAGTCCCCTATTCTTGCTTCAAGGCACTCCTTGTCTTTAAAAATATCTGATAGTCTAACATGTCGATGGTCATCCAAGGTGTCTTTCATCTGTAGTAATGCCTTCTCTGATTATTTCTGGGCTTCTTCTATAGCCTTATTTTATGGATCTGGCTTAGGTTTTTCTTGTCTTAGGTTCATACTTTCAAGCTTAGCAACCATTATGGGGCAATCCAACACTTCATGGTCTATAGCCTTACAACAAAGACAACTAGGTCTTCTTCCAAGGCATTCCTTAGAAAGATGTCATGGTCTTTTGCAACTATAACAGAGGTTCAATCCTCTCTTTCTTTTAAATGATCCCCAACCTCTCCTGTATTTCACGCTAGGATCGTATGAGCTAACCTGCAACAATTTCTTTCTAGGATCCTGCATCTATTTGTTAGTACAAACATCTTTTCTATGCATAGGTATAACATATCTTTCATGATTCTTATTGGATCTATTCATATCAAACCTTCTTTCATCTATTAGTTCCCTAGTTTTTAAGTTAGGACAGAATCTATCAATCATACCTATATCCATACTCTAGAAATGAAAATTTTCACTTATCTTACTTTTACAGAGCACAAAGCTTCCAGATCTAAAACTTTTAACTATTATTACCTTTATCAGAGCATAGAGCTTGCAGATCTTACCTCTTTTAATTAGACATTCTTACTTTTACTTTTCTTAGAGCGCCAAGCATCCATATCTCACTTCTTTCCTTCAGATCTGATCTTATTTCTTTAGATCGGGCTTCTTTCTTTCATATCTGACCCTCTTTCTTTAGCACGAAGCTTTATAATTCAAGCAGAACACTGCGCACTAGGGCACATATCTACACACAAAACTTTCACAATTTCAATATGAATCTTTTCACAGAGCTTCCTCTTTCTCATTTCCTAGCAATCACAGTTTCAAGTCTTGGAAATGGAACCATTTTTTGGCACAGGGGAAGAACCAGGGTTCAATGCACCAACAAAACCCTAACTAACGACCCTTTTGGAAACACCTACAAAGAAGATGAAGTATCACCTAAGGTAGAGGCAGGGGTGGTTGCAGGACTCAGGTGTCTGCAACCTTAGCTGGGACACAGATCTATGATTATAACACTTAATAAAGAATTTGTCACCTTCATTTCCTTAATATACAATCGTTATCTACTTCGGTGATAAAAGAAAGCCTCACAATATTCACATTATCCTACTGTATCCAAGCACTTAGCATAGGTAAACAGATTAGATTAAGAATTAAGCATAGCCATGTAGATTAGATCTAGCATTCCCATAAAGCACTTAGTAAAACAAGACATAAACTCATTAAGACAATCACAAAGCATCATAACATAGGATTTATGTGTTTCACCCCTCTCCTAGGGCTACGTCCACCAACTCTTCTTCTTTATAGTCTTCGGTCAATCGGTTATAAGCAAAGAGCCTCAAAACCCTTACTCCACACAGGACAGAAGATCTGTGTAGCTCACTAGATCCCTCTTTATTGCATTACAACACTAAGCCTCATATCACATCGCACATGGACTTGCACTCAGCTCTACAAGTCTTACACAGAATGCACAAATCCTTGATCACACAGATTTGATTCTTGGCACTTAGCCTACATCACATAGATATATCATCCACTACTTCTCTATATGGCCTAGACATATATATATATATACATACAAAATAGGCCTAAACATGGGTAAACCCATGGGCCGACATTCCCTTCCCATTAAATATTCCCAAAAACCTAAAAAGGGGCTCCAAAGGGGGTCGATATCCCATGATCTCCGCTTTGTCTTGCACTCCTCCTTCGACAGGCTATCGAAGTCTCAAAATAGGTCAACATGACCAAGAAACTCCCAAAACTTGGTCAAGGGACAACAATAATGCATTGACTTCAGATCCTAGATCCAGTATGATATCTCCCATGTTGAAATCTCCAATGTTGGTGTTCAGTCTAAATTCCCTACTTGTTCTCCTTCTTGTATGTAGATGATTGACTGGTCTTTTCTCTAACTTTCCTTCTTCCTCTAACATATTTTGTAATATTTTAAGAGATGATGGATCATTTAGTAGTTTTACACATGATTACAAAAAGCCTTTAATCGTACTTATTTGTCCCAGGGGTTGTGTTTCTTTGGTGTGATCCAATGATGGAGCCATATCGTATTCTAGTACTTCATTATTATACTGCACAGTTGATGTTGATGCAATGTCTGGCTTCAGAAATTATTGTTTGGCTTGTTTGAATGTCTCCTTTTCATTCTGCATATCAAACTACTTCTTTGGTTTGTCATTCTTCTTCACCCATTGGTGTTGTGCTACTGACTTGCAAAATTTTCAATACGAGCTCTTTGGTACTATCTGGTACTTCCACATCATTGGGAAGTGGTATGGATCGTGACCCTATTTGTTACAAATCTCACACCAAAGTCCTCATTTTGGCAATGGGTTTGGCATTCCTGCTGCCATGTACTGCGTGAATGTTGGACATTTGTTCTTATGGTGTCTTTTTGTCCTACATGTGGTACACCAAACGACTTCTCTTTTGTCCTTACTTTTGTTCTGGTTCAACTGGAACGTTAATTTCTTCAGATCCTCCTTGAGCTTCTCTATGGCTGGATTTGTCTTCTGATATTGGTTCTCTTCCAGTTTTAGGGCTTCCTATAGAGCCTCTTCCTGTGTCTGAAATTTATGTTGTCGCAGTGGATATTTCAAGTGTGGTAGCAGTGAATTGACGAACATATGCCTATGCTTCATATATTTCATGACATATTTCATCTTTCCTTTCAATCATTTGAATCTCTGGTCAATATCCCATACAAATTCTCCTGGTTTCTATCTAATAGCTATCATCTCGTTCATGTATTTATCCTCTAAACTAGGCTTCTCAAACTCATTTATCAACAGCTTCTTAATATCTCCAATCATTTTGGTTGTCCCTGGTGGAATTTTTGCAATTAAACACATGTACCAATCTAGTGCGCAATCTCTTAGTGTGATAGCTAACTGTGCATGTTTAGTGTCCTCGTATGTGATCTGTTTCACTTCCTAGATCTTTTTGCAGATGAACAGGTGCTTCTCTAGGTCCTTCGATGATTCTCCTTTAAATTCTGATAACCTAATGGAGGGATCATGTCCTGCCATCCTGAATGATAAACTAATACCTCTGCACAGTGTATATACTTGACTAATGATTCCTGAAATGGCTCCCCCAGTTGTTGTTCCTTGTGTAGATGTACTTCCTCTTGTCTTCCTTCTCCCAAAATTCGGTTTTCTAAATGGTGGTGTTCCTATTGGTGTATTAGTCGCACATGGGTTTACGGGTTCCATATTGACATTAACATGGATAGGATTTTTGCCTTCTATTTCCACTCTTGGAACTCTCGTCTTCATCTCATATGTTACACGTAGGATTTCCTCAATCTTCTCCATAGCCCAAAGATCCTCTACCTCCTCTTCATCACTTTCCAAGCCTTCCCTTGCAGCTACGACTCTCTTCTTGGTGTTCATCTTATAATCGTAGGGTACTCCACTGTGCGTCTTTCCAAATATTTCCATGATCTACTTGATCTAGACTTCGTCCATCATAATTGGGTCCAAGGCCTCCTCCTTCTTTCCTTTATCCTCTTCTCCTTCCATTTCTCCTTCTCTTGTCAGTGCTTCCCCCCTTCCCCCATGCATGCAGGGAAGTTTAGTTGTCTGACTCCATTTTCATTACACCTTTGTTATATAAAAATATCTTAATAGAAGTATATAATGATCTAACGTACCTACCTTGAGGTCCCTTCAAGAATTCTTGTTCTATTGTGTTGTACGACTTTGTTGTATCTAATGTAAATTTTGTGATAAATCTGACAATAATGTTGTCTAGACAGAAATCTACTGCGTGTGTAAACTTATTATCAACTCATTGTAGTTTCATGTTCTCTTCGGGATTCCATTCTAGCTATCTAATCTGATTTGTCGGATGGTTTTATTTCAATCGTTTGATCCACTCCTGCAATATGTGTGGGAACTCATAGAAAAAAAATTCATGCAAGTTGGTGAATACGTATGTGTCCATATATTTGCACAGTGTTAGCTTTAGGTTTCTATTATCTTTCTACTCAAACTCTAGCTCCTTTGTCTTCAACCAACTTTCTATCTCTGCCTTCGTGGGATTCCACGGTCTCAACATCCCCTTTTAGATTCACACTCTTTCACCTTCATGTCGTCCGATCCCGCATTCTTTTGACACCTCTTCCACAGATCTCATATGCTCAATCCCATTGCCTTCCAATCCCATTGCAACAGAACCATTTTTTAGTTTTTACCTTTTGTCTATCTACTCTTATTGGTCTTGATTCTCATTGACCATTACAGATTGAACCTAGTTCAGAACTAAGAAGCTTCCCAACAAAATCCCTTAAATATTAACGGCCCCTCTGGTAACCCAGAAGGCAACGTAGTACACAGAATGCACTGTGCAGTCTCACCTGAGATAGTTGTATGGGTGGATACAATACTTAGGTGTGTGCAATATGAGACTCAACGAGATATGTGTCTTTTCACCTTAACCTTTATTCATTCCATTTAACATCTAGTTAGAAAATTCATTCTATGCATGCATGCAACCTACTAGATCTACTTAGTTACTTCATTCATTCATCATTCATCAACTAACTAGACACAAAGACACATTCATTCATTCATATAACACAATTTTACTGTGGTTCACCCCCTCCTGGGCTACGTCCACAAAGATCGTTCTCTTAGTATTTTATTATAGTTTGGAATTCTCCCATGCCATGCGTGGTTACAATCTTAGTTCTTCCTCTCATCCCCAAGGCTCATCGATCCCTACAAGGTTGAATAGATCACACTAGGCTCCTCATCTTGCGATCTAACCCTCGGGATCGAGTCGCTCATTCCTTCTCTAGCTCACCAGCTTAATGACTCATATATTCCTTACAATTCTCTTTCTCTCTATCCCTCTGGTTCTCTCCTCTCTTCCCCCTTTTCTCTTCTTTTCTTCCTCTAAGTACTACTTATTTATATATTCATCTCACCAACCATTACAATGCATTACAAAACCCTAACCCTAGCATCGTTAGGTCTTCCATGCATGCGTGCATGTTTCTTTTCCTTCCAACTGTCCTTTTCCTCTTGCATGCTTCTCCTCCAAAAACAGCCTTTCTTTCTGATTCGGTTTGCATCCAACAACCCATAATAATGTCGGTATGTTTAAGTCCCAATCATCCCTATTAACATTGTAGATCTTATTCAATGCATTTTCCAAAATTTTAGTTAAAGCTTCTACTATTCCATTTGCCTGAGGATGATATGGTGTACTATTCTGGTAATAGACTTCAAACTCCTCAGTCATAGCCCTTGTGGTATTATTAATAAAATGAGTGCCTTGGTCACTCATTAGAATCCTGGGACATCCAAATCTAGTAATCACTTGCTCAAATAGGAAGTGTGATGTTGTCTCTATGCTAAAGTCCTTGACTAGTGTTACTTATGCCCATCTTGTTAAGTATTTAGTCGCAGTAATGATATATCTAGCTTCTGACCTCTTTGCTAGTGGATTAATAGGTCCAACGAAGCCTATTTCCCATTTTTCAAATACCTGCAGAGTAACTTGTGGTCTTAGGGGCATCTCATCCTTTTTGTTGGGTTTTCCAACCCTATGATAGAAATCACATTTTTGGAAATATTCATTTGCATCTTTATGGACTTTTGGCCACCATAATCCTACACGCAATACCTTCTGCATGGTAGCTTTTCCTTCATAGTGTCCTCCATCTATACCTTCATGAGATTCTACTAAAATTCTGGGCCATTCATGTTCCAATAAACACATTCTCAAAATGTTATATGCTCCCATCTTGTATAAATGTCCTGCAATGAGTTGATAGTATGCAACTATGAATATTGGATTTTTCTTCTATGTAGTGCTAAAATCATGTGGTGCAACCCCTATACTTAAGTATTCAATAATATCAACGAAGTATTCATTAGCTACCTGTACTAAAAATAATTCTGCATCAGGGAAGTTGTCTTCCAAGTTAGTATGTTCTTCTCCATTAGTTTCCCTTGACAGGTGATCCGGTCCTACATTTAGCTTCCCTGGTTTGACTATCACTTCGAAATCAAATTCTTAGAATAATAATAGCCATCTAGATATTCTCCCCCCCAAAACTGGCTTGTTGACTAGATATTTGAGGGAAAAATGGTTTGTGAACATTTTAAAGTGTTTACCTAGTAAATAGTGCCTGAATTTATGAAGTGCTTATACCATGGCTAGGCCTTCTCTCTGTGGTGTTGTAATTCTGCTCAGATTCTGACAACTTTTTGCTTGCAAAGGCTATATGATGATCTAAGTCCCATTCTCTTGGTTTCACCAAAATTGCTCCAATTTCTATGGTTGATGGATCTACGTGCACATAAAATGTCTTTTCCCAATCTGTAAATACTAGTATAGGTGTTGTCATCATATTTCCTTTAGAGTGTTCAATCCTTGCTGACAGTCCTCATTCCATTGAAAACTGGTGTCCTTCTTTAACAGTTTTTCCATTGGTTCAATAATTTGTGCATACCCCTTTTAATATTTCCCGTAATAGCCTGTATGTCCCAGTGTTTCTCTTAACTGACACACTGACTTTGGTGGTTGTAAATTTACAATGACTGAAATCTTAGCAGGGTCCACTAGTAAACCTTGTTTACATACTAGATGTCCCAACAATATTCCAAAAGGTGTAACAAAAATGCATTTTTTGATGTTTAATGTTATCTTACATTGTCTGCATCTTTCCAACATTAGTCTTAACACTTCTACATGGTCCTTCAAAAGACTATATATAGTCCAGTCATCTAGATATACTTCTAGAAACTGATGTACAAATTCCTTAAAAGAAGCTATGACTACTCTTAAAAAAATGGTTGGTGCATTCATCAGCCCAAATGGCATGACTTTATACTAGTAGGATCCCCATTCTATAGAAAAAGTAGTCTTATACCTTTCCTCTGGAGCTATTTTATTATGATGGTCACTGAGAATCCATCTGTGAATTCATATGCTTCATGGCCTCCCACATTCTCTAAGACCTCATCTGTAAAAGGGGTAGGGAAAGGGTCATGTAAGAAAGAACCATTAAGTTTCCTCAGATATACACAAATCTTTATCCCCCCTTGCTTCTTTTCTTGGACTACCATAGGACCGATCCATTCATATTCCTCTATTGGTTCTATGATACCAGCTTCCAATATTCAATCAATTTTTTCTTTCACTTTCTGCTTATACACTGGATTCAGTCTCTAAGGTCTTTTCCTGATAGGTATAGCCTCAGGTTTGAGGGTTATCTTCATCTCACCTAGCTCCCCTAATATTCCTTTCATCTCTATAAAGGTTGCTAGAAATAGGTCACTGTATTCACGCAGTAACTCTGTGATTCTTTCTACTATTTTCTCATCCCAATAGTAGGACCTACCCATAATGAAGTAGGACCAGGGTGCACGATAGGACTACAACTTCATGTAACTTTGAGATAAACTAAGGGTATGACCAACATGAAAAGTCAAGAGTTATGAGAAATGGTCGACAAAGGCTTATAGACATCCTTTGCACAAGAGCATGAAACATATGGAAGACTCTGGCAACATAGACTCAATGATGAAAATTTGTGATGCAGGAGGTGCCAATCAAACTCTCCATAGGGAGTGGAAGAGTAACCAGTCAGAGAAGTAGAATCTAGTAACAAGATCATTTTCCTAAGGTCATGCTAAACCCAAACTTCGGATGACAAGTGGACTCAAAAGTTTGTCTCTGTTCAAAGGAAAAACAACTGCTGCCAACATGAGATAATATTATTTTCCCGCCCGTATTTTTTTGTTTTTTTCATAGACAAATGAATGTTATGATACAAAGGAGGAAATAAGTGTCACGAATAAGAAACTAGTTCCAATAGTGGAACATACCTATGATCAATGCAAGGAGGTGCATGTAGGATATGGACACTCGAGGGAATGTTTCCTCTTGGGGTACATGGTGTCAATATGAAAAGGATATAAACAAGGCTTTGCTTGGCTGATGATGCAAACTACTGAGGTAGTAGGCTATAGCAAGAAAGAGGGAACCGACAATAGGATCAATACTGAAAGAAGGATAATGGAGTCCAATTACAACTTAACGCCAAAGAATGTCCTTTTTTAAAAATTTAGTCCCCTAGGCCTGAAAAAGTATAAAACAATACCCAGGAGAACTCTTCTAGCCAATAGTGACTAGAGTGTTCCCTTTTCAAAATTAGTCTACTTGATATGAAAAAGGGTTAAACTTACACCAAATAGACATCCTTTCAAATCCAATTAATGAGTTTGAAAGAGACAAGTTCACTTGACAATTTTTTCACTTTTTGAAAGAGTCAGAAAAGAGATTAAACAATACTCGAGGATGTTGATCTAAGCAACATAACATGGGGGAGGCCAAGGCTCCCATGCAGGAATTCTATCGAAAGTCAACAAGTCACAAATAGCTAACACAATCTTGGGAAAACCCAAATCTTTCCAAGTCAAGGAGGATATAATACTTGTAGAGGTTACCTTATCTACAATATATCGAAGAATGCCCCTTATCTGGTGTTAACACTTCGTAAATTTCCCTAGCAGTGGAGGCAATTCATAGAGGTAACCACAAACCAACTTACAGGATGAAAGCTAGCCCTTCCAACCCAAAGAGGTATCTCTCTTTATATCTCATTCAAGAAGTACAATCTATCTAATCGGTACAATGGCTATATCATTGATGAGGATAGGGTAGAAAATGGGGTTTGGTTGGGAAAAAGGAAAAATACCATTGGTCTATAGAGTCAAACCCTGAAAACAAATAACTGGTAGGTAGAACCTTTCAGAGGAACAAAGGATAAATTAGGTGGATGAAAACTTCAATTTTGAATTTGTTGTAGGGGGTGAAAGAGGAAAAAGGCAACACATAACATAATCATAGCACCATATAGATGAATTCTGACCTAGTTAGGAAGAAATAGCATAGTTTAAATTATTTGAGTCTAGAGCACCATTTATATATAGGAAGAAATAGCATAGTTTAAATTATTTGAGTCTAGAGATATATAGATATATATAAACACCCTTACTAAGATATAGAATTCGAACTACCCTGTTATCCTATGATTTTGGATCTGATTACATAAAAAAGAAGACAACTTGTAAACTACTTACTAAAAATAACAAATCCGTTTTGTTGGAATATAGGGGTCAAAGGTAACATCATATCTCTCGAATCATAGTATTTATTATAGAATGAGGATAGGTTTTTTGATACGAACCTGTTCTTGAGAAAAACCTCTCCCCATTTTTTAAAATTCTTCTCCATATTCTCAGGATATGCCCAAAGATGATGATTAAAACAAGAAACCATTAAATGATAGAATATGGAAAAATGAGTGGTAAAAATTCATTCGAATCTCTCAAAATATGAAACCTGTGTAAAAATGAGAGAGATTTTTTTTACTGAGATAATTCTTCACAAAATACTCTCTGTTTTTTTCCAAACTCCTCTCTAGTTTCTCATGAAATGATCTTGAAGTTGACAGCAAAACCAATCATTTCCAGAACTTGCGTAGAGTGCCCTGCAGATTTTGCATAGCGTGTTTGATTTATTCATTAGAATTCATTTAGGAAGTGGTTGTGACATTGATGGATGATGAAAATCACTACTATATCATCCACCAATCATTTCCCAAAGTCCTTTAACCCTCTTTGTACCTACAACACTTGCGTAGCGAACTAGTGTGATGTGTTGTGTAAATGTGACCTTCAACATTTGTGTAGCGTGCTTTGCACAACGCAGCTAGTTTTTGCTTCAAGACTCATCCAAATCATGGATGAAACATCTATGGGAGATATTCAAGACTGTTAAACCACTCACCAATAATTTTCCAATTTTTATCATCTTTAAATATGCTTGTAGAAATTTGTGTAGCGCACTGGTGTGATGCGCTATGTAAATGTGACCTTCAACATTTTTGTAGTGTGCTTTGCACAACACAGTTATTTTTTGCTTCAAAACTCATCCAAACGGTGGAAACAACATCTGTGGAGGTTTTTCATGACTTCTGGTCCAAACACCAATAATTTCCCAATATTTATCATCTTTAAATATGCTTGCATAATTTGCATAGCGCCAGGTCGCTACACAAACTCTGTACAATGCAGTTTCTGCAAAACTCAAAACTGGTGTATTTTCAAGGGATCTTCAAAAAACAAAATGGTGCAATCATGAACCTAGATCTCAACCACCTCTACAAGTTTAAAGTATAGACTCATCCTTTTAGCTAAATCCCTTGTCATTGGAGATGTAGGTTTAGTTAAATCTACCAATTTAGGACTCTGTTTGACCTCTTTGCCCTCTAAAACTTTTGGAACCTTCAGAATTGAATGCCTCTTTGAAATTAATGCATCTTCTGATGTTTGCATGTCATATGTGTTTTCAACCAATTTCCTCTTCATCTCCTTGTTTTGTTGAAATATTGTGTTATGACATGCTTGGCTTCTTTAAGATGCTCTTGTAATTCTTTGATAATTTGGTCTTTATCCTCTAGCTGCACCTAATCTTCATGTATTTTCTGAGATGAATGTTCAATAGGTTGTGTATGCAAAGTAGGTACAGGTGGTCTTCTAGAGCTTATATTGTGGTTGGGCTGCTTACTCTGGGTATTTCCTCCACTTCATAGGTAATAAGGAATTTCATAGCGATCTTTGATGACCCTTCAATACATCATGTGTTATTTTGTTCCATTACATCATCAAAAGACACCCCACCTATACCTATGACTTGAATATTTTTCATATGCCAAATAAATCTTACTTGAAAATGATTGAATGACCATGACAAGATTTATGAGACATAACTCTTTAAAATGAACACACACACTCAACTGACTCAAGTTGTAATGCATTGGTATTCTCAAGACCAAGGCATGACCTTGTAAACTGCTAACAACCCTATAACTCTACTTTAAAAATCATGGTGCTAACAACTAGCTCCAATGGGGATGTTATCCTCCCTGTGAGGTAGAAAATAACAATAGACTAGGTGCCTTATCCATTGGGTTGTTCCAAAGCCATACACTGTGATCTGGAACCTGTAATTTGTTTCACCACCAACTTATTTTGCAACTGAACCAAACCCAAACTGAAAAATGCTGAAAGAAATGCTCACCATGCTGAGCTTATTTACACCTACCTACCCTAACTGTAGAAAAAACTGCAAATGAAGTGAAATCAAAATGCCAATGCAACTATACAAGCACTTTATCCACTGTTTGATTTCTTTGCACATGCTTTCTCCAAAGCCTGTTTACTGATAATTCATTCAAAAATTTATCCACAAATTCAAATCTCAAAAAATTAAAAACATCGGGACTGTTTACCGCCTCCAACAAAAATGCAAATGGATCCTCAAAAACATGCATAAAACAACAATTATGTTTCACCCCTTCCACTGCATCCTTGTTTTCATGTAATTCAACATGTTGATTTCCACAAAGAGGCTGGAAAATCTATTAAGACTGCTAGAAATAACAATCTTTTGAATCAAAAGATAGTGTTAGCACAAGCATTTGCAACTAGAAGAGGCCTAACTATCTGAGTTTTGGGTTTTTTCTAAGTGTTAGTTTCCCCAGTGGTAAAAGGCACTATCCATTATACAGTCAAGGCACTTAATTGAAATGGTTTTGTCATCATGAAAGACTAAAAATTTCTCTGCACACTTTCAAGATTGAAGGCACTACATTTTTGACAATGCTACCTAATCTACACACAAACGCAGCGTAAGTGGTGCTACCTACAGGCGTTGCGTAATATTCTGGCAGAATACGAATTGTGCAGAGTTATTTTACCAGTTTTGAGTCATTAACTTGAAACTTGGATTCTGAACAGTTGAGAATGTATTTTTGAAAACATTCCAAATAAAAAACCAAATAACATTCCAAATAAAAAAAACCTCTCTCTTTTTTTCAAAATGTGTTTTGGTTTGAGAGATATTGGATATAGAAGTAGGCGCTGCGTACTCTGCATAGTGGCGTTGTGTACTAATTTCCTGTAGCGGTCATGGTTTTGATATTCGCCTTGTTGGGAGGTTGCCACATGTCAAGGAGAGTTCGATTGACTTCTCAAGGATCATTTAGATGTCAAGGGACACCTGTACCTAATATTTAGCTCCATCAAAGGCCTCATGCATGAGGTGGAAATAATTTATTAATGACTTCCAACAAATTCCTGAAAATCAGCAGTTTGTTGGATTTTTGTCTCTTTGACTGTTGCCACCTATATCCAAGGCTTAGAATCCAATGGAGGAGATGGGATTCGACCTCCTTAGTTAATTTGAATGCTACTGTCTATTTAAATAAGGAGATATCTCTTGAAGAGGGGAATTGATGAGCCAAGAGAGGCTAGAGAGAGTAGGAATAGGCAGTTTCCTATGTGTGTTCATTTGTAAGCATGTGGGCATTTTATGATTGTAAGCATTACTGTTATTGGAGACTCATGAGAGTTGTTATTTCAGATTGTAAACCTTTGTCTATGTTTCTTATTATTTGAATATATTTTAGATTTAAGGATCAAAGGATGTCAATGATTTATGGATCCCGTAGAAGCAGAGGATCTGTTGTATTTTTCCCATCAGTCATTATTTATATTCAAGTCTTTGTTGATTCATTAAATTGAGAGGATATTTATTTACTGAACATTCTATCTTACACTTTCCTTCTTCATTTCTTCCACCTATCAGCATATAATCTTGTTTTCTATTGAGCATCTTTTGTGCCTTCGATGAGTAGGATGTTTGTGACTCCATTGCCCATTGGTGTAGCATACTAATCTGCAGCTTGCAACCCTCTCTCTTTCTTTCTCCATCTTTCTGATCCACCTATTCAAAACCAAATTATCTTTTACATTCTGATGGGTGTTGAGCTTACACTTTAGCAGTCAAAGTTTGACTTTTAGTGCTAAAATTTTTGGCACCGTTGTCGGGGATGGATTTGAGCAGATTGAAAAGCTCCCTAGGAAGAATGGCACTACACAGCTCCATCTTTAGATGGTGACTAAAGTTGGACACCTTCAAGACTGCACATTCACCATGGAGACTCCATTGTTCAGAATCTGTTGGTGACTCCACTGGGGATGAGGCAAATCAAATGGATATGAAGGCTATCCTAGCTAGGAGGTTTGCCCCACTCAATTTCTCAGCCATAGATGGTTATCCACATCCTGTGCCTCAAATTGATGAATGGCAAGATCTGTTGCCCAGATTTTATGAAGGTGAGAATGACAGCCCTGTTGATCATGTTCATGAATTTCATGTTTTGATGCAGCAACTTGACATTCATCATGAAGATATATTGATGAAAATGTTCATATATTCATTGGAAGGCGATGTGAGGAAATGGTGTAGAACACTCCCTAATTCAAGTATTTCCTCTTTGAAGGACTTTCATGATGTTCTTTATTCTCATTGCAAGAAAATTTATCTAGATGAAAGACTTTTTGAGAATTTTTGTGAGGGGTATGCATCATATATTCAAGATTCAGCAAGTGATTCCTCTAGCAGTGATGATGAAGGGGATGATTGTAGAGAGAAAGACTTAGATGATGAGTTTCATAATGATTTTCCTAAATTTGAAGAAAAAATGCATCATTCATGTCAAAATATAGGTCCCCAAGAGAAAGATCAATGTGGACAATCCATCATTTCCTTATATCCTCCTTTTCTCGATTCTTTAAGTTAAGAGGTAATCTTAGATTCAGATTTATTTCATCATGAGAATAGTATTGCATCTTGTCATGACCAAATTCATACCTTATCAGTCCCTCCTATTGCTAATGAACTAATGTGCCATGATTTGCAAAGTTTTGATGACTATGAGGATGTTTTCCCTGAACAACCAGTTGTCCCATCTATTGTACTAATCCCCTCAACCATTAATAGTCAAATGGTCATTGATTCACCTTTGTATGATAATTATGAAGATGATTTCCATGAACAATATGTTGAAGACCTTATATCAGAAAAGTACCCTTCCCATCAAAGCAACAATAGCTTGTTTCAACCCTCATGTCATATTTTTGTTGTTGAAAAAGAAGAAAAATATGATAATCTAATTTTAGAGGGTGAAAAACTGAAAAATTGGGACCATAAGCCAAGTTATGATGAGTATCCCTCACAATCAGAAGATAAGATAGAATATTTTAGTTTCCCAAGCAATTTTAATTGTGATGAACTGCCCTATCAACTTCCTATTCCTCTTGAAGACACAAGCTCAGTTTCATCAAGCAGCCAAGATCAAATGCCATATGATCAGATGAGAAAGGTTGAAATTAAAGAAAGACGAGCATCACTAAGCCTTTTTCATAATAAACCTCATGACCAGGAATGGACTAGGGCCATATGCATTAAGGATGAATCAGAAAATTAGCAAGCCATACAACAACCAAGAACAGTGGAGGAAGGACCTAATGAAATACTTTTCCTTTTTACACAAAGCAATGTTGCAGGGGCAAGTATTGATGATGTTTTTCAGGATCCATTTGCAGCCTGTCTATAGGAAGAAAGTGGGCCTAGGATCATTGATTTCTTCAATGGAAAGGGTATTGCCAAATTTTTCTTTGACATTCCTTCAAGTAAGAATTATCTCTGGTGCTTAAGGAAGCACATTTCAAAACTTCAAACAGTTGAAAAAATGATGAAATGGATTCATTGATTGTTTCATGTAACTTGAACGCTTCAATTTCCCAATAATTAGAGTAGGTGTGTGCAATAAGCTTGTTGGACAAGCATCGTTTTCATCATTTTGTCAGTTTTAGTTTTCATTTTCATTTAGTTTCAGATGAAGGTCGCAGATCAAAGCAGATTGCAGAGGTTAAAGGTTGAGAGCATGAATCCACAAGCCCAAAGGATAAGGCACTAAAACTACAAGAGTTCTTAAAGCCTCATAGGGAGGACTCTATCCCCCATGGAGCCTATGTTAGCACAAGAATTTGCTGCTAGAAGAGGCCTAACTATCTGAGTTTTGGGTTTTTTCTAAGTGCTAGTTTCCCCAGTGGTAAAAGGCACTATCCATTGTACAGTCAAGGAACTTAATTGAAATGGTTTTGTCATCATGAAAGAATACAAATTGCTCTGCACACTTTCAATATTGAAGGCATTGTGTTTTTGGAAATTCTACCTAATCTGCACACAGATGCAGCGTAAGTGGTGCTACCTACAGGCGTTGCATAATATTCTGGCAGAATACAAATTGTGCAGAGTTATTTTACCAGTTTTGAGTCATTAACTTGAAACTTGGATTTTGAACAGTTGAGAATGTATTTTTTTTAAATGGAGGATTTTTTTGTTCATAACATTCCAAATAACAAAAACCTCTCTCATTTTTTCAAAATGTGTTTTGGTTTGAGAAATATTGGATATATAAGTAGGCGTTGCGTACTCTGCACAGTGGCGCTCGGTACTAATTTCCTGTAGCGGTCACAGTTTTGATATTCACCTTGTTGGGAGGTTTCCACATTTCAAAGAGAGTTCGAATGACTTTTCAAGGATCATTTATATGTCAAGGGACACCTGCACCTAATATTTAGCTCCATCAAAGGCCTCATGCATGAGGTGGAAACAATTTATTAATGACTTCCAACAAATTCATGAAAATCAGTAGTTTGTTAGATTTTTGTCTCTTTGATTGTTGCCACCTATCTCCAAGGCTTAGAATCCAATGGAGGAGATGGGATTCGACCTCCTTAGTTCATTTGTATGCTATTGTCTATTTAAATAAGGAGAGATCTCTTGAAGAGGGGGATTGGTGAGCCAAGAGAGGCTAGAGAGAGTAGGAATAGGCAGTTTCCTATGTGTGTTCATTTGTAAGCATGTGGGCATTTTATGATTGTAATCATTACTGCTATTGGAGACTCATGAGATCTATGATTTCAGATTGTAAACCTTTGTATATGTTTCTTATTATTTGAATATATTGCAGATTTGAGGATCAAAGGTTGTCAATGATTTATGGATCCCTAAGAAGCAGAGGATCTATTGTATTTTTCCCATCAGTCATTGTTTATATTCAAGTATTTGTTGATTCACTAAATTGAGAGGATCTCTATTTACTAAACATTCTATCTTACGCTTTCCTTCTTCATTTATTCCACCTATCAGCATATAATCTTGTTTTTTGTTGAGCATCTTTTGTGCCTTCGATGAGTAGGATGTTTGTGACTCCATTGCCCATTGGTGTAGCATATTGATCTGCAGCTTGCAACCCTCTCTCTTTCTTTCTCCATCTTGTTGATCCACCTATTCAAAACCAGATTATCTTTTACATTCTGATGGGTGTTGAGCTTACACTTTAGAAATCAAAGTGTGACTTGCAGTGCTAACACAAAGGATGAAGGATGGAACATCAATATAGTTACTTGTGGAGGAGCTAAAATAGGAAATGACACAGCTCGACAAGAACCAATACAAAACTAGTGGGTAAAGAAGAACACAGAACCAAGGAAACAATTCGATGCATAGAACGAGAAGGTGATATTTAAAGAAACTGGATAAGAATTTCAGAAGGAAGACATAGCGTCGACTTCAACTGTGAAGCAAAACAAGGAAGCACCAGAGTACGATATGCCTCCATTATTGGATCATACCAACGAAATGAAACCCAAGGGACAAGTAAGTACAATCAAAGGCTTTTTGCAACCATGTGTAAAAGTATTAAGTGATCCATCAGCTATAAAAATATTGCAAAACATACTAGAAAAATGTAGCATCGAGATGGAAGGAAAACTAGAGCCAAAAATAGCCAATCACCTACACACAAGAAGAAGAACAAGTAGGGAATTTAGACTGAATGCCAACATTGCAGATTTCAATATGGGAGACATCATACTAGATCTAGGATCTGAATTTAATGTATTACCAAAGAAGACATGGCAATGCATGGGAGAGCCCACATTAGGTTATTCACCTATTCAATTGAAAGTGGAAAACCAACACAGAGTCCTACCAAGGAGTGACAGTAGACCTAGATGGAGTGCGCACTAAAGCAGATTTTGAAGTTATTGAAATAGTGGATGGCACAACACCTTACCTAGCATTGCTTGGTCTGGATTGGACGTTTGACAACCAAGCCATAATCAACTTGAAGACCAGGAAAATGACATTTGAGTCAGGAGAATACAAGGTCATCGCACCCTTAGATCTGTCAGAGGGGGAGAGGTTTGTAGAACCTACTTGCCTAGACTTAGAGGAAATCGGCCAGTTGTACAGAATAGTTGTGCATGATGAGGATTACGTAAGCCCAACTGCAGACGAGATACTCAGTTGGCAGAGCATCACTTTATATGCAACAGATTCAAATACCGGTTTAGAGAACTGGCACCAAAGGCTACACGAAGTGTCCATGGGAAGATGTGCAAGAATAGATCGCACAGTAAGATGGGTCAATACAGAGACAGGGAACCACCTAGTTTCCATGGAATAAACAATTTGGAAACATTCTTGGCATAGTATGAAGACAAAGTCTTAGAGAATCAGATATTGTTATCACTTGATTTAACACTTAAGGCCACACCTACACGATGATGGGGCGCACGTAAAGATACAATCACATATTGGTACCAATGTAAGCGGTTATTGCGCATAAGGTTTGACATGAAATAGAAAGACAACAAGTAGTAGAAGTATGATGGAAAGAAGGCACCAATGGAACACTTGGAGAAGTGTAGAACGTTGTGGAAAATGACACCCCTAGAGGAATGGCCTCATCATTTTATACACACTCTAGAGGGCATACCAGCGAACTGGTATACAGACCAGGAATTGCGTAAAGGAACTATGACCTGCATGATATTGCAATAGAATTTTGCAGTCACTTTCTCATTTGAGCATGAGAACCCCAACATAGATGTTGCTCTTAACATATAAGAGGAGTAATATTCATCAAATAACCAGAAGTAGAACTTATCACAGAAGAGCAATAGAGAAATAAGCAAACAGTCAAGGAATTGTTGTCATGTTACCATGTGCAAGAGGAAGCACTAGACGAAGACGATCTGTGCGATATTCAGATTGAAGAAGTGGAAGGAGAAAGAGAGCTGGAAGGACCACCCATAGAATCATAAGATATTTTTTTGCCGATCAAGGTAAATAAAATCAACATTAGGATAGTCGAGCATCCCAAAATGGCCAACATTGGAGATTACTGGGATGAACAAACAGTAGAAATCATAACAGAGTTGTTGCGCGAACACAGTGACCTGTTTCCCACAAAAATTATAGAAATGTAGGGTATAGACGGAGAATTAGGAGAAATGAAGATACCACTCAGACCTGAAGCAAGATCGGTCATATAGCGACCATATAGATTGAACCCAATATATAAGCAGAAAGTCAAAGGTGAGATTGACAGGATGCTCGAAGCTGGAATCATAGAACCAATTGAAGAATCAGAATGGATAAGCCTGATGGTAGTACAAGACAAGAAACAAGGAGGGATGCAGATATGTGTTGACTTGAGGAAGTTGAATGATGCATGCCTACATGACCGATTCCCTACACCATTCACAGACGAAGTGTTAAAGAACACAGTTGAACATGAAGATTACTCATTCACTGATGGATTCTCAGGCTACCATCGGATTAAGATAGCACAAGAAGAAAGATACAAGACCACGTTCATGATAGAATGGGGATAGTATCAGTACACAGTCATGTCATTTGGACTAAATAATGCACCAACAATCTTTTCCAGAGTAGTCATTGTTGCGTTTAAGGAATTCATTCACCAGTTTCTCGGAGTATACCTGGATGATTGGACAGTCTATAGTTTGTTGAAAGAACATGTAGAAGTCTTATGGCTAATGTTAGAAAGATGTAGACAGTGTCAGATATTACCGAACATAAAGAAATGCATATTCGGAACACTATTTGGAATACTATTGGACCATATAGTATGAAAACAAGGTTTATTAGTAGATCCTACAAAGATTGCAGAAATTGTTAACTTACCACCACCTAAAATAGTCTGTCATCTCAGAGCGATGTTGGGACACACAGGATATTACAGGAAGTTTATCAAGGGGAATTCATAGATTACTGCACCAATGGAAAAGCTGCTAAGAAAGGATACAAAATTTTAGTAGAATGACAAGTGCCAACACGCTCTGGATACCCTAAAGGAAAAGATGATCACTGTGCCGATATTAGTATTTCCAGACTGGGTGAAGACATTCCATGTGCATGTAGATGCATCATCCATAGCACTTGGAGATATCTTGGCACATCCAGGAGTGGGAGACTTGGATCACTCGATATCATTTGCGAGAAAAAAGTTATCTCATTCAGAGAAGAACTATAACACTACGGAAAGAGAAGGCCTAGCTATGGTCTATGCACTACAAAAGTTCAGACACTACTTATTGGGGAAACACTTTAAGATGTTCACAGATCACTCGACCCTGAAATATCTAGTCAACAATCCAGTGTTGGGGGGGAGAATATGTCGATAGTTACTCTTATTTCAAGAATTTGACTTTGAAGTAATCGTCAAACCAGGAAAATTGAACGCAAGACTTGACCACCTATCAAGGGTCACAAATGGAGAAGAACCCATGAATTTAGAAGACAACTTTCCAAATAAATAGCTATTCTTAGTACAGATCATTGATGAATACTTTGTAGATATCATTTAGTACTTGAGCACAGGTACTGCGCGGCAAGAGTATAACACCGTGTAGAAGAAAAACCTAGTAGTCTGCGCTTCCAACTATCAACTGATTACAGGACACCTATAAAAAATGGGTGCAGATAGCATCTTGCACAGCTACGTGTTAGAGAACGAAAGGCCAAGAGTCTTAGCAGAATATCATGAAGGAATAGTAGGAGGACATTAAACAGGAAAAGCTATCGTGCAGAAGATATTGCGCGCAGGACTATGGTGGCCAACGATTCATAGAGATTCGAATGAGTATTGTCAAAGATGCATTGTTTTTCGAAGGGTATGCAAACCCAATAGAAGGAATGAGATGCCATTACAACCACAAGTAACATTACAGGCATTCGATAAGTGGGCAATAGACTTTGTAGGACCAATCAACCCACTAGCAAAAAGAATAGGAGCAAGGTACATTATAACCATGAAGGAATACTTAACAAGATGAGCGAAAGCCACACCAGTGAAGGATTGTAGCGCAGAAACAACAACACATTTCTTATTTGAGAAAGTGATCACTAGATTTGGGTGCCCAAGAGTTTTGATGAGTGACCAAGGCACACACTTCATAAAAAACACCATCAACACTGTGACTGAAGAGTTTGAATTCCATCATCAGAAGAGCACACCATATCACCCACATGCAAATGGCACAGTGGAATCATTCAACAAAATCTTGGATAATGCATTGACAAAGTTCTGTAATGTCAATAGGGATGACTGGGACCTCAAAGTACCAGTAGTATTATGGGCCTACATGACTACATGCAAAAATTTGACAGGGCACACACCATTTAAAATAGTTTATGGCCAAGAAACAGTGGTGCCCTTAGATTTTTTATTACCAAGCTTGTGCATAGAAACAATCACACAAATGACAGAATGAGGCATAGTACAGGAGAGATTGAATCAGTTAATGACCATGGAGGAAGATCGGATATTAGCAAGATTCCACCAGCAAGTTCAGAAAGTAAGGGACAAAGCCTAGCATGATAGACACATAAAGAAGAAAACTTTCAATGAAGGAGATCTTGTACTGATGTATGACAACAAATCGTTTCAACACCTAGGAAAGATCATAATGCATTGGCTAGGACCGTATAAAGTAAAATATGTCATAGATGGAGGAGATGTACATTTGAGAGACTTATCAGGCACAGAAATCAGAGGGATGATCAATGGGATTCGACTGAATATGTACAAGGACAATGGACCACCCACCGCTTTTTAAAAAAAAAAAAAAAGGCATGCACCCAAAGGGGGAACAGTGCACCAGAGATAGAAAAGGCATGCACACTTAGGAACACAAACATGGCAAGGAGAAGGAAAATGGTCACATACAGAAGGGAAACAAGAGGGAAAAGGAAAGTCAACAAAAATAGTACGACATGACAACACTAGGCGGAATTAAAGGAAGGCAAGGACCGATGGGACACCACATTAATCATGCCAACTGGCGATAGCAAGGCAGAGTAATGGAAAGTAGAAAACTACTAGAGATGCATTTAATCCATAGATAAGGTGCATTAAACCCATAATGAAGGAAGAGCCCTCGACAAGCTTCATGGGAAACCCATACAACACACGAACGGAGGAGAAAACAGTCTATTCATGAAAAGAAAGCAGACAAAGAGCGATAGAGTTTGAAAAGAACAGAGTGAATTCACAGAGGTCACAAAGACCATTCGAACCTGAAAAATGTTTGATATTCCATGCCATGGAACTTCCCAAGCAAGTAGAAGCAAGCCAGACCATCAGGAAAACCAGAGTTCAAACCGGGTCACGAGTACAGGCGGAAGAAGGTGAACAACAGTCGTTGGAGATTGTCAATGTTGATGAAATCCCATATACAGACATAGCACCAGTGAACCCAACACCTATACTGGAAGAAATCCCATAGTTGACATCAGAGGGCATGAACATAGATATGCTAGCAGAGGTATAGGAGCAGTTGAACCAGGACACAGAAACCCTAAAGAAGGTGCAACCAGAGAATGTTGAAGAAGCTTCAAAAGTCAATGAAACAGAGTTGAATATGGATGCAGTAATCGAGCCAGACGAGTCTCAGATGACCATATCATACCATCCACCAGAAGGAATGATCAAAGATGCCATGGGATGGTCAGATTGGTATACTAAGGAACAACTGGAAGTTGTTGGAACGTCGAGCCGACCACCACCGATGAAAAAAGACAAGATACAGATACCCAGGTCACCTCGCAAGAAACCAACCATAGAAATCATTCTACCATGGATACCAGATGGAGTACAGGTAGGACCAGACCTGCTAGGTCATATAGGGAAGCTCAAATATTTGAACCATGATGTCCCAGACGAAGAAAAGTTTTCAGAACTTGCAAAGAGAGTGTACATGGAGACCGTGAGCACGAATCCATTTGGCGAACTGATTAGTCAGCCACTCCAATGGGCAATAGGGTTGGAGAAGATAGCTATTTTAGGTTTGTTGGACCTACCACATTTTGGTAGAGGTTAGCACACAACCACATGTGTCAAACAATTGTTAGGAGTCACGCATGGAGGGGATATCTGGTTGGACAAGCACTACCATAGACGTAGAGCTTATGGACAACATAATAGGATTACCATCTCGAGGCATGGATCTCTCACATTTCTTGGATGAAAAATCCAAGGAGAAAGCACTAGTAGAAGATATGAAAAAGAAGTATGGCACCGACAGAGGGACCAGAGGGATCATTATCAAAAGGATCAACGATGTCGCAACACAATTGGGAGCGAAAATATTATCATGCAAGCTGCTAAGAAAATGTCGCAGGAAGGAATTTCCAGCTGGAGTTGTCATAGTTGCAACTCAGTTCACAGAAGGCACCTCAATGAGTTGGGCACCATATCTCTTGAAAGTATTCCTGAATGACTGGAAGGATGTGCAAGATCTAGGAACAAATTTTCACTACTCATGGTTGATCACATTAATAGCCTTCATGGGATGGAAAGAGCCAAGGTATGTAGTTTTTTGTACCATACCCAAACCAAATCAGGGAGAGAGATATTTATTTCTCAGATTCAGGCCAGAGGCTAGGAGAAAAAAGGAGAACGAGGCCATATTTGAAGGATACCTACGTGACCTACAAGAATCCATCTCCAAGATGTGGAGAATAACACCAGAGCTTGTCATGCGATATGGAGACATCGCCAACTTTAGGGATACAATACATACAATGTGGATACAGGTGTGCAAGGATCCTGGTAAGCAACGGCTACAAATGCACTATTGTATCACAGAGGGTGACATCGACATGGTCATCAGTGAATGGGATGATGAATGTAGGATTCAATCCATCACCCAGAATGTGCCAGAAATAATAGCAGAGGAAGAGGTAGGGCAGGGAGAAACCCAGCCAAAGGAAATTCAAGTGCCCAAGAGATGAATAACGGGTCAAGGAAAAACAACACAAACAGATGAAGGGCCAACGAAGATAGCGACCCAAAAGGGGAAAAAGGAGAGTACACAATTGGCCAAAGAGCAACAGAAATAGGATGAGGGAGTGCAGGAGACTGCCCTAAGTCCCAACACATAGGAAACAGGTGGAAACAAGAGGCCAACCATGCAAACCGGAGGAACGCGCAAGAAACCAAAGGCACAAAGAAGACCTCCAGAGTATACGAACATGGATGATGATGGAGAGATGACAGCCCGAATGGTCCAGGATTGTCTATCCAAATATTTTGACCATGTTGCACACCACATGGATAGGATTGAAGAGGAACTAGAAAACATGCAGTAGCTCCTCAAGAAAATCGGGGAAGGGAAGACAGCAAGCAGCAGGGGAACAGAAGCATCAGCACCACAGATAGAGGAAAGAGTGGAAGTAGAGGAATGAGATCCATTCCATCCATTACCGCACCTGAACGAAACATTCCACATCACACATAGTATGTTGCGCATGGATGAGATTGTGGGGCAGACACCCCTGAAGGAATTAAACCAAATACAACTAGTGTTGATGTGGACTCCAACCAGAGCACTCTACAAGTTGCAAGTTAGTATAAACCACGAGGTACAGTCTCACACACACAAATACTTAGTCAAATTGTAGCAAGCAACAGAAAAGCAGGACGCCCTAGAAATAGTCTATGAGCAGGCTAAATTTGAGACCCAAGAGAAAAGGGAGCACATAAAAGGATTGGAGCAGAAGGTGGCAGGAACTTACGAGAAGATTCCACAGGCCGCGCAGAGAGATGAAATCACAGCAATAGAAAATATTGATCAGATTGCACAGGAAATCGATCAATATCATAAGGAGATCGAGAATCTCCGAGAATATGTAAGGTAGCTAGAGAGGTAGTGGGGGGGCCCAAAGGGCCCATAGTGATAATAGTGGAGGTCATTCAATGTAAGGTGGACTAGGTCCACTATATTATTAAATAAGGCCCACTATGGTAGTTAGATATAATAAATGTAAGAGGACTTCTTAAAAGGTTCTACTTCTAGAAGATTCCTCCTCTATAATGTTCTTAGGTGATGGTAGAACTATATAAAGGGGTTCAAGCAATGTAATGAGACATGAAGAGAATTAGTGTATTTGGAGTTGAAGCTCATTAGGAGGTTGCCCCCTCGAAGAGGCAAGTGAACAGGAGAGGATCCCTTCCATAATAGGATCCATTGTATGGTGTTTCCCTACCCTAAGGGTTTGATATAATAAAGTTGTGGGTTTTCTATATGGTTTCATAGATCTTGTGTGGTGATTGTATTTAGATATCTTTGGATCTATTGTGATATTTTGTATTCAGATCTTTGGTACTTAAAAAGTGGTATCAGAGCACTTTCCTTGGCCGGAGTTGTGGGCAACTACTTTTTATTTTTGTAGATATTTTTTTTTGGAGAAGAGGGCCGCGACATTCCAGACATTTTCAGTATATTTCTATGAAAAATTTGCAGAAAAGGGTTGTAGATCTGAGTTCCTCTCAGAAAAACACCCAATTTGAAAAAACAAATCGTCCAGAAAGGAGTCCGGAAGGTCAAGATATTGCGGTTTTAAAATCTGTAATTTTTCAGGGTTTTTTCTGCGGACGGCGGCGCGGTTTGTTTTTATTTCTGTCAAATTTGAAGGCCGAATTTGCCAAAATAAATTACAGATCTGAGTTCTTCTCACAATTTCACCCCATTTCAAAAAAAAAATCAGCCGAAACGGAGTCTGGGAAGTAAAGTTATGAGCATTTCAAGTTCAGCAGTTTTTTAGGGTTTTTCCAGAAAAAGCCGCGATTTTCTATCGAAACTTATTGGGTCAATTTTTTTTGAGTTTTTTCGTGACGGCTGCAGGACCGAAGAGTTAATAGGGTGCTCAGATGGCTAGTTCATCTCAAACCGTGAAAGAAATTCTTGAATCATTCAAAGCTCGAGTGGATGCTAGATTGGATGTGTTAGCACAAGGCCTTATAGACACCCTCACAAATATCATCACAGATGGCCTCAATGATAATTTTCGTAGTATTCAAGATTCATTGAATAACATGCAGGAAAAATTTCTTATGCAGGACCTCATGAATGAATATAATCAAGAAATATATGCTTGGTATGATTTTAAGGAAGATTGTGATGATTGGTATATGGATAGTTGTCATTTCTGGGATGACAACCACTTCCATATTTTATTTGATGACTCTACTCCACCTTATGTAGAGAACATCAATGTCCCAGATCAGGAGCTAGTTACCAGTGTTCAGTCTTCATATTCTACAGTGGTATTTTTCCTTCTAGATTCTGCTATGACACTTTTCCACTATATGGATGGATTTTCTTATTTGGATCCACATGATATGTGTCAGTCTTTGGAGCATCATTTGGAGTTGGTTATTGGGTTTCAAAATCTTCTACGGGGAGTTCACATGAGCACTTGGACGTGGGACCCGGGCTTACAATGGTGGTTGGACTACTTCAGCATGGTGGATTTCCTTTCTACATGGGACTTTGGTTCTTCAGTCTTCTTCAGCATTACGGTCCACACTTATCCATGGGACCCTGGTATATGGTTGTACA
>JASDQU010103030.1:204349-218242 GCA_032191745.1 Picea mariana
GGATAGACTAATTGACAAATTGTCGGAGGTGAAACCATTTGGTGAGGTTCTGGCGATAGCTCAATGGGTAGAAGTTCTCTCTGAGAGCTTGGCATAATCCATCCCACGTCGTAATGTGCAGTGTTAGTGTCTTGACCAGGTACCCTTTGTCAATGACCCAGGAATAATTCTCCAGCTGAGTGTCCCACCATGTTTGTGCAATGCCCTCAAGTTGCAAACCGAGAATCAAAGTATGTGGAAATACTACGAAGTCGAGAATCAATATATCTCCATTCATTTGGCCTGCAAACTTCGGTAATTGGAAGCACGTATCGAGTTGCATGGGTGTTGGAGCTCTGCATTGTTGCATACAGAGTATCTCTTGGAGAGAAAGTGTTAAATCCTAAATTGGAGATGTGGCAGTGGATGCAGAATCCTCTATAGATGTCTCTCTTCATGACGACATAATTTTCATTCACCACAGATGTCGATCTGTCACTATATGTTGTGATGAGAATCGTTGAACTCTTGAGCACACTGAGAAGGAACCCTGTACCCTGAGGAGGATGTACTGGAAGTCTTGAGAAGGACGTCTATCACTAAGATTTTTTATTTTTTTAGAATGGCCTCTCTTCTGAATTCCATGGTTGAGCATAAGTTGGATTGGATCCAGGCTCTGATACCAATTGATCAACAATTATATCTATAAAAATTAAAAATGCAGCAACAACAAGACTTGTACACAAGAAATAAACATTGCACAAATACAAATATGTAGAGAATGAAAAGAGAAGAATACTAGAAGTGAGAAGTGAATGATCATTCGTTGTATTTTAGCAAGAAGATACCCTTTTTATCAGATTGGGAGTTTTTTGTTTACAACAACAACAAGAGACTTTCTACTTTATTTATAACTGACAA
The DNA here is from genome assembly GCA_032191745.1 of Picea mariana. Classification (NCBI taxonomy): domain Eukaryota; kingdom Viridiplantae; phylum Streptophyta; class Pinopsida; order Pinales; family Pinaceae; genus Picea; species Picea mariana. The sequence continues at coordinate 205,250 of JASDQU010103030.1, forward strand.
GCGTTGTTTCACTTATTATTTAGTTCATTGCCTAACAGGAAAATTATGCTAATTATTTATTAGGAACTACCCTACTCATTTGGACTAGCGAGGTCAGTTTACAATAGAAACAACTATGTGAATGGAGATGGGCACCCTCTTTGGTGGCCCAACTTTAGAAATCACATCCCTTTCCTATAATTTGATTTTGCTTCTAAAATAAATTTCTCCCTTGATTTTCCTCAGGAAGTTCTTCTCATGATTGACAGAGTTACTCCTCAGGAATTGTAGACAAAGTTTAAAGCTTGTCATCCAAACTGTAACATGTCAAGGAGACATAGTTGCAAAGAGTTTCCAATATCAGTTTTCTCCAATAGGAGAGTGTACAAATGTAGCATCAAGTGCATGTTGACACTCTGTATAAGGGATCTTTCAGGAACAAAAAAATGATATAAATTATGTTTTTTATTACAAAGAATGATCTTGTGATACATTCTAAGAACAACATGAAGAATCTCAAACTTCCCATAGATAATTTCCAAATTTTGGTTGTTTACAATTTGAGTTGCACTTTGTCCAATGATGGAATCCAACGATACCTACTACATGTAAGAAGGCTCCTTATCAAAAAGCACAAAGAAGTTTAGAATGGTAGCTTAACATTTCATTAAGCTTCTTTCAATCCTCTTTTTCCAACTATCCTTGACATGGCATTTAAATATTTAAAAGCATTAGATGGCTTTAAATTGGATGTTGTTGATCCCCATCCAAAATACCAACAACTAGATTTCCTAACATGCACCCTCTCTAAAATCATTTCCTTTTCTCTTCAAATTTATTTTTAGGCTTAGCCTTTGGTGTGCGCTCTTCTTCGTCACGATGCTTATGCATATCAAGAAACATAAACACCCTTTCTTGATCCAGGGGATCAAAATATGCTCAAAAATAATAGTGCTTAGAATTGCTTCAAAACAGACTTGTGCGTAGGCCTCGTATTCACAATCCCAATGCAACTTTAATGGGTTCAAGAAGACGTCGTATGAGCGAGATATCGCATTCTGTCTGCTTTTCCAAACATGCAAAAAATTGTTGATTGTATAGTATGTACAGTGCTGATGTGGAAGTTTCATACTGCTGATGTTGCAGGGCCATACTAATGACATGGCAAGGTTGTACTGACATGTGGCAGAGGCTAACGTGGCATGGTATCGTACAGGCTGACGTGGCATGGTATCGTACAGGCTGACGTGGCAGGTGTTGATTTCTTAGATATTGACGTAGCTCGTATGTGGACCTATCTTAGACCGACATGTGTCCTTTAGGTGGCGAATGGGAAGGTGTCACGTGGCCTAGCCAAGGGCTGCCATGTGGCATCCCATCATTGGTTGGTTGATTAAAAGGTTTGATGGACTCCACCAGTTTTGAACCCACGACCTCCAGGTGTGGGAGTGACTTGTAAAGGGTCGGTCTACTAGCCCGCCCGAATTTGAATCTTAACCATATACCATGTCATTAATACTTAAATTTGATGCAATGTTCGGTCGAGCGGAGAAAGGGTCGGGGCTTAGCCCTAGCCCTTTAGTCACATTCCTTTCCCATACGACCATACCACATGAATTTACCACGAGACCACTAGCGCGCGGGGTTCCCTGTGTTATCCCTCAGTTTTTTCATTCCATATGACCACCACTTGGTGCATTGTTCAACGATTAGTCCAACATCCAATCCACTAGAGTGCGGGGTTAGGTCGGCACATGGCCACAACAAATCCATGCGACCAAGACCTTTGCCGGGAAAAGGGGCCAATGCACTAACGGTGCGCCAATTTCACCCACGCACACAGGATGTTGCAGGAGATGGGTTTAAGCACGGGAAACACACAAAATCCAAGTTCAGTGATTCTGGGTGTTTGTTGGCAAGTAGAGACAACAAAGAATTGGGAGAAACTTCCAGGGAGTGATTCCAACTCAGTTTTTGGCCAAACTAGGTGCAAGAAGAGCCCAAATAGGGGTTTTTAGACGTTCTAGAGCAATTGAAACCATCCATTTCTCATTCTAATAATTGTAAAGCATTGATTTTGACACTTTGATCATTAATGAAAATGATCCATTGGAAGATGGATCGGGAGATGTAGCCCAAGAGAGGGGTGAACTCCTTTATCATTTTGTTGTGTTAATGTGTGTATTTTGATGGTTGTTTATGACTATTTATGCTTCTCATGGTTCAGTAAAAAAATCATCAATCTTTATGCATTTGTAACTTGATCCCATTACCCAAGCACATACCATTTCACTTGCAATTTTAAAGAGATTCAAGGCTTTTCATTTTCAGATCAAGTTGGTATTATAGCATAGGTTTTTGAAGGCTTGATTGTTTGAAAGTTTTTGTTTTCTTATTCTTACAAGGTTGGAGCTCAGAAGAGGAGAAGGTCAATTTGTAGAGACAAGTTCTCAATTGTCAAGAAGAAGAACTACACAATCACCTCATGCTTCAAGGAGATATTCACCAAGTATGTCTCATGAGGAGAGTCATGAAACTCTTACTTAAAAGGATGAAACTTTCAAAAACAAGTTCTATGATATGACATAGATGGTGAAAATTTTATTTGAAGAAAGAAATGCAAGATTACATGGTGAAAGCTCAAACCTTCCAAAGGGTAATGGAGATAGTGGTGATAAAAATCCAAAGGGAAATGGAGGGAATGGTGATATTCCACCTCCTTCACCTCCATCTTCCACCTCTTCTACCATTTCACAACCACCTCCAAATTCTCCAAAAGAACATGGTAAATACCAAAATTTCTCTACAAACTCCTGTGCTTAAGCTTGATATTAAGTTTGAATTGCCTGTGTACAATGGAGAGGTAAGTGCTGAGAAATTGGATAACTGGATTCGTCAGATTGAAGTGTATTGTAGGATACAAAGGATCAAAGATGATGAAACTAAGATTCATCTTGTTTCTCTTAGATTGGAAAGTGAAACACTCATTTGGTGGGAAGCCAAAACTCAAGAGGACATGAAGACACATGGTAAAGTTTTATCCTCTTGGAATGATTTTATTGTTGCACTTAAAAGATAATTTTATCCATTAGCATACATGCATAAATCTATTATGGATTGGAAAAACCTTAGACAAGCTAAAGGGAAAAGTGTTCAAAGCTACACTCGAGAATTTATAAGAAGAGATTTGATTTTGGGTATAGATTTATCTTCTCAAGAAACTTTACTCAAATATATTGGAGGATTGGATAGCTACTTGAAGAAAAAAATACATATGTTTAACCCTACAAGTATAGATGAAGTTTGTGTACATGCAACTTGTTTGGAAGCAAGAGGGAGGAATGAACCTCAAGAGGGAATAAAGAAACCTTTTGTTCATGAATAAAAAGGAAAGAAGAAATTCAAGGGAAATGGAAGGAAAAATGCTTCAGTCAAGAAAGAGGGAGAGAAAATCACATGTAAAAAGTGTTCAAAAGATGGCCATGATGAAGACCATTGTTGGAGACCTCAACCTAAAAAGAGACCCAAAAATTTCATCCATATGGGGAAACCAAAGACTACTGCAACCATACAACATGGTTTAGTTTTTGATTCGGGTGATGAAACAAATATAACAACCATGGGTTTTCAAGATAAGGATTCTATTGCAAGTACTAGTTCTTCAATGAGTAGTAGCCTCAATGAAACTCAACATGAAAAAGAAAGAATATATCTTTTCCACATAAAGGTTATTTCAAAGCATACCAAGATAGATACTCTTTTTGATATTGGATCTCAAACAAACCTCATATATAAAGACACTGTCAAGAAACTAAAATTGGAAACTACTCCACATCCTAAACCATACCCTCTAGGATGGATATGTGAAAATGCCAAATTGCATGTGACAAGAAGGTGTAAACTTAGATTTTCCATCATTGCAAATTTTATAGTTGAGGTAGAGCTTGATGTTATTCCATTGGATATCTGTGGTACTATGTTTGGAAGCCCATACTTATATAATAGGAGAGCCATACTTAATAGTCATGAGAACAAGTATCATTTGTTTAAAAATGGAGGTGAGTACATTGTTAGAGGACATACAAAGAAGTTGAATTTGTCACTTGTAAATGTTGGACAAATTAAGAGATTAGTCAATTCTAGTAAGAATTTTGTCCTCTTGATGATCAAACCCAAAGACAATGTTGAAAAAGAAGTTTTCCAAGGTTGTGATGCAAAGTTGAAATCTGATTTATATGAGGTTGTTAACTAATATGATGAGATGTTTCAGGAACCAAAAGAATTGCCTCCAAAAGGGCTATCCAACATGAGATACAATTGCAACACGATTGTCCTCTTCCAAACATTGGTATGTATAGGATGTCGGTTATGGAGAATGTTGAATTAAAAAAAAAAATTCAAGAGTTGTTTGACAAAGGGGTCATCATGCCAAACACATTGCCATGTGGATCACCAATTGTTTTAGTGCCAAAGAAAGATGGTACATGGCACATGTGTGTAGATTTCAGGGCATTGAACAAGATTATGGTAAAGAATTGTTATCCTCTTCCTAGAATTAATGATTTGCTTGATCAATTGAAATATGCTAAGTATTTTACTAAATTGGATTTGAGAAGTGGTTATCATCAAATTAGGATTGTTGAAGGAGACACATGGAAGACAACTTTCAAAACAAAGCAAGGTTTGTTTGAGTGGATGGTAATGCCATTTGGACTTTGTAATGCTCCTGCTACATTCATGAGAGTCATGATTGATGCTTTAAGGCCTTTTCTTGATGACTGTGTGATTATCTACTCGGATGACATTTTGATATTTAGAAAATCTCATGAAGAGCATGTTATGCATGTAAAGAAAGTTTTGGATGTCTTAAAGAAATAAAATTTGTTTTTGAAGATGTGTAAATGTGAGTTTGGAAATACCTCACTTGTTTACTTGGGACATATTGTGGGAGGAGGAGAACTGAAAATTGATCATTCCAAGGTCAGAGTCATTTTGGATTGGCCAAAGCCCAACAATGTGAGATAGGTAAGAATCATTTTGGGAGCAACCCAATATTGGAGAAAGTTTATTGCTAACTTCTCTTCAATTGCAACTTCATTACATGCAGTGACAAGCATCAAGCAAGTTTTCCAATGGGGAGACAACCAACAAAATGATTTTGATGCATTGAAGGAGAAAATCAGTGCATCCCTACTTCTTGAACTTCCTAACTTGAGACAACCATTTGAGATCCAAATAGATGCAAGCAATTATGCAATGGGACTAGTCTTGTTGCAACATGGTAAGCCCATTTGTTTTCATTCAAAAACTTTTAATGGTGTTGTGATTAACTATCCTACTTATGATAAGGAGTTATTTGCATTGGTGCAAAGTGTGAAAAAATGGAAACATTATTTGTTGGGAAAAGAAACTATCATTCACATAGATCATCAACCATTGCAATACTTACAATCACAAACAAAGCTACAGCAAGCAAGACACTTCAGATGGATGGATTTTCTACAACAAATCCACTTGGTTATAAGGTATAAAAAATGCATTTATAACAAAGTTGTTGATATGATTTCTAGGCCTATTGGTAGTGCTTCAATTATTATTAAGCATAATTCTACCATGCATGAGAGCTATGTTGAACAATATGCTTTAGATGTTGATTTTAAAGAGGTTTATGCAACTTTGTGTCATTCTAAATAAGTTGAGGAATTGGACTACCATGTGCATGATAAGCTTTTGCATCATCTTAGCAAGATATGTATCGCACAGGGTGAAAGAGTTAACATCATAAGGGAAGCTCATTCTTCTCTTATTGTTGGCCACTGTGTGAAGGTAAGACAGTGGCTAATTTGTAAAAGTATTTCTATTGGCCTAAAATGAATGAAAGAGTTTCAAGATATGTAAGAGGATGTTCTTTATGTGCTACAAGCAAGCCTAGCAATAGAAAGTTGGGTTTGTATACTCCACTTACGGTTCCTTCTTGTCCTTGGGTAATAATTTCCATGGACTTTGTAGGAGGTATACCTATGTATAAAAAAAAGCATGATTATCTTTATGTTGTGGTTGACCGTTTCAACAAAATGTGTGATTTGATGCCTTGTAAGAAGCAGGTTAAAGCTGAACAAATGACACAAATGTTCTTTCAACATGTTTGGGTACATTTTGGGTTGCCTAAATCCATTATTTTTTATCAAGATTCTCGATTTATTGAAAAATTCTGGTCAATTTTATGGGCACTCATGGACAACAAGATGAAAAAGGTCACCAAGGGAATTTAAAGCTAACATTAGCGGTTCTTATTCTCTTGGTCACCCTCTTCGTTGTGTACATAGTTGTCAAATCAAATATGGGACTTGTGTATCGACTTGCACCTCTTGGACATAATAAAAATTTGTATTCACCTCCTTGTTGCCTTATTAGAGTTGTCGTATTAGAATTTAGAAGCCCTTCACCCTTCGTTCACGTTTCTAAGTTTTTCAATGCCTGCCTTGCAACCAGCCAAGGCCCCGTAAAGCGGTGACCAATATCCATTCTCCTGCGTGAAGGTGCATATCGACCCTTACGTAGCATTGAATGCTACGTTAAGGTCAATAAAAACTCTCAGAGAACATTGAATGCTGCCTAGTAGAGTGATGTTCGCCCCCTGAAGTTGGGTATGCATGTACCTCAAGTGCAGAAGATGTCAATTTGTAGACGCAAGATCGTCGTAGGTTTAACTAAAGATGGAGATGGGCGTCCGCTACTAGTTAATAATGAAGACACGTTTAGGTTTCATTCTGTGACTACACTAACAATGTGACTTACCATTCCATAACACCGTGCACATATTATTCATCGAAGACATGGAATTTGACATTTTTCACATATCATTAATTGAGTAAGCGTTCACATATTATTCACTCAAAACATGGAATTGATGGTATAGTCAATGAAAGAATTGTAATTATTTTAGTGTTCAATGTTTTGACGTTATAGTTATCATGACAGTTCAGAACAACAATGACAGATTTATAGTTTTATTTCGGGAAATGTAGTTTTGGTAACCTAATTTAATAGAGATATTTTGGAAAATAGTTTTGATAATTTAATTTAATAAAGATATTAGTTAATTTGAATATTTGATTTTATAATTTTGTATTTTTAATTTATAATATTTAATTACTTAATTAATTCAGCAAATTATAAAAGTATTGAGAGAAGTGTTTCAAGATCACAATAATTTTGTAGAGTTAAGAGATTAAGAAGGTTGGTAGTATCACAAATGTTTTGAAATTGAGATTTAATCTCTATATAAGTTAAACACTTTAAGAGAAAGTATTGTTTATCTTTAACTCTCTTAGTGTCACAAAGGTGAAAGAGTGTTTCATCCCAAGATATTTTGGGAATATATAATTTTAATTTTATTTCCTTTATTTTTAATATGAAAATGTTATATATATATATTTGTTAGTCTGTTCGTGTCCTCTGTTAGACTCAGAGGCATCTAAGTCGTCAAAATAGCATGTGGCTGAGAAACCGTGACTTAGGGGAATCTAAGCCATCAAAATATCATGTGGCTAAGAAACCTCTATCATCTAAGCCGTCAAAATATCATGTGGCTGAGAAACCATGATTTAGGGGCATCTAAGCAGTCAAAATCACTCGGGGATCGCACCAGGCCTAAGCCACACCAACCCTTAACATGGCTGAATTTTTTATCCCCGCAAGTTTCGAACTAGTGACTTAACATCACGAAGTGCCTTAACAACACACTCTGATACACTCTGTCACCAACTATCCTACACTCTCTCACCAATTATCTTACACTCCATCATTTAGGGACAAAAAAATTATATATATATATAATTTTATTAGAACACAATATTTCCTATGTCATCTAAAAATTTAAAAATTTAGATGCTCTTCAGACTATTCACCTTCATGCTTTATTGGCGCTTACATAGGAAGTTTATTCTGTATTTTTTTTTTAAGTACAAACATGAATAGGTATTTTCAATTTTGTATTTTTTCCAAATCCTCGCTCCCAAATTGGAAAATACAAAAACACATTCAATAAATAATTAAACCTCGTTAATAACTAATTAAATATCATTAACCTCATTATATGTGTATGATAAAATTGGAGAAATCAAAACCCAACATTGATATAACTATTCATATAACTAATTAAATGTTACTTGTGTTGGAATTTTGGTGACAATGAATTCCCAAGATTAGAAATTTATATCCTATAATTCAATGTTGGTTGTAACTAACGAGACCAAATTAGAATATGGGTGACATCGCATTCAATAGTTATCTCTTATGTAACTTTGTATTTCTATATATTCATTTTATGCCCGTAAAGGCTAAGTGTGAGATGAATGGGTGAGCTACTATAATCTCCATGATTTGAATAATAATACAACCAATACCTTTGCTTGGTGGACGTAGCCCAAATCTGGGGTGAACCAATAAATTTTTTGTGTTTGTTAATCTTCTTGATTGATTGATTATCTTATGTAAAAAAAAAAATCCGCATTTTCAATTTAACAAGTTGTATCAGAGCTCTGATTGGAGATCCGTGGTGGAGACACACGAGGGTCGATGTGTTAGATTCATAATGAAGAAAACAATAGAAACATAATGGAAATAACTCAAGCAATCAAGAAACCATGATGAACATAGATAAATAAAAACTGGCAGAAAAGACATACTCTATATTCATCAATGCTTCAAATAATCATGTACAGACGTACATATATAATACAAGAAGACCATAACTGTCATGTAACTATATAACAGTTAGGTAAAATAACTAAACCAACTAACTTATTATTAGAGTTTTAACATCCACCCTTAATCATAAGTTTGTTCTTGCGTGAAAAACTGCCACTACTTGACAATCAACAATGTGTCAAGCAAATATTCAAAGGGTTGATTGAAGATTCTCTCTGAACTCTGAAAAAATAGAAGAAGTTGACGTCTTCTACTAAATTGGTGGTTTAAGGGTGACCACAAACTCATTTGGTGGTTTCGGGATGACCACAAACCAAATGTCTACCAAAAGTTGTTGTCTTCTACTAAATTGTATGGTTTTAAGTTGACCATAAACTAACAAGAGCTCAAGGCTCAAAAAATCTGAAAATGTAACAAGAAGAACTTCATGTCTTCTACTCAATTGGTGGTTTTAAGCTGTCCACAAACTATCAAGAACAATATGTTTAGGAACAAGATTGCATACTAGGAACTAGGTTGCATACTTGATCATCTGTTCATAGGGTCAAAATCAAACTTGGAACCTGACACAAAATCAAACTTGGAACCTGACTCAACTAGATTTCCCCCCTATCAAAGACAAGTGGTTCCAATTCCCTTGGCTGTCATTCACAAGTATGGCCAAGAAGAGATCCAACGCATCAAACTGTCTTCCAGTGGAGTTTGAAGACTCGATATTCAACTCAAAAGACTACATCAACTGGGCCCTGATCATACCCTAATCATCAAATCTTGAAAAACATTCATGTCCATCAACTGTAGAATTATCTCCAATCAAGTACGACTGTACTTGTGTATAAATTTGACAATAAGACTGCTCCAATAAATTGGCTTCCAAATGCCAACACCAATTCCCTAACCATTCAAAATGAATTTGTTTCCTCTTGCACTTTTGACACCTTAATGAGGGGTGATTTGTCTTCCCACAAAATCTGCATGGGTGAAGATAAAAACAATTTGACTTATCATGGCCAAACCGGTGACAGTGTTTTCACTGTATGGGTTCTTTATCCAACTGATTATCATGTTATGGAATATCTATAGCAACATCATCATCAACAATATCCTGTACCTATTCCTTACCAATATCTTCAAGCTCCGTCTTCTTATCATCATTCAAAAAACCTCCACTCACAAAGCAAACAAGTTCACAATAATTAGGAATATGAAAAAGGTTGTTAGCATCATTTTCATATCCTAGTCCATATCGATTTTGTTTAAAGCATAATTCTTCCCATGGTCGAACAATTCTAATTTCTTTGCCACATTTATTCGCAACTTTTTTTGTAATAGGGACTTCATCTAATTCATCTTCATGTTTATGACTTTCATTACTAGTCAATTGAGTGCCTTCATTCTCATCCTTGATGTCATTGTGTTTGTTAAAATCATATTTTTGGTGTCGAAGAAAACTTAACTCATCAAACAACAACTTGTTTTGATGTTTGAACATATCAATCTTCTTGTGTGTTACTTGTAAACAAGTAATCATTGTACTGAGAGTGCACTTGTTTATTGCACTTGTAGATTTTGTAGTTGAGTTAACTAATGTGTGCAATATTGTAAATATTTCTTCAATTCTTGTCATTATACAGAATATGGAAGAGAGATGTTTGTATATTGATGCCACAAAATTCAATTTTGTATCATTTTGTGCATGCCACGACAATCGTCTGTTGCATGAATACCAAAAACTATAGGATAACCAATGACTTAGAGACACACACAAAGATCCTAAGACCCCCTTATTCAATTTTGGGAAGGTCAAAGATGCCTTATAACTTCCAAAAACTCCTTATAACACATTTACAAACACTCTTAAACACCCTTATAACTTCAAGTACATTAATAATGGAGAAAACTCCTCCATATAAATTTCCAATCTTATAAATCCCATATAATTCCGTCACCTTTTTTATTTTATAAAAAAATATTCTTATTAAAACATAAGACTCCTTTGATGAGGATCAAAACTTTTCTTTTTAAAGGTCTTCAGATTTCAAGTACCAATTAGTTTGTTCTGTCCTTAATTAATTCAAAATTTAATATTAGCTTACTTTGGCCTGTTAATCCCAATGGTCTTTTCCACTTGGTTTTCACCTTGTAGGATTTCAAGGTTAATGGAAAATATTCCAAGAGAGATCGGGAATGGATGACTTTTGCTCAAACCCAAAGTACACAGTACAATATCTGATTTGAAACCCTAAAGACATAAAAGGTATCTTCCAAGAAAGCGCGTGACACCCAACTTCGACTAAAATATCCCAAAATGCGGATACTGCAAATTCATGTTTCACAGGGCCAAATGGCTGAGAGGATGTATAGGCATCAATGATTTGCAGTCTGTCTGAAGGCTATTAGATCAATGGGAGAAAGACTATTATAATTCCATTTCCAATCGAATAACTAAACTCTCGGACTATTTTCAAGAACCAAATTTCAAATTTACTCAAAATTCTCTAGCGGAAATATGGCTTCTATATCCCCATGACTCTGATGAGATCATAAAATAGAGATTTTAACTGTTTAATACAAATAATATGAAAATAATTAAAACAGTACCTTTACCATACAGCCTCCACTAGCGTTCAATCTCCAGGAAGAGTTTCACGGGCCACTGCTCTCATTGGATGAAACCACAACTCTCAATTCTCATGCTGCAACAACTAGGGATTTGGCGGCTAGGGTTTTACTTTGTCTCTACTCTTCCTTCAATCCATAAAGGTGACGAGTATCTTTCCAGTTCCGTCATGGCACAACCAATCATCTCATGACCTTGCATTGTTGGTTCCAACACCGCTTTATAAATGGGGAACAATCTAGCAATACTGTGCCTGGAATCCTTCTTGAAGCGGATCTCAAACCAGGGAATACAAAAAATTTAGCAATAGCATGCCTGACAGCCTATAAACCCACCACAGCTTTCAAGATCCCACGAAAAAAAAATCCTAGGGTGGAAGAATTTCAATAATAAATGCCCTGTTAATGGTATTCGGTAGTATTGTTAAAAACAATGTAAAAAATACTGAAGATCATTCGAACTATTATTACATATCATAAATACGCTCAAAATTCTATATAAATATCATTAAAAATTTGAACGGGGCCTCCGCTTTGACAAATTTGGCCTTTGAATCCATATTGGTGGTATTTTCAAACCCTAATATTCAGTGCTTCAAATCGCAGGTTTGAATTTTAATATGCACCATACGCATATCAAATCCATTCATCACTTAAATCGCTTAAGCAAGGCATAATCTTGAATATTCCTCGGCTCTTACGATGGATCCTCCTTGCAGAACAGACTGGAAAACAACTTCAGTTTCAACATAGCAAAGCCTTCCTATTCCCATGCATTTTCAAACAACAAGAAATCTGATCATGTCGCCTTTCTTATCTTGTCTCCACTTTGATAATACTTCACTTCAATTACCAGGTCGAGAGTTCACCATTGAGAAGCACTCTCCTTCTTTCAAATACGCCCTTCTACTTTGTATTCACAAAATTCATCAATAGCATAAGCCAACAACATTCTTGCAAGTGCGGGTCATGACAAGAAGAAAATAATCAAAAGGTTAAATAACTATCAAAATAGAGAAGATAAATAACACAAAGTTCTTCTTTACTTTCATCAACCACTAATTCATCATCTACCATGGAAGAACTACCATGATATTATTAGGAAATAAGAACTATAGTGTTCTCATAAACTACTAGGCCCATAGGATCAATATCATGCTCTGATACCACTGTTAGATTCATAATGAAGAAAACAACAAAAACATAATGGAAATAACTCAAGCAATCAAGAAACCATGATGAACATAGATAAATAAAAACTGGAAGAAAAGGCATACTCTATATTCATCAATGCTTCAAATAACCATGTACAAACATACATATATAATACAAAAAGACCATAACTATCATGTAACTTATAACAGTTAGGTAAAATAACTAAACCAACTAACTTATGATTAGAGTTTTAACACCATGCGGGTCTTTGTTTTTTCTTTTGAGTGGAGGGTCCATGCATGCACATTTTGTGGTTGTTTAATTGACATTTTTTACAGTCATTAAGTAGTCAATAGATTTTGGAGTAGCAACAGTCAATGTTTTTTTGTTGTATGAACCAATTCTGACTGAAGAGCAGCATCGATATCTTATCGGAGGAGCAGCGTCGATCTCTAATCGAAGGAGCAGCCTGAGCGCATCAATTTCGGATCACCGCGAGTCTCTCCTCTTATCAGGTGCGATGATAGT
>JASDQU010103030.1:219255-240159 GCA_032191745.1 Picea mariana
AATCCTTGACAAACAGGGTCTTCCTAAAAAGGAAATTGTATAGTTTTCGCATGAAGGAAGGTCCAAAAATATTTGATCATTTAAATACTTTTAATACCCTCTTAGTTCAGTTGACTAGCATGGGAGTAAAATTTGATTCTGAAGACAAGGCAATTACATTATTTTGTTCTTTGCCCACATCATGGGATCACTTTGTTACCTCCATTAGTTTTAGCACAACAGAAAGTATTGAGTTTGATGTTATTGTTGGAGAACTATTGCCTGAGGAAACAAGGAAGAAAACCAATTCAGAAACCTCTACATCTGAGGTGATGGTGGTCAGAGGAAAACCTAAAGAAAGAGGACATGGTCAAAGCGATTTCTCTCGGTCAAAGTCGAAGGGAAAAAAGAGCAAGCTTAAGTGTTGGTTTTATGGAAAATCGGGACACCTGAAGAAGGAATGTTGGAAGAGAAAACAAGCCTCCAAAGACGACCCTCCAAAAGAAATGAAGGAAGCGAATGCAACTGAAATAGGTTCAGCAATAGGTTCATGTATGACTGATGAAGTTTTATCAATTAGTATTGGTTCACATCATGATCAACAGTGGTTATTAGATTATGGTGCTTCAAATCACATGTATCTTCATAGACACTGGTTTGTTACTTACCAGTCTATAGATGATGGAATATTTTACACGGGAAATGATATCTCGTGTAAAGTTGTGGGAATTGGTAGAATTCGAATTAAAATGTTTAATGGAACTTTTAAAATACTAACTGATGTGAGACATGTACCTAAGCTTAGGAAGAATCTAATTTCTTTGGGAGTCTTAGACACTGGAGGATATAAGAGTATTGTTCAAGGTGGATTTATGAAAGTCTACAAAGGAATCCTACTAGTTATGAAAGCAAAGAAGGTTGGTAACATGTTTCTGTTAGAAGGAAGCACTGAGTCGAATCATGCGACAACGGTATCTGAGAACGACAGTGATTCTGTTCAATTGTGGAATCAATAGTTGGGCCATATGAGCGAACAAATATTGAAGGTATTACCTAATTGCAAGTTACTTCCTAGTCTAAAGTCTTAAAAGTTAGATTTTTGCAAGCACTGTATTTATGGAAAATAGAATAGGCAGAGATTTAAAACCGGAAGACACACCAATGAAGGAATCCTTGATTATATCCATTCTAATGTTTGGGGACCATCACCTACTATTTTGTATGGAGGATCAACATACGTTGTTACCTTTATAGATGATTTCTCTAGGAAGGTGTGGATCTATATGTTGAAGAGAAAGGATGATGTATTTACAGTTTTCAAGCAGTTTAGAGCTTTAGTCGAAAAGAGAAATGGTAGGTCCATTAAATGTCTAACAGTGATGATTTTAGGGGCTAAATTTCTCTCATGGGCTAATTTTCCATGGTTTTTCCATAAATGAGATTCGTTATTTTAAAAATGATTCACCCAAATTCTATATGATAAAAATATTTTACCTTAAAAATAGCCAAATTTTTATAAAAACTATATAAAATACTTAGAAATTTGAATATTTTTACAAAAATATCGCCAAACATTTATAGTTGACATATTAAGGATTAGTAAGATTCGCCAAGGTTTCTACATCTTCAAATAAATTTCCATCCTTAAAATCATCCCTGATGTCTAAGAACTGATAATGGTGGTGAATTTACGTCAATGGAATTTGATAACTATTGCAAGGAGTTTGGGATTGGTAAGCATAAAACCACTTCCTATACTCCTCAACAAAACAAAGTTGTTGAACACATGAACATGACTCTTCTAGAGAGAGCAAGGAGTATGCTAAGTAACACCAACTTGCAGCGGGAAATGTGGACAAAAGAAGTGACTACAGCTTGTTATCTGGTGAATCGATCACCATCAACAACAATAGAGTGAAAAATTCCTGAAGAGGTATGGAAAGGTCGCCCTTATAATTGTTTTAATCTTAAAGTTTTTTGTTGTGAAGCCTATGCTCTAATTTCAAAACATCAGCGTTCTAAATTAGATCCAAAATAAAAAAAGGCTTATCTTTGTTGGATATGGTGATGGTATTAAGGGGTACAGGTTGTGGGATCCTACTGCCCACAAGATCACCATTAACAAAGATGTAATATTTGATGAATCATCTCTCATCAAATCATATGTAGATGTTCAAATGAAATAGGAAGAAGTACCTAAGTATCAACAGATTCAGTTTGAAACCATTTCAAATACAGATGAAAATGAACTTGAACAAGTTTTTGAAGATGTTCATGAAGAGTTTCCTACAGAGGAAGACATGTTTGATGAAAAAAATCAACAGAATGTGGATAAGCCACAAAATTTCCTAAGGAGGTCTACGCGGGTCAGAAATCCTCCAAGAAGGAATGATGATTTTGTTTCGTCTATTTTTTTAAGTACTAATGATGATGAACCTTCATGCTATCAGGAAGCTGTGAAGGATTCTAACAGTGATAAATGGAAAGAAGCAATAAAGGATGAAATGAAGGCATTAGAGAGGAACACCACATTGGATCTGGTACAACTTTCAAGAGACAGAAAAAATGTAGGTTGCAAGTGGGTCTACAAGTTGAAGAAGGGTGTTGATGATAAGGTTGAAAGGTACAAAGCAAGGCTGATTGCGAAAGGGTATTCTCAGAAAGAAGGTATTGACTTTCATGAGATTTTTTCACCAGTTGTTAAGTCTGTTTCAATTCGAATTGTGTTAACGTTAGTTGCATTACTTGATTTGGAGTTGCAACATCTAGATGTTAAAATTGTCTTCTTACATGGATATTTGGATGAGGAAATTTACATGGAACAACCTGAAGGGTTCATTCAAAATTGCAACAAGAAATTTGTTTGCAGGCTCAAGAAATAATTATATGGTTTGAGGCAGTCGCCCAAACAATCGTACAAGAAATTTGACTCTTTCATGATGAGCCATAATTATACAAGGAGTGAGTATGATCATTGTGTCTACTTTTAGAAATTGAATAATGACATATTCATTATCTTAGTATTTTATGTTGACGATATGCTTTTATCAAGAAAAAGAATAATTGAGATCAATAGGTTAAAGGCTCAGATGGCTAGGACGTTCGATATGAAATATCTAGGAGCAGCAAGGAAGATTTTTGGCATGGAGATATTCAGAGACAGAAGGAATGGTAAGCTTTGGTTGTCACAACATAAGGATGTTGAGAAGATACTTTTGAGGTTTGGTATGAATGATTTGAAACCAGTTTCAGTCCCTTTGGATTCCCATTTTAATATTTCTTCAAGTTTATGTCCTAGTACAAAAGAAGACAAGGAATACATGTCTTGAATATCGTATGCTAACGCAATAGGAAGTTTAATGTATGCAATGGTTAGTACAAGACCAAACATTTCACATGCAGTTGGGGTTGTCAGCAGATATATGGAAAATCCAGTTAAAGAGCACTGGGCAGCAATGAAATGGGTGCTTCGGTATCTGAGGGGCACAAGTGATTACTATATCACCTATAACGGTGGTCGTGAGTTAGCCTATGGATATGTTGATTCTGATTTTGTAGGTGATTTGGACAAGAGAAGGTCGACTTCCGGATATGTCTTTACTCTTGCAGGTGGAGCTTTTAGTTGGATGTAAAAACTACACAACATTGTTGCTTTATCCACTACAAAAGCAGAATACATAGTTGCTTCACATGCTTTCAAAGAGGTGGTTTGGTTAAAAGGTTTGTTTGGTGAGTTTGGAAGGATGCAGGACAAAGTAAAGCTACTTTGTGATAGTCAAAGTGCTATTCACTTGGCTAAGAATCTAGCCTACCATAGTAAAACAAAACATATTCCTATTAATTACCATTTTGTAAGACAAGTCGTCGATGGACGTGGAGTCTCTCTTGAAAAAGTTCATACAAAAGAAAACTACGCATACATGTTCACAAAACCAGTACTTTTAGAGAAGCTATGCTGGTGCTTGGCTTCTCTTGGCTTGCAGAAAAGGTGATGAACAAAAGGAATGAGCAAGGTATTAGGTTAATTGTTGCCAAGGTGGAGATTTTTGGAGTTTTAGTGACAACGAATTCCCAAGATTAGGATTTTAGATCCTATAATTCAGTGTTGGTTGTAACTAATGAGACCAAATTAGAATATGGATGAGAGCACATTCAATAGTCAATTCTTATGTAACTGTGTATTTCTATATATTCATTTTATGCCCGTAGAGGCTAAGTGTGAGATGAATGGGTGAGCTACTGTAATCTCCGTGATCTGAATAATAAGACAATCGATACCTTTGCTTGGTGGACGTAGCCCAAATATGGGGTGAACCACTTAAAATCTCTATGTTTGTTAATTTGCCTAATTGATTGATTGTTTTATGTAAATTGTGTTTTTTTTCATTTGCAATTTAACAACTTGTATTAATTAAACATTATTGATGATAATCAACTTTCATTCAAATTAGAATTGGTTTATTGTACCTTAAAAAATGTAAGAGATTACTTAGATTTATTTAGTATTTTATTCCTAAAAAACATCAAGAAAAGTGTTTCAAGATCACCATAGTTTTGATGATTTATGAGGTTAGGAAGGTCCATATTGTAACAAATATTTTAAATTGTGATATGATTTGAGTATAAGGAGGGCATTCTAGGAAAAATTATTTTTCATCTTCAACCCTCTTAGTGTCACAAAGATGATGCTTGAGTTCAAAGTTGGGTATCATAGCTTTGTTGATCTTCTTCTTTGCACTAGTTAGAACTGAGAGATATTTTTGATATTGTAGATTAGAGTTGACCACCTTCTTATTGTATCTTAACTTCCTTTATCTTTTAATTCTTTATATCACCACATTTTCTCTTTAAATTTAGATGTAATAATATTTTTAATATTATGGATATTCTTCCCTCGGGGGAGCAGCTCAACTGACAAGTGCCTTGAAAATGAAGTTCCAAAGAGGTCTCGAGTTCAACTCCCCCTGACTAATCTAGTCCACGCTATCCACACCTGAAGGTTATAGTGGTAGCAGTTGGTGATAGGGTTTATGTGATTGTGCTAGTTTTAATCTAATTGGTAATTTTGATGTTTCAACATAAAAATAGTCTATTGATTATTTAAACTAGTTTAACCATATAAATTACAAGCAATTTAATAATTCCTAGCAACTGAAATCAAGCATTGCAATTAATCAATTCCTAGAAACCTAGAACCTGAAATTAAGCAATATACTTACGTCACTTAGGCCATGGAGATGCTCTTACCATTTCATCATCAGAAACTTCAGTTCGTTCTCATTACACAAAGATCGGCTTCAGAGGCTCCGACTCGGTAATGTTGTTTACTCGAATTGTAGGACGCGTCGGGATGATCAAGTGGATGTTTGCAGGGAAAATCACATACGTGGATAGAAATCTAACATAGACTTTTTAATCGTGCAGATTTCTGTGTTGAATCCACCGGAGCTGCATGGTCGAAGGCAGTGCTTAAACACATTTTTCCTACTAATCTGTCTGGTTTCACCAAGCAAGTAATATTTAGTAAGCAATTCATATATTATTAAAAATTTTATAATTATGTGTCCGAAATTGAGTAGGGTATTAGGGTTTCCATAGATGGTGTCGATAGTGTCTGTGACATCAGTTTAGTATTTGAGTAAGTAATATATATATATATATATATATATATATATATAAAAAAAAGGTAAAATGTTTTTAATATATTAAAAATTAGAAGTTTTGTAATCATGTAAAATTAAAATTTTTATAATTATGTGTTAGGGTATTTGGGTTTTTATAGATAGTGTCTTTGAGTAAGTGTGATTTGTATGACAGGGTGGTGTGAGATTTTATATGTGTGGAATTAGAGTGTGATTTTGTGTGTGTAATTAGAGTGGTACTGAACATCAGTGCTTCATTCCTGGTATACAAGAATCTTCTGAGTTTGATGAATCATGTCCACCAGCTTCCAAAAGAGTATTAATCATGCCACTGTTGAAAATTAATGTTAATGGTGTTTAATCTTACTTGATTCTTCATTTTACTAGTTTATATTGGTTCACCCCTTAACATGTATATGGATTTTCATCATTCACCCCTTCGATGGTAAGTTAAGTCCTTTAACATGAATATGGATTGTCATCGATGACCCCTAACAAATCTAGACCTACTACATTGAATACTGTTTTGGCCACATAATATGTTGAGATGACTGGTTTTACCCTCCATTTACAATGATACAATAAGCATTCAAGTTCTTTGTTTTTTTTTGTTAACTAAGCATTGTTCCTTAGGATGTTCTAGATGGTCTTGTGAAAAGAACAGGGCCAAGGCATCTTATGGAGGAAAATATCATTTCCACTTTAGGCCTCAAGTTGGCTCTTGGGTCAGAGGGGGTAACCCTCAAATATCTTCCATTGATGACTATATAGTGTCTATGTTCAACAATAGTTATCTTATGCAAATTTCAATGTCACATTTTGGTGATTGTGGGAAATATAATGTTGGAGGAACTATGCGAACTAGAGATAGCAATCACATTTTAAATTTACGGACCAAGGCATTTCCATTGGGCACCATTATCCCATATTGCAGAAATACAAAGTTGAAAGAAGTTTAAAGAAGACAAATGTCTCAAGTGTCAATAAGAATGGAATGGCCATATTTGGCACTCAAGGAATACATTGAAATATCTAGCATGCTAATGAGGGTGGTAATCATTAACTTATACTGATAGGAAGGAAACATATGGGAAATATTCAAATGAAGCTAACAACATGAAAGAAGATATATTGGACAATCCTCACATGAACCTCATAGTTCAAATGAATCCAATAACATGCCGGAAGACATATTGGACAATCCTCACATGAATGCCATAGTTTAGTAATAGCTAAGAAACATAGATAATCATGTCTTCAAATAAAGACACTCTTTTTTACTAAACAGACAATGTTGCATACTACGCCCATTTGCAAAGCATTTAAAGATTGATGTCCCACTCAAAAACTTCAAAATAAATTAATACATGACACAAAAGAATGGCAAGTATTGGAACTGAGTCACTGCTTGGTATTAACTTCAAAAATAATCACAGAAAGAATGTTGAGAATAAATCTTCAACGTTCATCTACAAAACTAAACAAAGTTATCCATGAGTTCATAGAAACTCAAAAGGAAATATCTTGATTTATTGAGAAAATATACAAAACACTAAGAGAGAAACATAATCAACAAAATGAGGGGTGAATCCTTTGGTACACTCCTAGATTTGTACATACAATGGCCCCTCATGCACTAGAGAAAAAGTCTACCGATAAGCTGCAAAAATTCCAACCTTTACAAAATATTCAGTTCTTTGGTTTATCCTTCTTTTCATGTTGCTTTCCATCCTCCTTTTTGGTAACTAAAGTCCCAAAATAAAAAAGATATTGTAAAATATTAACACCTTTCATTAAGTACTATTCCACTTCTTCTAGATAATAGGAGAATTTGTTGTTGTTTATTTTCTACTAATCCTTGTTCTATGAAACTTGTCTCACATAAACTTAAAGTGTTTTTGAACCAATTCTTATATCATTTCTATACTCGACTCTTCATGAATCAATGTTTATAGGAAATCCAAAAACCACCTATCAAACTATGACTATTGATGGCCAACCTAGAAGACTATATTCGCATAACCCTCCATTCTTTGCAATATATTTTAGGTGTTCAAACCAAATAAGCATAGCTAGAAATTTCATCCCCCAATCCTTTTCACCACTCTTCATAGTTGTGAGAAAGTTGCAATACCTGTCTTCCTTATTGTAAATAAAACTTTAAGCCATACGATTGTAGAGAAATTTGTAGAAATCTTTCCTTTAACCTCGGTGTCCTCATCAAGACGAAGGTCAATATCCACCCTCAGGCAGCATTCAATGCTGCGTAGCAGAGTCATGTTCGCCCCCTGAAGCTGGGTATGCGTGTAGCTCAAGTGCGGAAGATAGTAAATTTGTAGACGCAAGATCGTCGCAGGTTTAATTAAAGATGGAGATGGGCGTCCGCTGGCGGTTAATATTGAAGACACGTTTAGGTTTCATTCTGTCACTTAGGGTTCCATAACACCGTGCACATATTATTCATCGAAAACATGGAATTTGACATTTGTCACAGATCATTCATTGAGTAACCGTTCACGTCTTATTCAGTCAAAACATGGAATTGACGTTATAGTCAATGAAAGAATTGTAATTATTTTAGTGTTCAATGATTTGACGTTATAGGTATCATTGACGGTTCGGAACAACAATGACATAATTATAATTCTATTTTGGGAAATGTAGTTTTGGTAGCCTTTGTTTAATAAAGATATTTTGGGAAATAGTTTTGGTAAACTAATTTAATAAAAAAAACATTAATTAAGAGATAATTAGTTAATTTGAATATTTGATTTATAATTTAGTATTTTTTATTTATAATATTTAATTAATTAATTAATTCAGTAAATTATAAAAATATTAAGATAAGTGTTTTAAGATGACAATAATTTTGTTGAGTTAAAAGTTTAAGAAGGTCAATAGTTTGATAAATCTTTTGAAATTAAGATTTAATCTCATATAAACTAGACATTTAAAGAGAAAGTATTGTTTATCTTCAACCCTTTTAGTGTTACAGAGGTGATTCGAGGATATTTTGGGAATTAACGAACCTTCAATTTCACTATGAAGGTTATGAGAATTTGTTCTTATTTTAGAGATGTTTATTTTCTTCTTTACACTAATCAAGACAGAGATACTTTTGATCTTCTAGATAATCACCTCCTTATAATATCTTAATTTCTTTTTTCCCTTTATCTCTTTATCACACCACAATTTCTTCTTAAATGTTGTTGTAATAATATTTTTAATATGGACGAGAAGAAACTGGTAGAGGTTGGTAGAGACCATGGAGATGGTTAGATGGCTTACTTTGTGAACAAAGGGAGCAAGTACAAATGGATTTTTCCACCTGTTTGGACAGTGCAAGCCAATAGAAATGGCGTTGGAGATTGAGGATGGTTTTGGCTGTGCCGAAATTCCCACCACAAGAAGAGGCATGTGCTTCTCGTATTAGAATGAGACAGTCTTCGGTGTGTGGCACAAATAACTTATTGATTTTGTAGATCCATCGTTCACAGATGGTGTAGTCAAGAAATGGAGTTAGGTTGATGACCGTAGGTTGTTGCAAAGCATGCCAAACTTCTCCAAAACATGGATCTGTAGCATATATGTCCTTCCATGCATCATAAGTTGCACAACAAACTTCTAAAATGTGCATAACCTGCATTGGGTTCCTACTTAACAAGTCTTCCATCTTATTGGAGGTCCCCTTCTTATATTTAATAACCAGGTGAAACTATTAAAGATATGTTTCCCACTTTACATGGCGTTGTTACTGCATCTTACTTTGGGAATTGATGAATATCAACATATGGTGGTTGGTATGCATGATGTTCTCTTTACCCAGAATGTAGTGGCACCATTGCTTGAGTTCATGTACCAAGTTGTAGAATTCCTTGTCATGTGTGTTGTAGTTGACTTTGGCTTCTATAAGAGTCTCGAAATGATACACTACCGAATGACCTCCCTATTTAAGTACAACCACAATGGTGAATTGAGAGGCGTTTATCTTAATCACAAAGGGTTGATTCATATCTTACTGTCTTATAACAAGGGTTGAACACAATGTTGTCTTCAATTTCATAAAACGACGCTCAACCTTTAGAGTCCATAAAAAATTTGCTTGATGTGATAGCTAATGCAGAGGTCGACCAGCTATGAGAAGTGGGAGACAAATTTTCTGTAGAAATTGATTCCCCCCATTAAAATTTTGAGGTCATGCGTGTTGGAGGGTGTTGTCCATTGGACCAAAGCCTACACCCTCGAGGGATATGGGCGCACACCTTGGGTATCCACTATGAATCCCAAGTGCTAGACGAAATTATGTCCAACAAAGGACTTCTTTTCTTTTTCACCTGCAACTTATGCTCACACAACAATTCAAGCACTCTGTGCACATGTTACAAATGGTCTTTCCAAGAGTTATTGAATATCAAAATATCATCCAAATAAATAACGACAAACTTACCCAGGTGTGGTATGAAGATGTCATTAATGAGGTGCATGAATGTCGTTGGTGCATTCATCAACCTGAGTGGCATTACCATCCACTCGAAAATCCCAAATTTGGTCTTGAACATTGTCTGCCATGTGTCTTTTGTCTGCATGCCCACTTGATGATACCCGGTTGTCAAGTCCATCTTAATGAAGAAGCAAGCCCCTTGTAGGTGGTTCAACAAATCCTCGATCTGGGGAAGGGTATATCGATTTTTAACAGTCACTTTATTGAGGGCAATAATAAAGGCAGGGGATACATAGGGCGATGATGAAGGCTTGATGTGGTTGGATTCCAAAAGTTGGTCAATTTGGTGTTCAATTTCAGAAGCTTCTTGAGGTGCGAGGTGGTAGGAAGGGGTGTTGGGTAAGGATGTTCCTGGTATGAGGTCAATGGAATGATCAATAGAGTGAGATGGTGGTAATCCGGTGGGATATGTGAAAACATCAGCAAATTCGTCGAGCAACAAGAGCATGTCTGGAGGTGTAGGAGTGGACAAATTATTGGGTTTAATAGTGCACACTAAGCACAAAGAGACACATTTATTGATATTGACTTGATTTACTATTGCTTTGTTGGTAAGTGACAGAGTGGTTTTAGGAGAAGATGATGTGAGAACATAGGTGCGCCCCTCCAGTTGCAGATGATATTGATGGGATTTGGCATAGTATACAAGGTGTCGGGCCTGTTGGTAGGGGAGGACAAGTAATAAGTATACACAATCCAGAGGAGAGACATCACATGTGATTGTATCGCAAAAGGGACCAATGGCGAAGGTGACTGCAAAACACCTAGAAATTGTGAGGCGAGGGCCACCCCTTTGTACCCAACCAAGTTGGTATGGGATTGGGTGTGAAGTAATGGATAGTTGAAGGTGTTGTACCAAGTCCTATGAGATGAGGTTCTTTTGGCGGCCATTATCCATAATGAGGGTGTCCAATTCGTGTTTTATCTGGAAATTATGGGTGAAGAGAGAAATATTAGATGTGTTTGGTTCATTGGTGATCATTAAAATGAGGGATGGATCTGCTTCAGTAGGGTTATGAAGGGAAACCACATCAGTATTTGCAAGGTAGTCAGTTGGAGCAATCTCTACAAATAAAGTTTTGTTGGTGCACAAATTCTTAAGTGTGTGGAAGTTGGCAGAAGAGTGTGAATTGGTCTTATGGAAAGAACAATAGGGCTTATTAGGAGATAAGGTGGAGAAGGAATGTGGGACAGTATATGGGAGAGTAGAAGAATTACCAGGAGTGGATAGTTCAGATCGATCTTGAGGAGAACGCAGTCAAGGTACCATCTTATGTTTCACGACCAAGGCCCAAAGAAAATCCTTGTCCAAGGAAGGACTATCGAACATATCTACTTCACGACGAATGCTTAGCAATAAGCCAAAATTGCAATTGAAAATCAATACCTCTCCTGGATCAGTGATGTGGAGTTGGATGCGCATTTTGCAGAAGATGTTGATGTATCCTTGGATAGACTGATTGACAAGTTGTCAGAGGTGCAATCATTTGGTGAGGTTCTGGCGATAGCTCGATGGGTAGAAGTTCTCTCTGAGAGCTTGGAATAATCCATCCCATGTTGTAATGTGCGGTGTTAGTGTCTCGACTAGTTACCCTTTGTCAATGACCCAGGAATAATTCTCCAGCTGAGTGTCCCACCATGTTTGTGCAATGCCCTCGAGTTGCAAACTGACGATTTTAAAATTCATGCCTTCTGTCATCTCAGGACATGTATAAAAGTATGTGGAAATACTGCAAAGCCAAGAATCAATATCTCTCCATTCATTTGGCCTGCAAACTTTGGTAATTGGATGTGCATATCGAGTTGCATGGGTGTTGGAGCTCTGGATTGTTGCATACAGAGTATCTCTTGGAGAGAAAGTGTTAAATCCTAAATTGGAGATGTGGCAGTGGATGCAGAACCCTCTATAGATGTCTCTCTTCACGACGACATAATTTTCATTCACCACGGATGTCAATCTGTCACTATATGTTGTGATGAGAATCGTTGAACTCTTGAGCGCACTGAGAAGGCACCCTGTACCCTGAGGAAGATGTACTGGAAGTCCTGAGAAGGATGTCTATCTCTAAGATTTTTATTTTAATTTGAATGGCCTCTCTTATGAATTCCATGGTTGAGCATAAGTTGGATTGGATCCAGGCTCTGATACCAATTGATCAACAATTTTATCTATAAAAATTAAAAATTCAGCAACAACAAGACTGGTACACAAGAAATAAATGTTGCACAAATACAAATACGTAGAGAATGAAAAGAGAAGAATACTAGAAGTGATAAGTGAATGATCATTTGTTGTATTTCAGCAAGAAGATACTCTTTTTATCAGATTGGGAGATTTTTGTTTACAACAACAACAAGAGCCTTGCTACTTTATTTATAACTGGCAGGCGTTGTTTCCCTTTTTATTTAGTTCATTGCCTAATAGGAAAATCATGATAATTATTTATTAGGAACTACCCTACTCTGTTGGACTAGAGAGGTCAGTTTACAATAGAAACAACTATGAGAATGGAGATGGACACCCTGTTTGGTGGCCCAACTTTAGAATTCACATCCCTTTCCTATAATTTGATTTTGCTTCTAAAATAAATTTCTCCCTTGATTTTCCTCAGGAAGTTCTTCTCAGGATTGACAGAGTTACTCCTCGGGAATTGTAGACAAAGTTTAAAGCTTGTCATCCAAACTGTAACATGTCAAGGAGACATAGTTGTAGAGGGTTTCCAATATCAGTTTTCTCCAATAGGAGAGTGTACACATGTAGCATCAAGTGCATGTTGACACTCTGTATAAGGGATCTTTCAGGAACAAAAAAAACGATATACATTTTGTTTTGTATTAAAAATAATGATCTTGGGATAAATTCTAAGAACAACATGAAGAATCTCAAACTTCTCATAGATGATTTCCAAATTTTGGTTGTTTACAATTTGAGTTGCACTTTGTCCAACGATGGCATCCAACAATACCTACTACATGTAAGAAGGCTCCTTATCAAAAAGCACAAAGAAGTTCATAATGGTAGCTTAAAATTTCATTAAGCTTCTTTCAATCCTCTTTTTCCAGCTATCCTTGACATGGCATTTAAATCTTTAAAAGCATTAGATGGCTTTAAATTGGATGTTGTTGACCCCCATCCAAAATACCACCAACTAGATTTCCTAACATTCACCCTCTCTAAAATCATTTCTTTTCTCTTCAAATTTATTTTCAGGCTTAGCCTTTGGTGTGCGCTCTTCTCTGTCACGATGCTTATGCATATCAAGAAACATAAACACCCTTTCCTGATCCAGGGGATCAAAATATGCTAAAAAATAATAGTTCTCAGAATTACTTCAAAATAGACTCGTGTGTAGGCCTCGTATTCACAATCCCAACGCAACTTGAACGGGTTCAAGCAGACGTCATATGAGCGAGATATCGCATGCTGTCTGCTTTGCCAAACAAGCAAAAAAATGTTGATTGTATAGTATGTACAGTGCTGATGTGGCAGTTTCGTACTGCTGACATTGCAAGGCCATACTAATGACATGTCAAGGTCATACTGACATGTGGTAGAGGCTGACATGGCATGGTATCGTACAGGCTGACGTGGAAGGTGTTGAGTTGTTAGATATTGATGTGGCTCGTATGTGGACCTATCTTAGACCGACATGTGTCCTTTAGGTGGTGAATGGGAAGGTGTGACGTGGCCTATCCAGGGGCTGCCACATGGCATCTTGTCATTGGTTGGTTGATTAAAAGGTTTGTTGGACTCCACCAGTTTTGAACCCATGACCTTCAGGCATGGGAGTGACTTGGAAAGGGTCGGTATACTAGCCTGTCCGAATTTGAATCTTAACCATATAACATGTCATTAATACTTAAATTTGATGCAATGTTTGGTCGGGCAGAGAAAGGGTTGGGGCTTAGCCCCAACCCTTTAGTTACATTCCTTTCCCATATGACCATACCACATGACTTTACCACGAGACCACCAACGCGTGGGGTTCCCTGTGTTATCCCTCGGTTTTGTCATTCCATATGACCACCACTTGGTGCATTGTTCAACGGTTAGTTCAAGAACAAGTCCACTAGAGTGTGGGGTTAAGTCAGCATGTGGCCACATGGAATCCATGCGACCAGGACCTTCATCGGGAAAAGGGGCCAATGCACTAACGGTGCGCCAATTTCACCCACGCGCACAAGATGTTGCAGGAGATGGGTTTAAGCACGGGAAATGCACAAAAGCCAGATTCAGTGATTCTGGGTGTTTTTTGGCAAGCAAAGACAACAAAGAATTGGGAGAAACTTCCAGGGAGTGATTCCAAGTCAGTTTTTGGCCAAACTAGGTGCAAAAAGAGCCCAAATAGGGGTTTTTGGACGTTCTAGAGCAATTGAAACCATCCATTTCTCATTCTAATAATTGTAAAGAATTGATTTTGACACTTTGAGCATTAATGAAAATGATCCATTGGAAGATGGATCGGGAGTTGTAGCCCAAGAGAGGGGTGAACTCCTTTATCATTTTGTTGTGTTAATGTGTGTATTTTGATGGTTGTTTATGACTATTTATTCTTCTCATGATTAAGTAAAAAAATCATCAATCTTTATGCATTTGTAACTTGATCCCATTACCCAAGCACATACCATTTCACTTGAAATTTTAAAGAGATTCAAGGCTTTCATTTTCAGATCAAGTTGGTATCAGAGCATAGGTTTTTGAAGGCTTGATTGTTTGAAAGTGTTTGTTTTTTGATTCTTACAAGGTTGAAGCTAGGAAGAGGAGAAGGTCAACTTGTAGAGACAAGTTCTCAATTGTCAAGAAGGAGAACTACACAATCACCTCAAGCTTCAAGGAGATATTCACCAAGTATGTCTCATGAGGAGAGTCATGAAACTCTTACTTCAGAGGATGAAACTTTCAAAAACAAATTCTATGATATGACAGAGATGGTGAAAGTTTTGTTTGAAGAAAGAAATGCAAGATTACAAGGTGAAATCTCAATCCTTCCAAAGGGTAATGGAGATAGTGGTGATAAAAATCCAAAGGGAAATGGAGGGAATGGTGATATTCCACCTCCTTCACCTCCATTTTCCACCTCTTCTACCATTTCACAACCACCTCCAAATTCTCCAAAAGAACATGGTAAATACTAAAATTTATCTACAAACTCTTGTGGCTAAGCTTGATATTAAGTTTGAATTGCCTATGTACAATAGAGAGGTAAATGCTGAGAAATTGGATAACTGGATATTTCATATTGAAGTGTATTGTAGGATACAAAGGAACAAAGATGATGAAACTAAGATTCATCTTGTTTCTCTTGGATTGGAAAGTGCAACACTCATTTCGTGGGAAGCCAAAACTCAAGAGGACATGAAGACACATGGTAAAGTTTTATCCTCTTGGAATGATTTTATTGTTGCACTTAAAAGACAATTTTAGCCATTAGCATACATGCAGAAATCTATTATGGATTGGAAAAACCTTAGACACGCTAAAGGGAAAAGTGTTCAAAACTACACTCGATAATTTAGAAGAAGAGATTTGATTTTGGGTATAGATTTATCTTCTCAAGAAACTTTACTCATATATATTGGAGGATTGGATACCTACATGAAGAAAAAAATACATATGTTTAACCCTACAAGTATAGATGAAGTTTGTGTACAGGCAACTCATTTGGAAGCAAGAGGGAGGAATGAACCTCAAGAGGGAAGCAAGAAACCTTTTGTTCATGAATAAAAAGGAAAGAAGAAATTCAAGGGAAATGGAAGGAAAAATGCTTCAGTCAAGAAAGAGGGAGAGAAAATCACATGTAAAAATTGTTCAAAAGATGGCCATGATGAAGACCATTGTTGGAAACTTCATCCTGAAAAGAGACCCAAAAATTTCAGCCATATGGGGAAACCAAAGACTACTGCAACCGTACAACATGGTTTAGTTTCTGATTCGGGTGATGAAACAAATATTACAACCATGGGTTTTCAAGGTAAGGATTCTATTGCAAGTACTAGTTCTTCAATTAGTAGTAGCCTCAATGAAACTCAACATGAAAAAGAAAGAATATATCTTTTCCACATAAGGTTTATTTCAAAGCATACCAAGATAGATACTCTTTTTGATATTGGATCTCAAACAAACCTCATATCTAAAGACACTGTCAAGAAACTAAAATTGGAAACTACTCCACATCCTAAACCATAACCTCTAGGATGGATATGTGACAATGCCAAATTGCATGTGACAAGAAGGTGTAAACCTAGATTTTCCATCACTACAAATTTTATAGATGAGGTAGAGCTTGATGTTATTCCTTTGGATATCTGTGGTACTGTGTTTGGAAGCCCATACTTATATAATAGGAGAGCCATATTTCATAGTCATGAGAACAAGTATCATTTGTTTTAAAATGGAGTTGAGTACATTGTTAGAGGACATACAAATAAGTTGAATTTGTCACTTGTAAATGTTGGACAAATTAAGAGATTAGTCAATTATAGTAAGAATTTTGTCCTCTTGATGATCAAACCCAAAGACAATGTTTAAAAATAAGTTTTCCAAGGTTGTGATGCAAAGTTGAAATCTGATTTATATGAGGTTGTTAACCAATATGATGAGATGTTTCAAGAACCAAAAGGATTGCCTCCAAAAAGGGCTATCCAACATGAGATACAATTGCAGCAAGATTGTCCTCTTCCAAACATTGGTATGTATAGGATGTCGGTTATGGAGAATGATGAAATTAAAAAAAAAATCCAAGAGTTGTTTGACAAAGGGGTCATCATGCCAAACACATCGCCATGTGGATCACCAATTGTTTTAGTGTCAAAGAAAGATGGTACATGGCGCATGTGTTTAGATTTCAAAGCATTGAACAAGATTACGGTAATAATTGTTATCCTCTTCCTAGAATTAATGATTTGCTTGATCAATTGAAATATGCTAAGTATTTTACTAAATTGGATTTGAGAAGTGGTTATCATCAAATTAGGATTGTTGAAGGAGACACTTGGAAGACAACTTTCAAAACAAAGCAAGGTTTGTTTGAGTGGATGGTAATGCCATTTGGACTTTGTAATGCTCCTGCTACATTCATGAGCGTCATGAATGATGTTTTAAGGCCTTTTCTTGATGACTTTGTGATTATCTACTTGGATGACATTTTGATATTTAGCAAATCTCATGAAGAGCATGTTATGCATGTAAAACAAGTTTTGGATATCTTAAAGAAATAAAATTTGTTTTTGAAGATGTGTAAATGTGAGTTTGGAAAGACCTCACTTGGGACATATTGTGGGAGGAGGAGAACTGAAAATTGATCATTCCAAGGTCAGAGTCATTTTGGATTGGCCAAATCCCAACAATGTGAGATAGGTAAGAATCTTTTTGGGAGAAACCCAATATTGAAGAAAGTTTATTACTAACTTCTCTTCAATTGCAACTTCATTACATGCAGTGACAAGCATCAAGCAAGTTTTCCAATGGGGAGACAACCAACAAAAAGATTTTGATGCATTGAAGGAGAAAATCAATTCAACCCTACTTCTTGAACTTCCTAACTTGAGACAACCATTTGAGATCCAAACAAATGCAAGCAATTATGCAATGAGAGTAGTCTTGTTGCAACATGGTAAGCCCATTTGTTTTCCTTCGGAAACTTTGAATGGTGTTGTGATTAACTATCCTACTTATGATAAGGAGTTGTTTGCATTGGTGCAAAGTGTGAAAAAATAGAAACATTATTTGTTGGGAAAATAAACTATCATTCACATAGATCATCAACCATTGCAATACTTACAATCACAAACAAAGCTACAACAAGAAATACACTTCAGATGGATGGGTTTTCTACAACAATTCCACTTGGTTATAAGGTATAAAAAATGTGTTTATAACAAAGTTGTCGATATGATTTCTAGGCCTATTGGTAGTGCTTCAGTTATTATTAAGCATAATTCTACCATGCATGAGAGCTATGTTGAACAATATGCTTTAGATGTTGATTTTAAAGAGGTTTATGCAACTTTGTGTCATTCGAAATAAGTTGAGGAATTGGACTACCATGTGCATGATAAGCTTTTGTATCATCTTGGCAAGATATGTATTCCACAGGGTGAAAGAGTCAACATCATAAGGGAAGCTCATTCTTCTCTTATTGTTGGCCACTTTGGTGTAGGTAAGACAGTGGCTAATTTGTAAAAGTATTTCTATTGGCCTAAAATGAATGAAAGAGTTTCAAGATATGAAAGAGGATGTTCTTTATGTGCTACAAGCAAGCCTAGCAATAGAAAGTTGGGTTTGTATACTCCACTTATGGTTTCTTCTCGTCCTTGGGTAATAATTTCCATGGACTTTGTAGGAGGTATACCTATGTATAAAAAAAAACATGATTATCTGTATGTTGTAGTTGACCGTTTCAACAAAATGTGTGATTTGATGCCTTGTAAGAAGCAGGTTACAGCTGAACAAATGACACAAATGGTCTTTCAACATGTTTGGGTACATTTTGGGTTGCCTAAATCCATTATTTTTTATCAAGATTCTCGATTTATTGGGAACTTTTGGTCAATTTTATGGGCACTCATGGACACCAAGATGAAAAAGGTCACCAAGGGAATTTAAAGCCGACATTAGCGGTTCTTATTCTCTTGGTCACCCTCTCCATTATGTACATAGTTGTCAAATCAAATATGGGACTTGTGTATCGACCTGCACCGCTTGGACATAATAAAAATTTGTATTCACCTCCTTGTTTCCTTATTAGAGTTGTCGTATTAGAATTTAGAAGCCCTTCACCCTTCGTTTGCATTTATAAGTTTTTCAATGCCTTACAACCAGTCAAGGCCCCGTAAAGCGGTGACCAATATCCATTCTCCTACGTGAAGGTGCATATCAACCCTTACGTAGCATTCAATGCTAATTTAAGGTCGATAACAACTCTTAGACAGCATTCAATGCTGCCTAGTAGAGTGATGTTCGCCCCCTGAAGTTGGGTATGCATGTACCTCAAGTGTAGAAGATGTGAATTTGTAGACTCAAGATCATCGCAGGTTTAACTAAAGATGGAGATGGGCGTCCGCTACTGGTTAACAAGGCTGCATGGCAGCATATACCTGCCGCTATGCAGGTATAATAAATAAAACAATAGTTGTATTGAATCCACCACATGTGGCGAGATGAATAACAAATTTATTTGTTGGAAATGGCAGGCAAGCGTCATCTCATTAAAGGACATTGAGCCTCATCTCATTAAAGGACGTTGAAGATCCTTCTGTAGCCATTGAATATCATTACGCAGCCGCGGCAATAAGAGATGCATTTGAACAACTAATCACAATTTATAAAAATGTTTTAAAATAATTAAAAAAATCAAATTGTAACGTTATACCTTTAAAAATGCTCAAAACTATTTTGGTCAAACCCCAGCTAATAGACGATCAATAGCATATCCAATACTATATACCACCAAGCGGCAGGTATAATAACCAATATCTCTTCACATTATTTTGAATGATCTTAAAAAAACCCAATTTCATAAAACATTTAGTTTATACATTGTAAAACACTCAAACTTATATTTAAGGTTAACACTCAAAATTTGTAATATAAAAACAAAACTTATATTTAAGTTTAACCCTTAAAAAAATTGTGAAAAAAAAATACAAATGCCATCAAATTTGAATTGAACAAAATATTATATTATGTTATTTTAACTTTAACACTCGAATAATTGTGAAAGAAAAAGTACAATTGTCATTCATTTGAATCCTACCTACAAAATATTATTTTATTTTATTTAAATGTGCCTAGGAAAAAGGTACCCATTAAATGAGAACAACCAAAAAAACAATGCATGTGCATGGAAAAAAAGAAAGGGTTATTTATTTAACAAGATGGGCCCCCAACTTTTGACAATATATATAAAAAAACAAGAAATATATATTACAATTACATTGGGGGAAGTGAAGGCAGCAATAACACTTCAAAGCTTTTGGCCAATAAGATATCACATAAATGAGATTTAAAATTTAAAATAAATAATTATTTTTTAAAACTTTGGATAAAGGGGTGTATATTTTATGGTCAACCATGAACTAATAGAAAGTCAAGCCTAACTCAAAGCTATATACCATGCCTATCGGCAGGTATAATAATGAAGACACGTTTAGGTTTCATTTTGTGACTACACTAACAATGTGACTTACCATTCCATAACACCGTGCACATATTATTCATCGAAAACATGGAATTTGACATTTTTCACATATCATTAATTGAGTAAGCGTTCACATCTTATTCACTCGAAACATGGAATTGACGTTACAGTCAATGAAAGAATTGTAATTATTTTAGTGTTCAATGTTTTGACGTTATAGTTATCATGACGGTTCGGAACAACAATGACAGATTTATAGTTTTATTTTGGGAAATGTAGTTTTGGTAACCTAATTTAATAGAAATATTTTGGAAAATAGTTTTGATAATTTAATTTAATAAAGATATTAGTTAATTTGAATATTTGATTTTATAATTTTGTATTTTTAATTTATAATATTTAATTAATTAATTAATTCAGTAAATTATAAAAGTATTGAGAGAAGTGTTTCAAGATCACAATAATTTTGTAGAGTTAATAGATTAAGAAGGTTGGTAGTATCACAAATCTTTTGAAAATGAGATTTAATCTCTATATAAGTTAAACACTTTAAGAGAAAGTATTGTTTATCTTCAACTCTCTTAGTGTCACAAAGGTGAAACACTGTTTCATCCCAAGATATTTTGGGAATATATAATTTTAA
>JASDQU010103031.1:51016-71267 GCA_032191745.1 Picea mariana
CTGAAGTGTGTTAACTCTTCTGGGAGACTGACTCGAGTGGAGCCTAGGTGGTAGATTATGACCGCTAAGCTTCCTCCACTTGTCGAAGCAAACATCAACACATTGATGAATGTGATTGACGAGGAAGTGTGGAAGGCCGAAGGTCTTTTCAATCAAGTGGATTCTGTGGGTTTACATACTATCACATTAAACACTAATTCAAAGCTATCCCAGCTACCACCACTACAACAACCTCCCCATAGCACGGAACATACATTCTCCTTTGCAAATTGTTTGCATTCGAATTCTAGTTTTCCAAAATCGACCGAGAGACTCTCTGTGTCATAGGTCCATGCAAAAAAGGATAAGGACAAGCATGTCTATAATCTCTTGAATGAAGGTGGCAAGGGTCCCAGGTCGTCTGGTTATAGTCGTGGACCGTGGAGGGTGAAGAAGTCGATCCATAAGATGGTGCTTGGCTCGGATGTGGGTCTGGTCGAGACCTGCACTTTGGCACTCCGTGGACTTGTTCGTAGACTATCTTATAGATATTTGTGTAAAGCATCTTTACCAGAGTGGGTTGATCATAACTGGAAGCGAGAGTTAGGCTACTCTCCAGAGATAATTTATTTGACCAAGGGCTAGTATGGTTTTATCTGTAGAACCCTTGAAGACTCCACGAGACTGTTAGCAAAGAGATGGATGATTGGAGGTAGCAGTTTCATGATTGAAATATGGTGGTTGGCTTTTAATCCAGAAACAGAGTATTTTCATATGCGCCACTTATGGGTTTTACTCCCTGGCTTACCCTTACAACCGTGGAATGTGGCTGCCATGGAGGCGATAGGTAATTCCTTAGGTTCATTTGTATCCTTAGATGAAACCGATTTGTCGGCACCTTCAAGGAAAATGGGGAAAATACTTTTCGAGATAGACGCCCATGAAGGACTACCTGAGCTACTAGAGATTTATTGGAGGGGAAGTAGAATAGTCCAGAGGCTGGAATATCTTGGAATACCATTCTGGTGCAGCGTTTGTCATAAAATTGGTCACCTGTGAAATACTTGCATGGGTCAAGAGGAAGAGGAAGTTTCAGAAAACACAGCTCTCCATAGGGACCTAGGGGATCTAGAGGACGAAGTGACTTCTGCAGGGATTGAATATTGTGTCCTGCCATTGGAATATACCCCCTCACCAGAGCGAGATGATACTTTCAYAGGTAAGTTATCATTATATTATCTGGCTYTGTATAATACATTATCATTAATGGAAAAAGAAGCTTTAAATTCTTCTTCAGAGTTAATTTCCCCTCATCCTTTGGTGAAGTTTGGCTCGAGGGGTGGTAGAGGGTTACCGGTTCAAAATCCTTTGAGTCCTTTATCCTCTCTTGTGCTTGATCATTTGCAGTCGGGGTTTTTGAAAGAAAATGTCAGTATTCAATCGATTGACTGGGGGCATTTACCTAACCCTGTCTCAAAATTTACTAGTTTTGACCCTCTAGATGAATATGTCCTAACTCCTTCCCATWCCTTAGCTGAAGAATATTAGGGGGTTTCTTCCATCCCAGACGAGGTGCAACCGATTTCGGGTTGTCGAGAATYAGAGGAGGGTGAGTCCTCATTAACAACAGTTTTGGATTCCCTAATCCCTTACCCGCGGGACAATAACAACTCGACACATTTATCGACTTTCTTTGGTAATATGGTTATTGATCCTACCATATTCTCTGGTGAAATTGGCGCAAAGACTCTTCCTCAGGATGAACCCTCTAAGGAATATTCCTGGTCTCGAGGTCTCGGGATTGAATATTCACTGATAAAAATGAGAAGTTCCAAAAAAAAGTTACAGTCGTTTATTTCTTCATCCTTTGTATTGGATTCATCCATGTCTGACAGTGGGGCACTTAGAGCAGTGAAGACCCTTGCTAGGGCTAAGTGATGATTTATATGTCTTTAAATCTTAGAGGGGTAGGAGGCTCCCTAAAAGCTGCCTCGTTCTGATGTGCCTTGGAAAACACACACCCTAATATAGCATTCATACAAGATACATTGGTCCATGAATAGAAAGCTCGGGATTTTATGCTTAATTTTTGTCCTTCATGGGTAACTTGTGCAGTGAGTTCAATGGGTTCTTCGGAAGGTCTTCTTGTTTCGTCGGACCCCCATCTTTTTAAATTGATTTTGTTTCTTACTTGTGGCGGGATTTTGTTGTTAGGATCTATTATTGCTACTAAAAGGAATATCAACCATTTGAATGTCTATGGACCGTGCCTAGAGAGAAAAACGTTATGGTTGACTCTTGCAAACAGTGGTCTGTTATCGCTAAAGAACCTGGTGGTTGCGGGGGAATTAAACCTTACTTTATCAACTGGGGAGGTTTGGGGAGGTTCAGCTGCATCGTGCCAACTATCAGGGTTCATTAATACACTCTTTCAAGCACACAAACTTATTGATGTCAAACCTAATAAAATTGTTCCGACTTGGCGTAATGGGCAAGCAGGGTATGAGGCAATCACCAAGAAATTGGATAGGTTTTTGGTTTTGGAGGACTTTCTTATGGAGGTCGGACTTTATAGAACATATCAAAAAAATGAATCAATTTTGAAGTACACCCCGACTACACATGAAACCAACTAGCGACTAGATAAATCGATCAGGCTGATTTTTCCTACACTCATTCGATTCATAAATCATTATAGCATAATGAGAGGATTTCTATGAAGATTTTTCTACGAAGATTTTTAAAATAAGAATAAATCTAAGTCAACTTGTGATCATTTTCGAGAACCATACTTAAATTAGTGTAATTTGTGTCTCCATTTTATCCTGCATGCATTGAAACTGTTTGGGCTATACTAGAATGTACAAAGTCAAAAAAATATAGTATGATAACATTCCTAATAACTATACATATGTGACTTTATTGAAGGCAAAACTATTAGCACTAATGAAGGAAAAACTATAAGCACTAATGGTCGATTTGGTTGATTGATTTTTCAAACTATTAGCATCAATTTTTCAAACTATTGTACAACCTGAGTGGGTCTAATGGTTAAGAACATGTGTTTCTTCCTAAGAGGTTACAAGTTCAAATCCAGAGGGGGTAGGGTATGTATACCTCTATAGACTTTACCAGCCAGGGGGTCCCTTGTCCCATAAACAAGAGAGTCTCATACATCAGTTTGGTGTCTAGCTTGGTCGTGACCTTAAAAATAGATTATTATTATTATTATTATTATATTTTTATGTTTTCAATAAAATTGAGAATGCATGTAAACTATGCTTTCAGACATGAAAAAATAGTGAAACCATAATGTTTTTACCTTTTGTTCCAACCATGGAAAATATAACGTTTATTAATTATATTTTCAAAAATAGTAAAATCATAAGGTTTTCTACCTTGTCTAGAAGTTGGCAATAGTAATTCTTACTAATTATTTTTTTAATAACATGAAAAAGTAATGAAATTGTGTTGTTTAATGGATACACAACTCCACCTTACATTTTTCATATATAGTATATCATGAGACATCCTTAAATTACTATAAAATTAAGAGATTCATCATGCTTATATCTTTAAAATGTGAGGTGGAGTTGTGTATATATTTATCAATATTTAATTTATATGTAATAAAAATAATTTTAAAAAATTAATAATTAGTTTTAAGTTTATAGATTTTAAATTTATAGATTTAAATGATTAATTATTTTTTTTTAAATATATTGATATTATTTATATATTGAAGTCTAATTGTCATTTATATATTGCAATTTAAATGATTATTAAGAAGATTTATAGAGAGATTAAATTGCTACCTATGAATATCAAGTGAAATTGGAGAAACTAAGGTGACAAACAATAGAGAAGATCCTGAATAAGGTGGAAACAACTCATAAGAAGACGGAAGACATGAGAATTTTCATATATATATATATATATGAATTAAATAACTTTAAAGTTTATTATTTATATATTTGAATTGAATTATTTAACTAAGAAGGGGCTAGCTACATAGTCGTTATTTCCCTTGTTTGTACATATTTTGAGTTGTTATATTTTTCACAATGTAAGTTATATATATATTTGAATTGAATAACTTTAAAGTTTATTATTTATATATTTGAATTGAATTATTTAACAAATTATTTAACGAGGCAGGGACTAGTTGCATCGTTGTTATTTAACTTGTTTGTACATGTCTTGAGTTGTTCAATCTCTCATCATATAATTTGTTTTTCTGTATAGTGACTTTCAATTGATTCATCTAAAGGGTACAATAGTAACAAAATCTATACATTTGTAAAATTTTGTTAGTAAAGCTTCTTTGTACATTACCATATCGTTTCGTCATCTCATAGTTGCATATTACCATATCATTTTGTCATCTCATATCCCTAATGACGAAATGGAATGAAATCATTTTCCACATTGTGTTTTTAGATGAAAATAAGTGTCCTTTTGTTCCTTTTCACTTTGTTATGCTTTTTAGTTAGTACAGTATGATGAATGTTTACTTTTTCATTTTTAGTTATAGGAGTTCCTCGTATTTGTATTAAGATTTTTATAATTGATTTTATTGTGTATAAAGTTTTTTTTAATAAGTTGTAAATATATTGATCTTCTAGATGTTTTGGACTAAGTAAATGTGATTCATCATTAGAATAAATTGTGAAGAAATAATTTCATTTTAAATGTTTATTAATATGAATTAATGACTATTATTTAATGTTGTGAAATCTAGTTAGTGTGATTGGATTTAAAGGGTTTCATTCTGTAAGGTGATCAAAGTTCGAAACTAACAATAGTTGGGAGGAGACACTCAAAAAAATATAACCATGTTAAGGTTTAGTGTGGCAAACAAAAAAAAGACAAGTATTTAAAGTTTGTTTTTATTTTGAAATTAACTTTTAATTTATTATTTAATGTTAACATTTAATATACTTTTATTTAAAGACAATTATTTAAAGTTTGTTTTTATTTTGAAATTAACTTTTAATTTATTATTTAATGTTAATATTTATTATTTTTTTATTTTTATTTAAAAAAAAAATATGATTAATTTGAATTTTAATAAGTGTATTTTCATTATAATTAGTTTGAGTTTTAACAAGTTTATTTTACTTATAAATATTTTAAATTTTAAAATAGAAATTTTAACTATAAATTTGAAACACATTAAAGCCATTTTAATTTGAATTGTAAATTTGAAATATAATAAAGTCATTTTAATTTGAATTGTTGCATTTGAGGTGCTCTACAACAAAGTTTTTTTTTTGTAAGTTAGAGTAATGTATTGATTCCTGTTAAAAAAAGTACAGATGTCTAAGATGCAAAAAACCATGTGGTCGCAGTGCCCAGGTGGGAAACCATTGCGCCAAATGGCCGCAAACTAGTATGGTCATATGTTCAAAAAAACAGTATGACTCTGGTGCTCAGTTGGGAAACCACCATCACCATAGACAATCTATTATATATAAACTATGCTACTGGGCCGCATAGGGTCGAGGCACAAAATGAAGGTGCATAGAGAGTCAAGAAAAAAACAAGCAAATCCTAAAAACCTGGACCAAGATGTAGTCCTGCGAAGACCTGCTTTGTTGGTGCTTTGCCTTTCCCATGTTCTCGATGACATGTTGAAGATCTTGCATGAACATCATCATGGCGTCCACTCTTCTCTAGCGGTCTACTTCCCTGTTTTGTGTGTTGAGTGTTGCCAGCTTGATCACCTCCAAGTCTTTCTTTAGCAATTTGATATCTTCCAAGTCCTTTTTGATGGTGCACAGGTTATGCAAGATTTCAGTTTGGTCCGCACACCTAACACATGAGGGGTTGGGGTGAGTGGAGAGCGGAGAGGAGGAGGAGGAGCCCGGGGGGGAGGTGAAAGGGAAACGAGGAGGGGAAGGCGAGTAGAAAGGACGGGGAGGAGGGCAGGGAGGGCAGGGTGCAAAACCAAGCGAGTTCCCATGCAAATCGAACCACTCGACCCTACAACCGTAGGGGTTCGAGAGGGGGGAGAGGTCATAAGGTGGTTGGTTCTGGGCGACCACAAGGATAGGTGCAAGAGGAGGAGCCTCTTTGGGAGGAGGGGCTGCAACAAGGGGGGGGTCTACGAGGAGAGCTTAAGGGGCTAGGACTGCCGAGGGATTAAACTGGATTGCAGGAATTGCTGCGGGGAAATCTTCAAGAGGGTCGACTAGTTCAGCTAGAATGTCTGAGGCCAACGGTTTTCTTCCATGGGCCATGTACCAGGAAGCTCCCCTCTTTGTCTTGCCACAGGGTCTTGACATCGTGAGAAGCGACCTCCAAGACTAGCTAGGAGCCCACAAAAAATCACACCAAAGGTCGAAAGCGAAACGGAGGGAGGCGAGGGCTCTAGAATCCTGGCGCTTCGAAATGGATACAAGGAACTGTGGCTTCAGAGAGCCCATGACGATCAGAAGAAGCGAATGCCAGGGTTAGAGCTGAAAAGACGTGAAGGAGCGTCTTCACGGTGCCATGAAGACGCACAAGTTGCAGAGCTCCCGGGGCAAGTGAACAACCAAAATCATATGAAGAGTGGAGGGTGGCGGCAGGTAACGTAGGGCCTTGACATGATCGGGGAGGGGATGTGGCGAAGGGTGTACGCCAGGTGGCATAAAGAGTGGCTAAGTGGTGGCTAACCTAGGTGGATCTGTCATATCAAGGGAACACCCCATTCGGGGGAATAACAAAAATAAAGTTGACTCAATAAAAATAAAACATTTACACACTCATATACTACATATCTAAAATATTAATTCTTTCATATTAAATGATAATAAAAAATTACAACTTAAGAGATTTGATCCTCAATGCTTGATAGATCAGAATTTAAGATGGATCTATGTTGATAATTTTAAGTTAAGTATAATAATAAAAGCAAAATTCAAAACTAAATATAATAAGAAGACAAAATCAATATCAAAATAAAATGGGTCCCCGGGTTGTAGGGCACTCGACGATGGAATGTGTTGTTAAGGCACTCTGTTATGTGAAGTCACATGTTCGAAACCCTAGTATCTTATGTGAAGTTACATGTTCAAAACCCCATCTTATCTTGTGTGTCGCCCCCTTATGGGGCATTGTGGGCACACCTAGAGGTTATAGTGGTAGCACCATAACACGACCACGTGGCTAGTTGTTCATTTTGCCAGCAACAAAAAAAAATGAAAATAATTGTAAATTAGTGGACTTTTGGTTGTGAAAAAAAACAATTGAAACTCTTATCAATGTTGTTGTCTTATATGGATGTGAGGCTTGGGGTTACAACATTTCTAGAGAATCATGGAGAAAGATCCAACATATCTAAAACTAGTTTACAGCTTATAATCAAAAAATTAAGAGCAATACACCCTATCGTATCATCCCCATAAAGGCGGGTATTTCCCCATTGAAAGTATGACTATGATTAGATACTTAATGTATAAGAACAATATAATTAACATGAAATACAAGAGGCTTCCCAAGATTTCTTTAAATTCCACTCAAACCCACTTGTGACTCGAGAGGGGTTGACATAAAGAGGCCAAGTCTTGGCTAAATCATTGGGGAATAAAGTAGGAGGTTGCATCTAAATTTTAGGAAAAAATGTGGTGAAATAAAGAATTAGAGGATAAGAAAAAATTAAGATATTATAAAGAGGTGAGTAACCTTCATTTATAAGATCAAAAGCATATTTTGTTATAATTAGTGTGGAGAAGAAAATCAACATTACTAAAATAGGAATGAACTCTCACAAGCTCTGTAACTTTATTGTAGAGTTGGAATAACCTTCTCACGGAAAAAGAATAACCCTCTTTACATTTTTGGTGAACAACAAAGTTTTACATGTAAGGGAGGTAAGATCTTGAATTGTCTTACTAGAGGGTTAGGTAAAAGTAGAGTTCATGTAAGAATTTCCTTCCCTAATCTATGAGGGATAACTTGGTCTAACATACATACTTACCTTTTAAATCATGTAAGGTTCATGTATTTATTTGAGTCACTAATATATTAGCAAGAAGGGTCACGAAATGGCACTTATTTTAATTAGAATTTTAATAGGGCATTGTCTAACTGTTCTATGTTTTGGCTTTTTTCACCAAAATCCAACATAAATTTGCACGAAATGACAATTTTTTGTTGTTTAAATTACATTTCTGAATGCATAAATGGATTCAACGTGCTAAAATACCGTTGGGACACTTGGATTGCATAGAATTAACCACTCAAATCTACAGGTCCAACAATTTCTAGTCGTATTTCAGACAAAATTAAACAAAAAATATCCCAAAAAAGGACCAAAATGTAAAACAATTAGACTACGAATTTTAATAATATTATTGTGTGTTTATAGAAACTATATAAGTTTCCATTTTAATTAATAATTAGGTGGCAAATAAAGTGGTGTTTTGAGATAATTGTTGGATTTCCATTAGAGTTGTTATGCTAGTGGTCACAGACTCATTATTAAAGGAAAAACATGAGCATACAAATAGAGTTAAGTTGTTAATTAAGTGGTCGGATGAATGGTTATATTTCATTATTAGAAAAACTTTGTTTTATTGAAACTATTAATTTTTGTATGAAAATAGTGATATAGTTTCATTATTAAATATAATAATATAAAATTGTGAGTTATTCAAAGTCAATTATTTAAAATGTGTCAAAAAAACTTATAAAATTTAAATTAGAAAATATTTTCTTTTCCTTTAAAAAAATACTAAAAATGTGGAAGAGTATATCTTTTAATAAATAAATCTTAAATCAAATGAGAAAACGTGGAGTTATCAAAAACATGTTCGCTATGAGCTTCAATATGTTCTTTTGGAAATGACTTATTCCATGGTACAAGCATTCAATTTTCACAACTCCAAGAATTTGTTGAGTAAACTCTTTTTCTCTTTCTTCATTTGGAATTGACCTAATTAATATTCTTTGCAGTGAAATGACCAATTGTGAGCTTTTTGCCAAAATAAATAAATAAATACTAAAAATGTAGAAGAGTATATATCTTAATAAAAAAATCTTAAACCAAAATTACTTTGCAAATCATGAAAAAACGTGGAGTTATTAAAAACATGTTCACTATGAGCTTCAATATGTTCCTTTGGAAACGACTTATTCCATGGTACAAGCATTCAATTTTCACAACTCCAAGGATTTGTTGAGTAGACTCTTCTTCTCTTTCTTCATTTGGAATTGACCCAATTAATATTCTTTGCACCGAAATGACCACTTGTGAGCTCCTTGCCAAACTATTAATCAAATGATGCATCATGTTGCACTCTGCCTCCAATTTTTTTATTTGTATTTTTTTGTTATGTCACAATTTCAATTTCAAAAGTGTATGCGTATCCATTATTTTGAATTTTTTTTGAGATAGCATTCTTCTCAAAACATTGAAAATTGAAGTCTAAGTGTCGGTCAAAAGGTTCTCATGCTTTTGCAAAACTCAATGAATATCCATAACTTCATAGAATGGGAATCGACCCAAATATGTATGTGCTCTATAATGTCGAATTTCTAGAGAGTTTCTGAGAGACAACTCAATTCCCCTCCATGGCAAGCTCCTAAGAGTTTGTTCCAAAAAGTCTTAAAGCATAAACATGGGAAACTTGAAGAGTCTACTCCACATCAATTCCCTATACCCTAGTCCACAATGACATCATACCCCAATCACTAGAGAAAGTATTAAGAATGACAATTTAAATGATTTTTTTTACAACTCTTAACTAAAGAAGTGGAAATTTAACAATATTCATGTAGTTTTTTGGAATGTAGATCAACATGTACCAAAAAAACACTACCTATATAAGATATTAATAAAGTGGATACATATTATAACTTATGAAAGCAATAAAGTGGATACATATTATAACTTATGAAAGCAATTATTTAATTAAGCAATTGTGATTGGGAATGCATGTTTTATCAAAGTGTTTTAAGTTTTGCATGTAATCTAACCATAATAAATACATTTTCAATATGTAAGTATGTTTATTCACTAAAAATAAATATATGTTTTAAAAAAAAAAAAATTAGTGGAAAAAAACACAATATTTTTATTTTACTAACCCACTAAATTCTTCTCATTAAACTCTTATTTTACTAATCAACTAAGTTATGAAATTAGATATTAAGGGAGACAGCAGTAGCAGTGTGGGAAGAGTGAAAATGGTTTTTGAAACCTGGAATAACTCGGACATGTTGTCAATGGCGATGGGACAAAAGGTTCTTGTTCACACTGGTACAGGAAGGATTATAATGTGGTTTGTCCTCCTTTGTTTTTAGTCATCCGAGCTTCTAGGTATTTTGTGGAGCTTTTTGGTTTTTTGTCGTTAGTTTTGGGTTCTTCTTCATGGATAGGAGTAAGGTTAGTTTATTCTTACGGTTTAGTTTCTAGCAGAGGGAAGGATCTCTTTACTATCTTTTGGAACTGGAATTCTGGGTTCCTTGGGGAGAGCACTAACC
Organism: Picea mariana; assembly: GCA_032191745.1. NCBI lineage: Eukaryota > Viridiplantae > Streptophyta > Pinopsida > Pinales > Pinaceae > Picea > Picea mariana. Next base: position 61,466 of record JASDQU010103031.1, read on the forward strand.
TCGGTACTAGTATATCTGGCGGTGGGGTTTATATTTACATTTATTAATCATTTACTTTCATTATCTGAGTGCTCTGGCTTTGTCCTGAAGTGTGTTAACTCTTCTTGGAGATTGACTCGAGTGGAGCCCAGGTGGTAGGTTATTGTCACTAAGCTCCCTCCACTTGTCGAAGCAAACGTTAGCACATTGATGAATGTGGCTAATGAGGAAGTGTGGAAGGCCAAAGGTCTTTTCGATCAGGTGAATTCTGAGGGTTTACATATTGTCACATTAAACACTACTTCAAAGCTAACTCAGTTACCACCACTACAACAACTTCCCCATAACACGGAACATACATTCTCCTTTGCGGATTGTTTGCATTCGACTTCTAGTTTTCCAAAATCGATCGAGAGACTCTCTGTGTCATAGTTCCATGCAAAAAAGGATAAGGACAAGCATGTCTATAATCACTTGAAGGAAGGTGGCAAGGGTCTCGAGTCGTCTGGTTATAGTCATAGACTATGGAGGGTGAAGAATTTGGTTCATAAGATGGTGCTTGGCTCGGATGTGGGTATGGTCGAGACCTGCACTTTGGTGCTCTATGGACTTGTTGGTAGACTATCTTATAGATAGTTGTGTAAAGCATATTTATCGGAGTGGGTTGATCATAACTGGAAGCAGGAGTTAGGCTACTCTCTAGAGATAATTTATTTAACCAAGGGCTAGTATGGTTTTATCTATAGAACCCCTGAAGACTCCGCGAGACTGTTAACAAAGAGATGGATGATTGGAGGTAGCAGTTTGATGATTAAAATATGGCGGTTGGCTTTTAATCCAGAAACAAAGTATTTCCAAATGCGCCACTTATGGGTTTTTCTCCCTGGCCTACCCTTACAGCCGTGGAATGTGGCTACCATGGAGGTGATAGGTAATTCCTTAGGTTCCTTTGTATCCTTAGATGAAACTGATTTTTCGGTGCCTTCTAGGAAAATGGGGAAAATACTTGTCGAGATGGACGTCCACGGAGGACTGCCTGAGCTACTGGAGATTGATTGGAGGGGACGTAGAATAGTCCAAAGGCTGGACTATCTCGGAATACCATTCTGGTGCAGCATTTGTCATAAAATTGGTCACCTGTGAAATACTTGCATGGGTCGAGAGGAAGAGGAAGTTTCAGAAAACACAACTCTCCATAGGGACCTGGGGGATCTAGAGGACGAAGTGACTTTTGTAGGGTTTGACTATTATGTCCCGTCATTGGAATCTACCCCCTCACCGAAGCGAGATGATACTTTCACAGGTAAGTTATCATTATATTGTCTGGCTCTGTATAATACATTATCATTAATGGAAAAAGAAACTTTAAATTCTTCTTCAGAGTTAATTTTCCCTCATCCTTTGGTGAAGTCGGGCTTGGGGGGTGGTAGAGGGTTACCGTTTCAAAAGCCTTTGAGTCCTTTATCCTCTCCTGTACCTGATCATTTGCAATCAGGGGTTTTGAAAGAAAATGTCAGTATTCAATCTATTGATCAAGGGCATTTACCTAAGCCTCTCTCAAACTTTACTAGTCCTAACCCTCCGGATGACTATGTCTTAACTCCTTCCCATACCTTAGTTGAAGAATATCGAGGGGTTTCTTCCATCCTGGATGAGGTGCAACCAATTTTGGGTTTTCGAGAATTGGAGGAGGGTGAGTCATCATTAACAGCGGTTTTGGATTCCCTAATCCCTTACCTGTGGGATAGTAACAACCTGGCACCTTTACCGACTTTATTTGGTAATACGGTTATTGATCCTACCAGATTCTCTGGTGAACTTGGCACAGAGACTCTTCCCCAGGCTGAACCCTCTAAGGAATATTCATGGCCTTGAGGTCTTGGGATTGAATATTCACTGATAAAAATGAGAAGTTCCAGAAAAAGGTTACAGTCGTCTATTTCTTCATCCTTTGTATTGGATCCGTCCACGTCTGACAGTGGGCCACTTAGAGTAGTGAAGGCCCTTGCTAGGGCTAAGTGATGATTTATATGTCTTTAAATATTAGAGGGGTAGGAGGCTCCCTAAAAGATGCCTCGTTTCGACATGCCTTGGAAAACACACACCCTAATATAGTATTCATACAGGAGACATTGGTTCATGAACAAAAAGCTCGGGCTTTTATGCTTAAGTTTCGTCCTTCATGGGTAACTTGTGTAGTGAGTTCAGTGGGTTCTTCGGGAGGTCTTCTTGTTTCATGGGACCCTCATCTTTTTAAATTGATTATGTTTCTTACTTGTGGGGGGATTTTGTTGTCAGGATCTATTATTGCTACTAAAAGGAATATCAACCTTTTGAATGTCTATGGACCATGCCTAGAGTGAAAAACATTCTGGTTGACTCTTGCAAACAGTGGCCTGTTATCGCTAAATAACCTAGTGGTTGCGGGAGACTTAAACCTTACTTTATCAACAGGCGAGGTTTGGGGAGGTTCAGCTGCATTGGGCCAACTATCATGGTTCTTTTAATACACTCTTTCAAGCACACAAACTTATTAATGTCAAACCTGATAAAATTGTTCCAACTTGGCGTAATAGGAGAGCGGGGTATGAGGAAATCGCCAAGAGATTGGATAGGTTTTTGGTATCAGAGGAATTGCTTATGTAGGTCGGACTTTATAGAACATGGATTGAATATCCGTATGTTTCAGATCATGCCCCTATAATTTTTCAGATGGAGAGTTCCATCATTCAAAAAGCTTTCCCTTTTAAATTTCATGCACAATGGTCAGCGAAAAAAGAATTTAATGATTTGGTTATAAAGCTGTGGAAAGATCAAAAATATTTGTAGGAAGGAGATTTTTAGAGGCGTTTTGTTTGGAAGTTAAAGGATCTGAAAGTCATAACTAAAATATGGGCTAGAGAAATAAAGGTTTGGGATACAACTGCTATGGAGAATCTGGAAGGAAACATAAAATATTTTTTACAGAAGCTCTTGGAAGGTACTTCTCTTCTGGAGGTGGAATCAAATATCATAAGACTTGAAACTGAAAGAAACAAACATCTTAAAACTCAGGAGGATCTATGGTGTATTCGGAGTCGGGCAATATGGGTAAAAAGCAGTGATCAAAATAATAAATTTTTTCATCAGTTTGCAAACCATAGGAGAAATAGCAAATTTATATGGGAGATTTTTTATCATTCGGGTATTATTTATAAAGAACAGAAAGTTATAGCTGAAGAGGCAGTAAAATACTTCAAAAAAAATTTCAAGACTTCTATAAATGGTATTACCGAAGATCAGGTTTGAGTGGCAAGTCAGTACCCAAAAATGCTAGATGTAAATGAAGTGGAGGACCTTTATAAGCTTGTAACACTAATAGAATTGGAAGCTATTTTAAAGTTATTTAAAAAAGAAAAGAGCCCTGGGCCCGATGGATGGTCAGTGGAATTGTACCTTCATTTCTTTGGTCTAATGGGCGAAGACTTTCTGGCGTTAGTGGAGGAAACCCGAACAAGTGGGCACATAACATGAAGCTTAAATTCAACATTCATTGCTTTGATTCCCAAAAGCAATAAGCCACAACAATTTGAGGGCTACATGCTTATTTCTCTGTGAAACCTAGTATATAAAGTTATTTCAAAGGTGATAGCAAATAGGATAAAACCAATATTATCGATATCCCTATCAAAAGAACAATTTGGATTGTTGGAGGGGCGTCAGATTCAAGATGCAATTGGAACTGCACACGAATGCATTCACAGTATAAAGAAGACTAAGCTAAAAGCCCTCATCTTAAAAATTGATATGCAGAAAGCGTATGATTGCATCAGTTGGGACTATCTCATAATGGTTCTTATTCAAGTTGGCTTTGGTCTATATATGACAAACTGGATTTTGGCTTGCGTGAATTCAACATCATTTGCAGTACTAGTCAATGGAGAGGCAACGGATTTTTTTAGAATTGGTAGAGGCCCGCGTCAGGGGTGTCCGCTATCCCCATTATTATTTATCCTGGTGATGGAGAGTTTGAGTCTCTTGTTAAAAAAAAGTCAGAGAAAAGGATTCATAAATGGTATCAAAGTAGCTAGAGTTACAAAAATTTTACATATATTATTTTTTGATGATATCCTGCTACTGAAAAAGGCATCAATTCAAGAATGGCAGGAAATTGAAAGAATTGTACAGTTGTTCTGTTCAGTCTCAGGCTTAATGGTGAACCATACAAAGTTGATTGTACATTACCCGGGTCTTTTGGAGTCAGATATTTCGTCTTTTAAACAAATCTTGTCATATAATTTTTCTGATCTATCTGTGGGTTTCAAGTATCTGGGATACTACTTGAAGGCAGGGATACAAAAAGCTGAAGAGTGAGTTTGGCATTTAACAAAATTTGAGAAGAAAATTAAACATTGGAGCTATAGGTGGCTATCCCTAGGGGGTAGATACATCCTTTGCAAATTAGTTCTGGAAAGTCAGCATGTATACTAGTTATCCCTTGCATCGATCCCTTCCTTTGTTCTTCACAAGTTAAAGAAGTTACTCTACAATTTTCTATGGAACAGGAGTGGTGAAAAAAAACATTATCATCTTTGTCGATGGGAGACATTAGCTCGACCGGAGTGGTGAAAAAAAACATTATCATCTTTGTCGATGGGAGACATTAGCTCGACCAAAGCGATGGGGAGGATGGGGTTTTCACAATAAATTTTCTTTTAGTAAGGCATTGGCAGCATCGACCTTGTGGCGGGTTATAACAAAGCAAGGTATATGGAACAAAGTATTAAAACATAAATATTTTCCTTTCAGCTCAGTAAATAATTGGCTTAGATTCGCCTCCTTTCATTATCCGACAGCATCTAAAATTTGGTCCAGTCTAGTAAAGTCAGTGCATTTGATAACGAATTGGATCAGTTGGAAACCTGGTTCAGGACATTTTGTGAGCTTGGGTCAGGACAACATTTTGGGTCTAGGCTCCTCATCTTATCTATCTTCTCAACTAGTCAGTGCGCTTAGACATAAACAAATCATGGTGCTGGCACAGGCTTGGAAACATCAAGAACAGGACACAATATCTTCTACATGGACAAACAACACAGAGTTGGGGCTATCAAGTAATCTAACATCAGAATGGGATTAGTATAGGCGGGCCTTACAAGCTGCAGGAGTGATAGTTACATATAATACGGATGAACTTATCTGGATCAAGGGTGACACATTAGGAATACTCACGGTAAAGAATGTATATGAGGCTCTATTATCTACACAAGATCTCCCAATGATCACCGGATGGTGGATTCAAATGTGGAAATGGAATATTCAACAAAAGGTAAAACTCATCCTGTGGATGGCAGTCAATAACAAGATTATGAGATGGAATAATCTCCAACTCAAGGGTTGGAAGGGACCGGGGCGGTGTCAATTATGAAAAAAGGAAGGTGAGGACAGCTCACATTTATTTATATGTTGTCCCTTTACTAAAGAAATCTGGTTAAACATAAAAAGGAACAAAAAAATATATCACAATTGGAGAGGAAATGATCTGCATGAATGTTTATCCAACTGGACAACAGATAAAATAACATCTCCCAGTCTTGCGGTATACACTTGCTAGCACATATGGTTAGAAAGAAACGCTGTTATTTTTTATGGAAAGGAGCCATCAATATCATCAGTAGTTATTAAAACTCTTATAACTATCAAAAATCAGAGGCCAAGTTAAAGAATCCGCATTCCTGACCCTGTTGGATACCAGACACTCTTGAATACCTAGTGGCGTTTTTTGATGGAGCGGCCCAGGCGGATGGGAGATGTTGTGGTGTTGGGGGTATTATTAAAATTTCTGCAACAATAGACTTATATAAGTGGTATTTAAATTGTGGGACGGGTACAAACACAAAGGTTGAACTATTGGGAGTTTGGGCAACCTTATACATTGCAAAATATCTATCTATATCCAAACTACAGGTACTTGGAGAATCCAAAGTCATCATAAACTGGTTAAATAAAAAAGGTAATCTCTGTGTTAGTGCCTTGGAAGGATGGAAGCAAAGAATCGATTTATTGAAGGAAAAGTTTTTAGAAACAAACTTTTATCATATCCTTCGTGAATTCAACATGGTTGCGGATGAACAATCAAAAAAAGCTCTACTCAAACCTGAAGGATAGCTCGTGCTTCATAAGTGGTCAAATGGAATGGAGGGTACTAGAATCATCATCAATATCTATTGATGAATGACTCTATTCAGTTTTCTCTTTTTGATCTTAGTTTTTTGATACCTCCTTCTGGTCTTTGTTTTTCTAGATACTATTTTTCAGAGTTATTAGAACTTTTCGGAGCTATGTATTGGAGATGTTTGTGTTCCATTATGGACCGTCTCAATTTGTCAACTTTTGTTATGTTTATTCTCTACATTTTTAAACAGTTATTTGAATAGTGCTATCATATAGATGTATCAGTTTTGGGCTATTATCAGTGTGGCGTTTGTAAAAGTTATATTACCTTAATATAATTATGTTAATTTTCTAATTGGAAAAAAGTTGTGAAACTAAACTTTTGCTCACACAATGATCAAAAGTTGTCTATAGGAAATTATATAATGACACGTTACTCTTAACAATTGTTGACACAATGATCGAGATTTGCCAATAGGGGATTTATAACGACACGTTCCTCTTAAAATTAAGTGAATATAAGTTTATAGGGCATATTATCTGTTCATATGGGTATGATGATTGGGATAGAATTTGCTCATATTATGTACGGAAGTTGCAAAGAAGGGGATATTATAATGAGAGGAGAAAATATGTAATAAATAATAAGTTGAACCTCGAAACATATTGAATGATGATGGTAAGGAAATGAAGACAAGTTTTATGTTTTAAAAGTATTAGAAGTTTGCATGATGTGTTCATATTGTGTGGTGATTAGCAAATAAGGGAATATTATAATGATAGAGGATAGGAGAAGCAAGTTTGTAATAAATAATAAGTTGAACATAGAAACATGTTGAATGATGATAGTAAGGAAGTGAGGACAAGTTTTATTTTTAAAAAATATAGGAAGTTTATATAATTTGTTCATATTGTGTGGTGAGTAGGAAAGAAGGGAATATTATGATGATAGAAGAGGAAATTTGTGATATATAATAAGTTGAACAAAGAAACATATTGAATGATGATGACAAGAAAATGAGGATTTTTATTTTTTTAATATTAGAAGTTTGAGATAGACACAAAGTTATAATTGTGGGAAGAGTACTTGAGTTTAATTTAGAACAGTTTTATTGTGTTATGATGACAAGTCATGGAACAAAAATAAAAGCAGATTGTGTTATGATGATATGTAATAGAGAGAAAAGAAAAAGATAAAATGTAAGAAGAAGATGAAAGGGATAAGGAAAACCAATTTTATTATTAAGACATGAATTATAATTGTATGTTATTGTTTTGTTTTTGTTTTCACTATTGAATTATGATTTTATTGATATAAGATCAATTTTGAATAACATTTTATATTAAAAGGAAAGTTTGAGAAATATTATTTTATTTATTAAAGAGAAAGTTTAAAGAGAAAAATGATTAATTATATTTAATTGATTTATTTATTTATGATTTTAATCCTTAGGGGTGGATAGTATATAACTTATTGAAATTAATTATGTATATATTATATTTTACCTTGTAATGTTAGGGTTTCTTCTTGCTAGCTTAGTTTTTCTCCCACCAACTTTCAGTTGAGACATTAGATATACTCTTTAGAACTTAAGACTAAGGACCACTTAAAATTTAAACATTCTTCTTACTATGCAATTAGAGGATGGTTCTTTTCAGATCACTTAGTTCTCTCCAAACACTTGTGGTTTATGCATACATATGGTTAGCCCTCTTCCTCTAGTAGATGTTTGAAATTTGATAATAAATTACTAGAGTTCAGCTCACCAACTAAAATGCACTAGATTGATTACCCCATACATCCAACCCTCTGACACTAGTAGAAAGAGGTTGCATAGCCAGATTCCGAGCTCACATGATAGACATGGCATCATAGTCTAATGATTTCTAAAGCCTCATGCCCATCACACATTTCTTTGCATCCTTGAAGGTTACAATATCTAGAGCAACATGTCTCGAAGAGGAACCTCCTTCTTCTTGAGCTTCTTCATTGTTCCCCATCTTGTTGGGCTAGCACTTCCTAGTTATTTTCTTCATATTTTCCCTTCTTTTAGGTTATTTTTCCCTTAGGATGTGCTTTCACCTTTCCCTTGTTGTTTTCACATATTGTATTCCTCGTAATCCCATGAGCTAACTTTGACCTTTAGTGAACATTAATATCTAGATTAAATTATATTATATTATATTATGATACAATAGTAAGATTTAAATGTAGAGAACCAATACTTAGAGAAGTGACAGACAATGGTAAGGTAAAGGATCCTTTATAATCTAATCAATATTTGAGCCATTCATAATATACAAGATATTATTTTTTTTCCATGAGTATACTAGAGAAGATATGACACTTTACACACATAATTTCATAATGTGTAGTGCCATAAATGCATTTAGTCAAAAAGGGAAATTTTAGGATTTTATTTTATTTTAGTTAGTATTGTTCTGATAATCTCAAGGGGAAATGTTGATGAAATTAATGGTTATGAACCTTTTTTATCAACATTCTTGGATTGCTTGTGTTCAACATAACAACTAAGTGTTTTTTGTTTGGAGGAAAGAAAAATTTTAGGGGATAAATTTCACTATTGGGTTAATTTCCCATGTTTTTTTCCAAAAAACAATTCTTCAAATTTATTTTTTCTAAAAATTATTCATCCAAATTCTATAGGATAAAATTATTTTACTTTAAAAATTGCCAAACATTTCTAGAAACTATATAAAATCCTTAGAAATTTTATTGTTTTTACAAAACTATCGCCAAACATTTTATAGTTGGCATTTTAAGAATTAATAATATTTGCAAAGGTTTCTGCACTTTGAAACATTTTTCAAGAACAAAACCTTTGAAGAATTTGTCAAGACCAAGATTCTACAACTAAAGAAGGTCAATATTGTCACTATGTCTACAACAAGACATCAACTATAGTTTGGATGGTGAGTTGTTCTTCCAAAAGAGGAAGTGATTGTTGATTGCTTGGGCATAATTCACATAGCACAAAATCTATGTTGTACACTAGTCTTGCATAGTTGAGTGTATCTTGAAGTAGATTAAGGATGGTACCCTTTTATGTAGCCTTGTGTCGTTGGTTTAGGAATATCAAAGCTCCATCTAAGACTTATTTGTATTCTATTGCTACATGAGATTATTTAGAGTTGAGCAAGTCTCCTTTTCGTTGTTGGTTTTCCCAATTGGGTTTCCAAGGTAAGTCCTCTAGATCTATGATGTGTGATTCCATGTGTTCTATCTTGTTTTCATTTCCTAAATACATACTAAAATATGAAGATACCAATTGCATGGTATTAATATTATTACACAATATTAATTTGTATAAAAAAGAGCACCATAAGGGCTAATTAAACCAACTCTATAAAAAACAAATATTTTCCACATTTAAAAAGTTAACACAAATTTTGTGTTGGTGAATTTACCTAGCCATAAGCTGAAAGGTTATAGATCATATGGTATCATAGTAGTGTATCCTTGGCAAAAGCACACTAAATCAAGGAAATCATGGGTAAATATTTGAAATGGGAAAGGTTGGAAGAGTTGAAGGCCATCAATGAGAAAATCCAAGAAGAGAATTAGTCGTTGAGGGAGAAGTTGTAGTAGTCAAAGAAGAAGATGGAAGAATTTAAATGTGAGTTCCAGGCCTCAAAAGATTTAATTTAT
>JASDQU010103031.1:92044-103978 GCA_032191745.1 Picea mariana
TGTGTGTTGGCAATGACCACTTTACAGGATATTTGTGTCCGGCCCTTAGCGCAGCTGTGAAAACAATGAGGAAGGGTGAAAAGGCAACACTAACGGTGAAGCCTCAATGTAAGCTATAGTTCATAAGGATTTGTATATCTTCTGGTTTTGAAACATAAAATGTTATTTCTTTTGGAAAAATATCCCAGTACATATTCTCTAGATTATTGTTAATGGTAGCAGAAAATCCCTTACCTTGTCTATTCTTACTGAATTAAAAACTTTAATTTGAAATTAGCGCCCTTGTCTTTACTTACTTCGTAGGTCAGGGCAGGGCTCGTATATTTATTATTCTTAATTATAAAAGAAATTCCCTACTTTGAAAACTATTGTGCATTTAAATATCCATGTAAAAGAGGAAGGGTTTATCTACCACCAGTGTATATCCACTTTGACTCAGGATCTATTAAGCACCGAGAGGAATCAAAAAGAAATTGAGATGCAAATCGTTTGGTGTTTAATATCAGTACAGATGTTACACATCTCATCCATGCTGGGTTCTTATTTTAAATATTTTAGTATTATATTGGGCTAACTTATCCCATGTATCATGTCAATGCTAGAGGCATAGGCATTGCACATCTCCTTCAGACTGTGCTATAGAATGCACCTTGCTTCTCTCAGTGCAATGATTTTGGTCACATTTGACTTCTACTATAAAACAATAACATTGGTAATAGAAAATGCCTGATCTTGCCAACCCTTATGCAAATTAGTATCAACCCTTATGCAAATTAGTATTTTGTGTAAAAGAAATCTACTTAATCAAGGGTCTTGAAGAAACATTTTTTACCTTTGTGAAGCAATGACATAATTTTAGGTATGACATAATATTCAATCATCTCAATTATAGCAAAAACCAGTCGTTTGTATAAGGGAGGTAAATATTAAAATTTGTATGTAGTTTTCGTTATAATACTATGCTTAAAGAAATTTTGTCGAAGACAATAAAAATTTCCACGTCAATCAGGCAACAGTATTGCATGTATAACATTTTCAACGCGAGTTGATAATCTCGTGGAAGATTTGTACTGGAATTATTGATTGTTAATTTTCTTCACAGGACATGTGGAATGTCACTCTAGAACCACAACTCTTGGTGGAATTGCCCCAAGTGTACATTTTACAGACATCATTGGCTGATTTAATTGTATGCCGAGTATTGATTTGATAAAAGTATTTTGATTTTTTCCATGCCTAGCAAATGACTAATGACTACTTGTGTATAGGTTTAGGGTCTATTTAATTTATAAATTTAATTTCCAACCAACACAATGGATTTTCTTTGAATAGGAAAACTCTGTACAAGCAGTATGGGGTAATGGACCTGGCTAAAGGCGATTGATAAGGTTAGCGTTCTGGCGATTTTTTGTAGTCTATAGACTGTATCTTTCAAATATCTAGTAATGTTTATGTAATAGTATAGTTTGACAATGTCATTATAACTTGTAACATTCAATTCAACAATTGTTGTGATTTAACTCCTTGTGTGTGCTATCAAGTGGTATGACCTCAGTTAAGTTTGGCTATGATTCTTGCATTGTCTACATTCTGACCAGGTATTATTTTTATATCTGCCTCACATTCTATCTTGTATGTACTCTGTCGTATAATATAACTGTGCCATTTTCTATTCTATTTGTTGTTCATTTCTACGCGATTCATTGTGCTTCCTATCCAAGGCTTGTATAGAAACATATAAATATTAGATTTAATTGTCTATGCTATGTTCTTGTTGTACATATCCCTTCTTTTAGCACTTTTATGTTCTCTCTGAGCATTGCTGGCTCCTGTTAACCACATGTTCTCTTTTTGAACTCTTTATTTTTCAGCTTCTGGTTCCATTTAATCATCGCTTATATAAATTATTTTTCAAAATTGAGTTGCATTTTGATTTTCTACCAAAAGCGTGCAATTTTTTGTTGCAATTGTTTTTCTACCAAAAGCTTGCATGTGAAGGCTTATTGGGGTGGAAATGGAGGTACTGTCCTATCCCCTAAGCTTCTTCTAGTCCTCTCAAAGGGAAGAGAAAGTGAAGACGAGCTTGAAGCCTGAAAACCTAGTAAGAGCATTCATCTTTTATCCTCCACCTTTGAAGACAAATTCATGCCCAAGAGCTCTTCTGCCAGCATGCTTTTTCTCAATCTAAGCCATATGAGGAACTCGGCGATTTAATTGAAGGGTTTTTGAAAATTTGTGGGGGGTTGCCTTTGTCCCTAAAGTTTTGGGAGGACTCTTATCTAGTCGGTGCGACAAAGACTATTGGGAGCGGCAGTTGGATGTGCTTTGCAGCCATCGTGGCACTTAGATGACTGGGATCCTCTTGACCTGCCACCAAATACTTTGACGGGTTCACCCCCACATGACTACACTATCCCACCCTCGTCCAGTAAGGTCGGGCAACTGAAATCTTCACGGCAGAGACCTTTAGGTTCTAGGTTTGGGTGTTTTGGACCATTACGTTCTTTTTATCGCTTTCTAGAAAATCTGGTTCCGGGCATGATAACTTTGACAAAACTAGCTTTGAAAAATATAGGATTCCTGCAATCACTTCCCATCGATTTTTCCCAACTTTGAAACCTCAAACATTTAGATCTATCTGGCTGCTCTAATCTAACTAAATTGCCCAAAACATTTTCTGAGTTATTGCAACTTCAATATTTGGCATTGCAAAACTGCTTCAGGTTATCAATCCAGGCTGCATAGCTGAGTGGTATCCAGGTATGCATTTGATGTAAATAATTTTCTGGACTGTTTTGTGAAATGTGGAGACCTGAAACTGAAAAGTAAATTGAATGGTATAGTATGAAGAGCTAAGGATGGGAAGATGAAGACTGGTGCCAATGAGAGCTATGAGGATGGACTCTTCCTTCACCAATTTTTTTCAAGGTAATGACCCTAACTACTATTAATATCTATGATTCATTTAAAGATATTAGTACAGATTGATTGGTAAAGATCTTCATATAATAATTTTGAACAATTTAATTTTAAGCAATTAAAAAATATTCCCTTAAAGATTAGCTTCATAGAAACTGGAAAGAACTAAAAGTTCGTTAAGCAAAAGACAAAAATAAACTGGAAATGTGTTCACACAAATGTTCCTTATAGCTTCATAAAAACTAGAAAGAAATAAAAGTTCGTTAAGCAAAAGATAGAAATAAATTGGAAATATGTTTCACAGAAACGTTCCTTAAGAAAGACAAAGAAAGAATGCTACCCTAAGCAAGACAAAGAAAGAATGGTACAAAGACATTGTGAGTAATACAAAAAATGTGATATTACTTTCAATTTAGACATTTTAAACTTAACGGACGCGAAAGAAGGGAGATGAAGATCAGAGTCATGATACCTGGAAACTATGAGAAGATCGATGACTGGGCACCAACACACCGCACTGCTAAGAGAACTCGTTGTCGCCACTGTAATTGTTCTGGTCAATTTCTACAGAGATGCAACCACGGTGAAGTGTTCCCAAACATCTAGATCGACATTTATTTGCAAAGATTGGACACTGTGGCTAAATAAATGTACATTTATTTTCATGCATACTTTATCTCCATAGTTGTCCTGACAAACGTCTTTGTCTTTGCAGGTTTACTACCAACCCTTGTTTTCATTTATTGAAGGGTGTCCGGGCTTGTATGGACAATGGACAATTTTCACAGTAAAGAATTGTAATTTGAATTATTAATAAAAATATTAATATTTATGTAAATATTTGATAGTTTAATTGTGTTATCATCAGTACAAATGTGTTATCTAGTTAACGAGAACTTCTTTTGGATATTTCCATTTTCACTCAATAAATTCACATACTTTGGATTCACAAACTTTGGATATAGTGTTTAATTAAATGAATGGCTTTTCTTCATTAGTACAAATAAATTCACATACTTTGGATTCACAAACTTTGGATATAGTGTTTAATTAAATGAATGGATTTTCTTCATTAGTACGAAGGAGGTGGGTAAGCAGCAGGTTCAAAGTAGAGTGGTGGCAACTTTGGATGTAGCGCAATTCCCACCTTGAACCCTGAACTAAGAAAATGACGGAATGGTAATCACTATCAATGCAGTGGGCATTTATGGCATTTATGAAAGTGCAGTCAAAGCAGAGTGGTGGTAGTTGGAAGAATTGGAAGAAGTGAAGTAAACATTAATTAAAGCATTGGAAGAAGTGAAGTAAACATTAATCAAAGCATGGGAAGAAGTGAAGCCAACAATAACACTTCAAACCTGTCAGACAATAAGATTGTAACAAATTTATAATTTTTTTATTTAAAGAAATATGAATACAAACTTCCTAAGTTAAACATTAGAATTTCTTCAAAAAATTTAAAGTCAACCCTAAACTAATATGAAGTCAGCGATGAACTCATCGCTATAGTCCCTGCCCTAGCCTTCTAGCAGGGACTAATAATGGTCTTTTGTTGATCGTGGTTGTATATATGCTGTGACTTACATTACCGAATATTACTTATAAGTTGAGTTGTGCTTATTATATCTTTTTGTTAATAATTTCTATGGGTTTTTTGTGTTGATAATTCTTATCGTCAATACGTGATTAATCTTTATGATCCATGTACTAATAACCTATATAGAACATGCTAATTTATGGCCACTTACTAATAACCATATAACCTTTATGGTCTTCATATTAATAATTTTATTGCTCTTCATGCTAATGACCTCTTTATAACCCTTAGGATAGTATTAATAATCCATATGGTCCTTATACTAATAACGACACCTTTAGCCCATGTATCTTATTTGGTCCTTTTGTTGATAACTCTCAAGTAGATCTTTTATGATTGATATGCTAATATCATATACAATGCCTCTAATCTCTATAGACCTCATGTAAATAAGCCCTATAAACTTTATAAATTTTATGGTCCATGTGCCAACAACCCTCGTGGTCCATATTCTAATACTGCTTATAATTCATATGGTTCATATTGTAAGGTCTTCGATTAGAGGGGTGTGGAGACCCTTTCCCAAGTTCTCAAGGAGACATAACGTGGGGTTTCTCCGACATCTAAGGGTTTCACTAATTGGGCAAGTGGTGTTGGCATGTTTTCAGACAGAGGCAGAGTATGCATGTTTGTCATTGATGGCAAAGATCAAGACCAACAGTGCAATGATGATCGCAATGGCAAGTTCAACAAGTGATAATTGGATCCCATTCATAATTACCGATGACCGTCAGATCTGAATCTAGACAGGAGGAGTGCAAAGATGGAGGAAAGGTCTCGAGCGTTAGATCCGAGCGTAGGGTCCGACCATTGTTGGATCTAGGAGAACCTGCATGTTCTTTAAAGTGCTAGGAGAAGCGGGCTTACAAAATATCGAAAGCAGGAGGACCGTCCATCTTCGGGCAGGACACGTGGTCATAGATTAACATTTCGTTGACTGGAAAGTCAAAGGAATGAAATGCTCTAACCTTTCAACTCGTGAAGTTGCGAAATGCGAAACGCCGAAATCCCGAAACAGGCACATCAACAAAGACTCCATTTCGGAGTTTCGAATACCAAGAGTTGGAGGAGTCAAGAGTCAAGACTCTTCATCACAGGAGTCCTGAAGTTGCGAAATGCGAAACGTCGAAATCCCAAAACAGACACATCAACAAAGACTCCATTTCGGAGTTTCGGATACCGGGAGTTGGAGGAGTCAAGATTCGAGACTCTTCATCACAAGAGTCCCGAAGTTACGAAATGCAAAATGCTGAAAGGGACTATTGTGAGTCTCGAAAGCCTGAAAGGCAAAAATCTGAAATCCCGTCAATCGTCCATCTCACTGGGTTATGAGAACCGTTTGATCACTTTGGATTTTTTGTGATCATGAATTTTATAATGTTGGAGTCACGATGACTCGAAGGGAAAAACTCTGAAATCCCGTCAGCTGTTCGATTAAGAAAAGAAGGGATCAGATTAAGAAGTTTTGTGGACCGTTGATCTGGCTCCTTTTCTACGATTGTAACATGAAGAGTCGAGACTCTTCACCACAGGAATGTCGAAATGCCGAAATGTGAAATGGAAAAATAAATGCAAGACCCTACAGATTTAATCCAATGGTGCAGGTGAATTTGAATATGATCGAAGGGCTACTGTTGCACTTCACAGTTAATCAATCAGTTACGATTCAGTTAGAAAAATCGATTCATGATTCTTGATCGGTTGGCGTTTCAGTTGCTGAAGTGTTGTTCTAGGTTTTTGAGGGGTAACTGAAATGGTTGAAGTGTATAAATGAAACATGTAGTGACTGTGTGTGTTTGGTTGTTCTGAAGGAAAAATGAGTTGAACTGTAAGAAAGGGAAAATTACAGTATGCACGGTGTGAGACAGACAATATGCACAGTGTGAGATAAAACTCAGAAATGAGTAACAGATGAAGAACAACTTGAAGCAGAGAAAAATTGCAGAACAGACAGAGGAAATAGAAGAATTGCAGAACAGTTAGAAGTAGAGAAGAATTGTAGAATAGACAGAGGAAGAGAAGAATTGCAGAACAATTAGAAGCAGACTAGATTTGTAGAACAGATAAGAAGTGGTAAGAATTGACTTATCTGTGTTGTTGGTTATTCAATCTTTTATTTATAATCAGGGTGGTAGGGAGGTGCTAGGGAGGACTGTTGTCCTCAAAGGTTCAAGTGGGTGCTTGAACACAGGGATTTGTAGCTTCCATTTGGTTGCAGCTAGAAAAGCCAGGGTGGCAGGGTGGTGCAAGGGAGAAAAAGTGTTCTCTGTTATACAGGTTGGAGCCTGCGTAACTGGAAGTTGGTGCTTCCATCCAGTTGGTGCTGGAACATTAAGGGAGTTGGTGCTTCCTTCTAGTGGGTGCTAGAGAAATCAGAGAGTTGGCGCTCTCAAACAAGTTGGATCTTGTAAAACAGAGATAGTAGCCTCACATTGAGTTGGTGCTCAAACATAGATGATGTACAGAACTTAAAAGATTGCCTATCATTTCGAAGAAGAAGAGGTTTTCTCCCTTTATGGGTTTCCTCATGAAAATATGTCTCTGTGTATATCTTATGTGTGATTGATGCTCATTATTTATGCTATTCATATGATGTATAATATTGATGGTCACTTGATGAAAGATTAAAATTGGTTTAATAGACTTTAAATTGTTTAATCATAGTAACAACTGATTCACCCCCCCCCTCTCAGTTGTCTTAGTAATTTCAACAAGTGGGTGCCTTGGGCATGTGAACGCACCAAGGGGCTTGCAAAAACATAAGGCAAAAAATGGGGTAGAAGTGACCAAGAGAAGGGGTGCACCAAAGAGGTTGGGGTACCCTGGCATGAGGAGCACACCAAGTCTGGGGTGCATCGGTCTCAAGGGACATGACAATTGATGGGTGCATAGGTTCGTTTGGGTGAAACGAGTTCACAAAGGGGTGAGACGATTCATTTGGGTGTGATGGTTCATGAAGGGGCATGGCAAACCCAAAGGACACAACGATTTGCAATGGTGACCATTAGAGTCCATATAAGAGAACAAGGGCACACAACCAAGGAAGGAATATTTTCACAACAAGGAGAGCAAGATCAACTCTAGATTCTGAGGCATGCTTAGATGAAGAGGGGAGATCTCCCTCAAGGAGCCAAGTTGCTCCACATGTGTTACACACCAAAATGTCGCACCTAAGTGTCACAAGTGTTGCATTTAAGTGTCACAAGTGTTGCACTTTCTTCACCATGAAAAAAATGTATTTCATAATCCCTAGACAAGTTGGAAGGGAAACCTATCATTTGGAGGTCGAAATACAATCTTTTTCCTTGATTTATTGACCTTTTTTAGCTTCATATCTCACTTACCCATGTCTAGGTGGCGATGAACCCTTGTCATTGCTCCTTTATCAATTATAGGAGAGAGACACTATCACTTTGTGCCTAGTTATATGGGAGCGATGAAGTGGTTATAACTAAGATGCCTTGTTTTTGGGATAAGATTCAGAAAGATCTAAGTTGGTTTGGGTAAAGGATTCGAGTCATATCTCTTTCCTCCATGCTAGGAAAATTCAATGGTCATTTTATTAGCCAAATCCCAACCTCATGAGCTAAATCCTCACTTGATCTAACCATATTCCCAAAATACCTCATGGTTGTTATGCTCTCAAAGCCTATATAATGGAGGCCATGCTTGAGTGGAAGGGGGGAGAATTAAGAGCATCATACCTATGATTGTGTGAGATCCAAGGGGCTAGATATGAGAGCTTGGAGGAAATGCTGTAATGTCAAACTTGATATTGTAAGTGATTCCATTTTGTTGGATTTCCATTAATACATAACTTGTCCTATTCCTCTCATGTCTATGCGTTCAAGTGTATGCATGTATATTGTTGTTAAATTCATCATAGATATATCTATTTTCACTTAACAATATAGTGTGGAAGAAGGAGGTTTCTCTTTGTTCTTTGCAGGTCCTTTCTTGCGCCCAAGAGCTTTGGACATCAAGGTTAAAGGCTAGAGTAGCGAGGAAAACTGTCATAAAAAGGAAAGTCATCCATCTCTTCCTTCTTATTCTGATTATCGAAATAGATCTAAGAGGAAAGTATTTCACCATTTGTTTTCCTTTTGTCTTGAATCAAAGAGGGGTATTGATCCAAGGGGGGTTTCACTTATCCACAGGGGTAACTTTACCATAACAACATGGGAGGACTTGTGTTGCCTTGAGGTGATTCTGTGGATAGAGTTGGGGAGACCTTCTTTTGGGTTGAGTTTGGGGTAGTCTTGTTGCAAGTGTGGGTGAGGTAGCTATGATACAGAACCAAAGGTTTGTGCGAAGTCTTATGATAGAGAAGAGACAGTGAGTTTATGGTGGAGGTGCATTGTAGGAGTTTCAAAATACATTATGACGAACGACTCTTGGTGTGATGAAATTGTGTATGAGTGTCTTAGTGAAGTGAGGCGATTCATGTGACTGTACCCAAGTTTTAAACCAAGCCAACAATGCTCATATTGTAACTGTTTCACAATAATAAGACTTAGCCGGGTGTTAGGCATGTTTTGTGCCACCCGCACTATATCTATGTGTCTCTTGTTTGTTTAGGAAGTGTTCTCTTTGTTTCATGGATGTATGATTAAATGACTAATTGTTAAGTTGTTAAATAATCATCCAAGTATACAAGAGTTGCACTAGAGTAGGATTGTGATCCGCCTGTAGCCTAGAACAGAGTATGAGTATGCTCTAGGTGAAGAGGCATAGTCCGGATGAAGCATCCTTGGTGTTTCCAAGCAACCAAGCGAGAAACGTCGCGATGTCACACACCCTCAAGAGGTGCATTATCACAAGATTCAGGTAGGCAAACTATGGGGATGTGACACCTATGTTAATAACCTTTATAATCCTAATCACCCATATGGTCCCTATGTTCATAACCCATATTAACCCTATGATCCTCATATTATTAACTCGTATGGTATGTGTGATAATAACTTTTATAGTTCTTATAGCACCATGGCCCCCATACCAATATCCTTTATGACCTTGATAATCCCTATAACTTATGCTAATAAACATTATCAATATCCCTACAATTGTTATAAGCCTCATGACTATAATCAATGCAGTCCATGTATAGATAACTTTATAAGCCTTGTTATCCTTGTAGTAATAACCCTTAAAAACTCTCTATTCCATGTGTTAACAACCCATAATACTAAAATATTACTTTAACACTAGTTAAAATATTATATATAAGTCATATTATGTAGACTTGCGTTACAACACAAGAAGATAATACCCATATTTTGATGAATGTGAATATGCAAAGCATGTTTGGAGCTAATGGCATAAATTCAACAACACACCTTCTATCAATGATTGACAAATCGACTCTATTTTCACCAAAGGTGTAAAATATACATGTAAATCTCAAGCTCGAACATTGTTTAAAGAAATATCAAAGAAGTCCTTAGCTATCATCCTTATCCCTAAATCTACAAGGAAATATAGAAAAATATCATGAAATACTCAATCATAATCTTATTAGTGTTAGATGATCCATCCAAGATGTAGAAGGTGACGAGTTGGGAACCTCCCAAACAATGATGGTACAAATTCAATTTTGATGGAGTCTTGAAAAACAAACATGGAATAGTAAGAACAAGGATATCCTTAGAAAACATGAGAATAAGATACAATGGATACTGGAAAGATTCTTGGACATGACATCTAACAATCAAGTTGAAGGAGTAGCCATCAACAAATGCATCAATACTGCTAGAACATTGGGTTTAGAAAAAATATTCCTTGAAGGTAACTAAAACATTATTATAGATTGATCTTTTGTTAAGGATTTTAGTGGAAATTCTAAAATAGGGTGGGGAATAGGGGAAATGAGCTCTAGCAATTAGGTTTTTTGTTCTACACTTAGGGTTTCATTTATTTTATGTTGGTCAACCCACTGCATGGGGAGGCACCATGTCCGTCGTGATCGAGGGGGTTGCTCCCCCTTGTTCTTCCTTCAAGAATGCTATCGACATTTCCCAAGATGACACATGTCAGGATTGCAGTAAAATGCCAAAATGAAAGATAATTGCAGCCTCTACCAAGGTGTCAATAAGTAAGGAGTTTGTTTGAACACAATAATCAGGTTTGGCCTTCAAGCAAAACATGGGAGGGTGTATAAACAAATCACATGACATTCCAAGCTATGTAGTCATCTTGGGACATGTTGGAGGTAAAATGCAATCCATGATAGGCCATGCTATCATTTTCAAATTTTTGGGCATGTATCCCTTGGTAGTAGTGTTAAAATGGTGGGTCAAGACCCATTGGAGGTTCAAAGGAGGCATCGACATCAAGCTAGGTGCAAAAGGTATTTTCTCTACTATTTTATCTTATGCAAAAGAAAAATATGCCATTTTTGAAGTAGGCTCATACTTTTTCAACTATGCTTGAATGTACATGCCATACTAGGTGGAGAGATTTGATCAGTACAAGGAAGACTTCTCAAAATCCTATGTATAGATAAGACTCTATTCCTTGCAGTTGGATTTCTTGAACGAGGAAACTCTAACATGCATTGGTAACACATTAGGGTCATATATAAAATCTTCAGAGGCTACCAAGTCGGGAACATACACTTCTCATGCTCACATTTGTGTTTATATCAATGTCTTCCAAGCTCTCATATCTACCATAAAAATCTCCTTCAGAGATAATGAATGGCTTCAAACCTTAGACTACAAACACATCCCTATTAGGTGTTTCAAATTCCATGAGAATGATCACTTATTTTGGGAATGTCCCCTCAATCAACAATCCCAAAACAATCCTGGAGATGAGCGAAAATATGTAGAAGGCTTCACCACTATTCAAAGTAAGAGGGAAAAATACAAGCGCATGATCATACCAATTGAGGACCTGAGACAAGAAAATGATAACCTAGAAAAAATAAACAACTTGTTATGCCATCTAAGCAAACCCCCTTAGACCCTAGCTAATCACAAGCCATCTCTTCTCCAACCCAAAAATGCAATGAGGGAAATAAACATGACTCAATGGACAAAGAGGAACGAGAAGTAGATACAAAGCATGAGAAACTTGAGGCACATGAAAAAGAGGATATGGAAATGGAGTAAGATCAAAATCTGAAATGCACTCCCTCGATTAAAAGATGACAAACAAACAAGATCAAGAAAACCCCGTAGAAATAAAGGATAAATCCATAGAGGAAATCTTGTTAATGAGTGAAGTAGCCACATATATAAACAGAAGATGTATATCTCTCTCTTTTAGCCTCATAGTTTGATAAAGATTACATCAAATCCCTATCAACAGAAGAGTGAAGAAAATTTTCGATCATCTTCAAAAGGTGGAAATGGTAAGATTACCTCCAACCCACTAGACAACCTATGAATAAAAATCTCCTCTCTAAAACCCAC
>JASDQU010103031.1:117235-130143 GCA_032191745.1 Picea mariana
AATCTTATTAGTGTTAGATGATCCATCCAAGATGTAGAAGGTGACGAGTTGGGAACCTCCCAAACAATGATGGTACAAATTCAATTTTGATGGAGTCTTGAAAAACAAACATGGAATAGTAAGAACAAGGATATCCTTAGAAAACATGAGAATAAGATACAATGGATACTGGAAAGATTCTTGGACATGACATCTAACAATCAAGTTGAAGGAGTAGCCATCAACAAATGCATCAATACTGCTAGAACATTGGGTTTAGAAAAAATATTCCTTGAAGGTAACTAAAACATTATTATAGATTGATCTTTTGTTAAGGATTTTAGTGGAAATTCTAAAATAGGGTGGGGAATAGGGGAAATGAGCTCTAGCAATTAGGTTTTTTGTTCTACACTTAGGGTTTCATTTATTTTATGTTGGTCAACCCACTGCATGGGGAGGCACCATGTCCGTCGTGATCGAGGGGGTTGCTCCCCCTTGTTCTTCCTTCAAGAATGCTATCGACATTTCCCAAGATGACACATGTCAGGATTGCAGTAAAATGCCAAAATGAAAGATAATTGCAGCCTCTACCAAGGTGTCAATAAGTAAGGAGTTTGTTTGAACACAATAATCAGGTTTGGCCTTCAAGCAAAACATGGGAGGGTGTATAAACAAATCACATGACATTCCAAGCTATGTAGTCATCTTGGGACATGTTGGAGGTAAAATGCAATCCATGATAGGCCATGCTATCATTTTCAAATTTTTGGGCATGTATCCCTTGGTAGTAGTGTTAAAATGGTGGGTCAAGACCCATTGGAGGTTCAAAGGAGGCATCGACATCAAGCTAGGTGCAAAAGGTATTTTCTCTACTATTTTATCTTATGCAAAAGAAAAATATGCCATTTTTGAAGTAGGCTCATACTTTTTCAACTATGCTTGAATGTACATGCCATACTAGGTGGAGAGATTTGATCAGTACAAGGAAGACTTCTCAAAATCCTATGTATAGATAAGACTCTATTCCTTGCAGTTGGATTTCTTGAACGAGGAAACTCTAACATGCATTGGTAACACATTAGGGTCATATATAAAATCTTCAGAGGCTACCAAGTCGGGAACATACACTTCTCATGCTCACATTTGTGTTTATATCAATGTCTTCCAAGCTCTCATATCTACCATAAAAATCTCCTTCAGAGATAATGAATGGCTTCAAACCTTAGACTACAAACACATCCCTATTAGGTGTTTCAAATTCCATGAGAATGATCACTTATTTTGGGAATGTCCCCTCAATCAACAATCCCAAAACAATCCTGGAGATGAGCGAAAATATGTAGAAGGCTTCACCACTATTCAAAGTAAGAGGGAAAAATACAAGCGCATGATCATACCAATTGAGGACCTGAGACAAGAAAATGATAACCTAGAAAAAATAAACAACTTGTTATGCCATCTAAGCAAACCCCCTTAGACCCTAGCTAATCACAAGCCATCTCTTCTCCAACCCAAAAATGCAATGAGGGAAATAAACATGACTCAATGGACAAAGAGGAACGAGAAGTAGATACAAAGCATGAGAAACTTGAGGCACATGAAAAAGAGGATATGGAAATGGAGTAAGATCAAAATCTGAAATGCACTCCCTCGATTAAAAGATGACAAACAAACAAGATCAAGAAAACCCCGTAGAAATAAAGGATAAATCCATAGAGGAAATCTTGTTAATGAGTGAAGTAGCCACATATATAAACAGAAGATGTATATCTCTCTCTTTTAGCCTCATAGTTTGATAAAGATTACATCAAATCCCTATCAACAGAAGAGTGAAGAAAATTTTCGATCATCTTCAAAAGGTGGAAATGGTAAGATTACCTCCAACCCACTAGACAACCTATGAATAAAAATCTCCTCTCTAAAACCCACCAAGAAGGTCTCGTGGAAGCCAAAGGGTAGAAATAAAAGTAAATCCAAATTGCAAGAGGTGGGATATAATCTCATCAACCCAGGGAATCCAAATATCTAAGGGAGAATGACCTCCTTCACCCAAACCAAGTTTAGCTATGCATATTATGTCATGGAATATAAGGGAACTCAAATCTGCCATGAAACAAAAGAAACTCAAAGAAGAAATAAAGAAGAAAAACCCTAACATCCTTTTCATTCAAGAAACCAAGTACTTGGAGACTTACATTCAATCACTTTATTAAAATATCTAGTGGGGTAGCATGGTTGTTCGCCTAAGTGCACAAGGGTCCTAAGGGGGACTAGAAATTCTTTAGAATCCTAAAAAGTCATATTGAAGGTGGCAACCAACCATCTTAAGCCTCTTCTTGATAAAATCATCTCCAAAGAGCACAGAGGCTATGTGGAAGGAAGACAAATCCTACATGGCATTATTGATTCACATGAGTTGAAACACTCTATGAAGAAATGAATAGCCTTGAGAATGATGATCAAGCTAGACATGTCCAAGGCCTCTGAAAAACTCTATTAGAACTTCATCCAACAAATGCTCAAAGCCTTTGGATTATGTGATGCATAGATCTACTGAATTATGAATGTGATAAAATAAACTTTCTACTCCATTGTTATCCATGGCTCTACGTTTGACCCCTTCTTGGAAAGAAGAGGAACCAAGCAAGGAGATCCCCTCTCACCCTTCATTTTCATTTTAATGGATGAAGGCCTAGGGAATAGCCTTTCAAAATCCAAATAAGTTGGGAACCTTAAAGGTTGTTCCCACTCTCCCCTAGATGAAATTGTATATGAGCTTCAATTTGTTAATGATACAATACTTGTAGGCACAACCACCATTTCTAAATCCAAAGTCTTTAAGCATGTCCTCAACACTTTCTACCTAACATCAAGTGGGTAGCTAAATGATTTCAAATCCTCCATTTGTTTCCACACTTACTTCATTTTCTAAAGGCACATTGGCAAGACACTTGATTTTTGCATTGGAACCCTCCCCTCCCCCTACCTAAGTATCCCCTTAATTGAGAATGCTAGAAGGAACCTATCTTGGGAACCACTTTTCACAAACATCTGGTAAGGCTCTTTTTGGTCCAAAGTAGCCTCCTTCTTATGGATGGTAGCAAAGAGGAAAATATTGACTTGGGAAAACCTTTGCGAAAGTACCTTGGGCATCTAGGTGCCCCTTGCATGAAGAAAATTAAAAGTCAATGGAACACATATTAGTTGTAGTTTCTCTTTCTCTCCTTAGTATTTAAGCACCACCTACTTAAAAAACATAAACATAAGCCAACTCTCTATTATTTTCACTCTGTTCAATTGGCACTTAGAACAATTCATAAATGAGATATCCAACCATGCATGGAATATATTCCCAAGCCTCCTATCTTGGCATATTTAGAAAGAAAGGAACAATAATATCTTCAAGGAAAAACCCCTTTCCTAGTTAAATTGATGGATGTTGTTGGAAAGTAACATAATAGAAACCCTTTTTGTCAAGGTCTAGTCCTCAAAGGATCTTTATTGGGAGCCCTATTGTAGTGAAATCATGGTTTCTTTGGCCTTGGAAAAACCAAAGTATAATTTTAAGAAAAAAACACTGCAAGCTAGAGCCCCCCAACTCTTTCCCCCCACCCCCAACATGCATAATCAATCTAAACTTTAACGACACTTCTAAGGGAAATCATGGGCCAATAGTCATTGAAATATATTTTGGAGACTTTGAAGGAAAAATTCTTCTCCTTTACTCTAGCTTTAGAGGCATTGACCATAACAACTCTGTTGAGCTACATGTTTTTAAAGTGGGTCTTGTTCTTACCAAAAAACACAATTGGCCCAATTTTTTCATTGAAGGAGATTCCCTAATTTTTATTGAATATATGAGAAATATTTGCAAAGGTTTAAAGCTAGAAAAGGTATCGATGAAATGGAAATTGACTAGTCCCCTTACAAACATATCTAATCAATAATATCTAGATCACCTCTCCAAATCATGTTTTTTAACAAGCAAAGAATTTGGTTGATTGGATGGCCAATGAAGGCTCATAAATATCTAGTTAGGACCTTGATCTCACCTACTTCAACACAACCAATATGCTTCATGACTGTGCCCTCATAGCTTTGAGGGACATGGATTCTTTTCAAACAATCAGCTGGGATATTGTAACCCCAAATGAGGTGACATGAATAGAGAAGGGCATGTGGAATCAGGGATGTGAGACAGGAGCATATGCTATAAAATAGAATTCAAACTCCACGCTAGATGTGGGTATGCATGAATGTAGGGACTTGGCACTGGATGCAAAGATGCGAGAATGCAAGGAATTCAGGGATCATATGTAGAGATGTGGAAATTTAGGGACTCAAAATGTAGGGAATGTAGGGCTCCACGCTCTTCAATATGTACTATATTTGGGAATGTAGGGCTCCATGCTTTGCACTCTATACTGGATGTGAGAATGTGGGTACTTTGAACTAGTTGTGAGGACATAGGAATGTGGGGAAGGAAATAAGACTCTTCACACTCTCCATTCCACATGTGGAATGCAGAACAAAGAAAGTAAATTTGGAAACTAGGCACCACACTCTACATTGGATGTAGAATACATAATGTGGGAAAAATAAAAATAAAAAGGAAAGAAATAAGGATCTCCACACTTTGCATTATGCATGCAGAATGTAGAAATGTAGAACAAGGAAAGAAAACTTGGAAACTAGGATCCACACTTCATATTGAATATAGAATGTGGGAATGCAGGAAAAAGTTTGATGGGAAAATGTGTAGTCCTCAGATAAACCTTTCCAATGAGCTATTGTGTGCCTAAAACGAAGATCGTATGCAAAAGTTATGACCCCGGGAAGTTGATGTACTAGCTTACCCCAACGGGGCCCACATGACTTTTGGTGCTTCATCTCCTAGGGTTAGGTTTTTGGATGTCTAGGATTTTGGCATTCCTGTTTATTGTAAAAATGATTGGAGAGCCTCATTGCAATGATCTTCTTGCGAATAAGCGCAACCATCACATCTCTTCTTAGAGATAAGCCGCCACCATTCTAGCAAGCTTGTTTTCCACTGTATTTTATAGTTTCAACACATTTTCTTATTGAATAGAAACCAGTTTTATTGTATCCATGTTATTGTATCCCTGTTATTATTATGCCTATGTGTTAAGAATAATAATATCTGTATTCATTTTCATTCTTCTGATAAAATCCGGATCGGTGGTATCAGAGCAATCTGCTCCTTTTCATTCTTAATGCATGTCCCTGACGAGGTCAGGGTACAAATAATTGGATTTATAGCTTGTTTCTCTTAAGGAAAAAATACCTCACATGCCCAAGCGACATCTCATGGTGGGAGAAAATAAATATGATGGGACAAGAGATCCTTTCAAAATGTTTCTCGAGGAAGTCCTCATGCAACAGAGGAACGAAATGATGGATAGTTTTGCGCAAATCCTTCGGCGGATACCAACATGTGACACATCTTCCTCGAACGGAGGCACCGCCCCCTTCAAGGTACAAATCAACTTTGATATTCCCATATTTGAAGGTCAGATAGATGCATATGTTGTAGACAAATGGTTAAATCTGCTAGAAGGGTATTTTTCTGTTCATAACTTTTCAAACAGAGAAAAGATTACGTTTGCACTCCTCAAAGCCGTCCCCCATGTCAAAGATTGGTGGGAGACTTTCTGTGAGAAAAAGGAAGTGGAGGAACCCTCATTATTTACAGTCATGGTCACCTGGGATTCCTTCAGGGACATTATTAAGGAACAATACTACCCTGTCGGAAGTTATGACGACCTGTATACAAAATGGAGCATACTGCGATAGGAAAGAGACCAAACAGTGCCATAGTTCACAAATATCTTCCATACTTTGCGTACCAATTTGGGTATCAAAAATTATGAGTGACATTTGGTGCTCAAGTATCATGGTGTTCTGCATAGGTAAATGCAGGCCGAAATGGAGTTTTTGGACATCTCATCCTTGGGCGCGGCCTATTGATATGCTGTCAAAATTGAACAAAAGCTTAAACAAAAGACACGACAATTTGGACCTAGGAAACCCTCACATCATAATCAAGTAAAGGGAAGCCCCAACCCACAGAACA
The DNA here is from genome assembly GCA_032191745.1 of Picea mariana. NCBI lineage: Eukaryota > Viridiplantae > Streptophyta > Pinopsida > Pinales > Pinaceae > Picea > Picea mariana. The sequence continues at coordinate 123,309 of JASDQU010103031.1, forward strand.
AATGATAGAGAAAAGACGAAGAACCTCAGGGCAATCGGTCTAGGCCGTAAGAAAAAAAGGACACCGAAAAAACAAAGAAAGATACTGGGAAGTGGTGCGACTTCCATAAGAGCCCCTGGCATAAAATTATTGATTATCGCTCCAAGCAATTGCTGGTGGATGAGGTGAAAGCCTCTGAATCAGATGTGGGTTTCGAACCTGATTCAGAACCAGAAAGGGGGAGACAGATCATTGACACGGAACTCAGTGCCACTGTTGCTACCACCAAGGTCTAGCCTGATGATCCAAATGAGCCAGAAGAAGGCGAGCACCTCTTTCATTCAAAGATGTGGGTAAAAGGAACCCCATTGCACTTTATCGTTGATAGTGGTAGCTGGAAGAACCTCTTCTCAGAATAGGTAGTCAAGTGGCTAGCCTTGTCAACAACGACTCACCCACAACCCTACATTATTGGATGGTTCCCAAGGAAGTGATCTCCACGTCAGCCAACAATGCCGCCTGTCGTACGACATCAATCCCTTCAAAGATGAGGTATTGTGTGATGTTGCTCCTCTTGAAGTTTGTAATGTTATTTTGGGCCAACCTTATTTATGAAAATGTCATGCTGTATATGAGTCTAGGCCTCGCAGTGTTATTATTACTTTGAACAAGAACTTATACAAGATACCCGAGGCAGTCCCACCTAGTGTTATTTCCTTGATCTCTGCCAAGCAATGCAGGAAGGTCATCTCTCAGACCAAGAAGTTTATCTTCTTCGTGATTCACTCTTAGAGTGAGCAAAAGATTGCGGCCACATCCAAGGCCTCTGCGATCGACTTCTCCACATAGTAGAAGCAAGTGGACAAGGTCGTGGCAGAATACAAATATATCTTATCCTCACCTACCAGGGTACCTCTGTACTTTCAGGTCAAGCATCCCATCGATATGAACCCTGGTGCACCGCTTCCCAATGGGACAGTCTACTGTCGCTCTCTGTTAAATAATGAGGATATCAAGAGACAGATCGAAGAACTTCTCCACAAGGGGCACATCCATCCCAGCTCATCGCCTTGTGGGAGCCCAATTGTGATGGTGTAGAAGAAAGATCGGATAAAATCACAGTCAACAACTGGTACCCGATACCCAAAATTGATGTTCTCCTTGATCAACTCAAGGGGGAAAAATACTTCAGTAAGATTGATCTGAAGTATGGCTACTACCAGGTCCCCATAGAATAGACAGATGTATGGAAGACCACCTTCAAGTCAAAATAAGGTCTTTTTGAATGCCTGGTCATGCCCTTTGGTTTGACAAATGCTCCAACAACTTTCACAAGGATGATGTACAATATCTTGTGACCTTTCACCAGTGATTTTATAGTGGTGTATCTGGATGACATCCTCATCTACAACAAGACCTGGGCATAGCACTTGCAGCATATTCAACAGGTTCTGCACACCCTGCGACAACACAAGCTATATGCCAACTTGGAAAAATTCTCCTTCGACATGGAAAAATTCTCCTTTGACATGGACAGGGTCCAATACCTAGGATACATCATGGATCATCATGGTGTGTATGTGGATCCAGCCAAGATCTAGGTCATCCGTGACTAGACAACCCCAACCACACTCACTGAGCTTTAGAGCTTTTTAGGCCTTGCCAATTTGTATCGTAAGTTCGTGTTGGGATTCTCCCATATTGCATGGGCGCTCAGCCAAGTAACTAGGGGTGGTGGTATGGAAAAAATTGTGTGGTGCCTGTCCCAACAACATGCATTCAATGATTTAGAGCAACACTTGTGCTGAGCCCCAATACTTTCATTACCAGACCTGCAACATCCCTTTGAGATCGAGATAGATTCTTCCGACTATGCTATGGGCGCAGTTCTCACTCAGCACGACCACCTCATGGCCTATCTATTAGGGTCCTAACCCACACATAGGTAGAGAAATATATTTGGATGTAATAAAGGTCAATATTAAAAAGGCCTTTCAATAAAATAGAATAAGGCGGATGTAAGAATACCTAATAGAAGATTCCGCTTATAGAAGGATCTTCCTCTAGATGCTTCTTTTTAGTATAAATAGGAGTCGAGGGTATGATAACCCTAGCTTGGAGATTATTGTAACAGAGCGCTGCTCGACTGGAGGTTTCCCCCTCGAAGAGGCTTGTGAACATTGCTTTCTGAATCAAAGTGCTATTTCTGTTGTTGTTCTTATATCATTTCTGTGTTATTGTGGAGATTATGCTAGTTATATTACTATTATTTTGCCATTTCTAGCATTTTATTTCTGTTTTGCATACTTTTTATATCTGGTATATTACATGTGGTATCAGAGCACTTTCCTTGGCATAAATTGTGGGAATTTTTTTTTTCAGGGTAGAGACATATTCCGGCGTCTTTAAGCCACAGAGATCTGTCGTTACATGCATAAACCCGTGGTTGAGGGATTCATACACGCAGGAAATACAAGTGGTTCTTAAGTGAACATCTGTTGGCCACCCTTGTAACCCCTATTGGTACCCCTTCGAGTGGTAGCGCATCACACAGTACCTGTGTACAGATCGACCTAGATTTACTGAAGCTCTCTTTAAATAAACCGATCGATCGTCTGACTGCTATAGTGCCACCGAGAACATCACTCGGGAAGATACTCTCTAGTACCTAGGTAGTTGGGTAGTACGGCTAAGGGTATGGTCTATCCTCCTTAGTTAGTGCCCTGAGATATTGGGCTGAGTACTACTGTTGGACCCCGCACGTATATCAGAGAGCTATAGAACAAGGCAAACCCTTGTCTATAGAACCCTTGAATACATAACCCTTGGGGGATAATAACATAAAAAAATTAACACAGACATGATCTCTTTCCGATCAACTGTGTTTGGGTTGCCAAGTAAATACACATTTCTTTTTGGTTAAGCATCTAGGGAGTTCATCACTGCAGTATTCTTCAGACCGGAGTATAACTCCGCAGGTGTCAAAAAAAAAAAAAGTCTGGAAATTTTTTCACCATTATTTGAGACCTACTCCATTAGATTCATCTCTTCGCCCTTATTGCATTCATCCATATCATTTTTTGGCAAAACTTTTTGACCCCGCCCACCCCTTTTCAGTTCACCCATCCTAATGGCCCATACCCGTAGCCAAGACCTGGAGTCTTGCTTCAACACCTTACAATCTAGTTTCCTCGAGACCCAAAAAGAAGTGAAACAACTCAGTGCTACTGTTGCCTCCATGGATACATCCATCAATACAACCATAAATACATCCATGCAGTCCTCAATGGAGGAAATCAAACAAGAAATGACCACCAAACTTGAATCTGTCTTTGCATCACTCTGCACCAAACTGAAGACTGAAGGTGAACATTCCTCCCATTCCCATACCTTTCAGTCCCATCACTTTCAATGCGACCTACGCCTTCCATGGGTGGATGTGACAAAATTTGATGGCTCGGACCCCAATGGTTGGGTCACCCAAATGGAACATTATTTATCTTTATACAAAATTACATATGACTTGGCCAAACTCCAGTATGGTGTTCTCCATCTAGATCAAGAATGCTAGCAATGGTGGCAATGGAGAAAAACTTCCCGTCAAGGGTATATTTCTTGGACCCAATTTGTGACTGAGATTTATGAACGCTTTGACACTGACACCAACCATTTGGGTCGTTTGAAAAAATTGAAACAATATGGAACAATAGAAGACTTCAAATCTGCATTTGAGCGCCTGGATTTTTGAACAGAGGGCATGACTGATGCTTTCTTTTGAGAGTGTTTTATCAGTGGCCTCAAGGAGGAGATTCGGGTCCATGTCCTCATGGCTCGACCTGCGAGTTGGGTGGAGGCTACTAAAAAAGATAAAGAAGCACAACAAGTTGTTTCCTCTCAAAACCGTAAACCTTCCTTTATCCCTCGCCCTAAACCTGTAAACCCCACTACTCCCTCTGCCCCATTAAAGATCCAGAAATTGACCAGGGATGAAATGGATGAATGCCAACTTAAAGGACTTTGTTATAATTGTGATGAAAAATATTTCCCGGGCCACAAATGTAAGGAACAAAATATTTTTATGGCCATCTCTGAGGATATTTCGGAAGAGGATGTTGAAACTCCCCTTGTGCCCGAGTCACCGGAAATCACTGACATAACCCCTCCCTCCGACCCTCCCATAGTGGAACCGATAATTTCCCTCATTGCTCTCACTAGCTTCTCCGCCCCCCAAACCCTCAAGTTAATCGATTACATCAAGCATCGAAAGGTCATCATTCTGGTTGATAGTGGAAGCATCCATAATTTTATTCATCGCCGCATTGCCCAAGAAACCCATTATTACATCCATGCCGTCAACAATTCCCAAATCATGATTGCCAATGGTGGTTCTATGTAATGTGGCGGGCGCTGTGAAAATGTGCGTCTCCAAATCGATGACTACCACCTAAAATCCCATATGTTTGCTATCGACATGGGCGGTTGCGACATTGTGTTGGGTGCAGACTGGCTAAGGACTTTGGGCCCCATTCTCATGGATTTTAAGGACTTAACCATGCAATTCGACTAGGAAGGCCACCAATATAAATTCCAAGGCATCACCACTGGTTCACCTGAGGTCATTAGTTCCCATCGCATGGAAAAGCTGCTCAAAAAAGGTCATTCTGGTGTCATCACCCAAATCCATGCCATACAAGCAACATAGACACCCCCGGTGCCACAAGACCTCCAAGCCCTCCTTTCTAAACATATAATGGTATTTTCCACTCCCCAAGGACTCCCCCCTTCCTGCGGTGTTCATGATCATTCCATCCCCCTTGTACCTGGAAGCCTTCCTCCCAATATCCGTCCGTATCGCCACCCCTTTTCACAAAAAAATGAAATTGAGAAAATGGTCCAAGAACTCCTTACTGCAGGCGTTATCTGTCCTAGTACGAGCCCTTACTCTTATTTGGTTGTCATGGTCATGAAGAAAGAAGGTTCTTGGAGAATGTGTCCTGACTTCCGTGCTCTCAACAAACTGACCATTAAAGACAAATTTCCAATTCCTATCATTGATGACCTCCTGGATGAATTGAGTGGCGCCCAATTCTTTACTAAACTTGATCTTCGCTCAGGCTATCATCAGATACATATGAAATAGGCAGACATTCCCAAGATGACCTTTTGCACTCATGAGGGCCACTATGAGTTTTTGGTCATGCCCTTTGGCTTGTGTAACACCCCCTCCACCTTCCAAAGCCTCAATAACCATGTCTTCCATCCTTTTCTCCGTCATTTTGTCTTAGTTTTCTTTGATGATATCCTCATCTATAGCAAAACTTGGACAGACAATCTTACCCACGTGGATCGAGTTCTCCATCTACTTTCCCAGCACCAACTTTTCCTGAAATAGTCTAAATGTGCCTTTGGTGCCTCAGAAGTAGAATACTTGGGTCATCTGGTTGGAAAGGATGGCGTCAGGGTGGATCCGAAAAATATTGAAGCTATGCAAGACTGGCCGCACCCAAAGACTCTCAAAAGCTTGCATGGATTTCTGGGCTTAACAGGGTATTATCGCAAGTTTGTTAAGAATTATGGTAGATTGTAGCACCTCTCACTACTCTCCTCAAAAAGAACTCTTTCACTTGGACTCCAACCGTTGCTCAAGATTTCCAAACCTTGAAAATGGCCATGTGCACCACTCTAGTTCTGTCCCTTCCTGATTTCACAAAGACCTTTGTGTTGGAATGTGATGCCTCAGGGAAAGGAATCAACGCTATCCTTATGCAAGAGGGTAGACCTTTGGCCTTCACCAGCAAGCAACTATCTGAAAGGAATCTGGGCAAACCCATCTATGAAAAGGAAATGTTGGCTATTCTGCATGCCGTTGATCTTTGGCGCCCTTATCTCTTGGGGCAACATTTCCAAATTAAGACAGACCATCAAAGCCTCAAGTACTTTCTGGAACAACACATTTCCTCCCCGAAGCAACAAAAATGGGTGACTAAACTATTTGGATATGATTATGAGATCATTTACAAGAAAGGCAAAGACAATGTGGTGGCGGTGCACTGTCCAGAAAATATGAAGATGAAGGATCCCTTTTTTCTCTTTCCTTCATTGTACCAGATTGGCTCCAAGTTGTTCGCTAGGAATGGCTACAAGATCCCAAAAGTTCACATTTGATCCAGCAATTGCAGACCAATGCTCCAGCTCCCCCAGGGTACTCTTGGCTCCAGGATGAGCTTCGATACAAAGGTCGTTTGTATTTAAGTAAACAATCCAAGCTTAAATCCATGGTACTTTCTGAGCTTCATGCTACACCCACAACAGGGCACTCCGGGTTCACCAAAACCTATGATAGGGTCAAACGTTCTTTTTTCTAGGATGGTATGAAATAGGACATCCATAATTTTATCGTTGAATGTGATGCGTGTCAATGCAACAAGGGAGAAATAGTCAAATATCCGGGCAAACTAAAACTGCTTCTGATCCCACCTGCTATTTGGAAGGATATCTCTATGGACTTTATTACCGGTTTACTTAAATCGGGAAATAAATCAGTCATAATGGTGGTTGTGGATCTCCTTTCCAAGTATGCTCATTTCTGTGCTCTTGAACACCCATTTACTGCATCCACGGTGGCTCAAATTTTCATGGACCAGGTCTTCAAGCTTCATAGCATGCTGCACTCTATTGTTTCTGATCGTGACCCAACTTTCACAAGCAATTTTTGGCAAGAAATATTCAAGCTTCAAGGTACCCAATTGCATCTCAGTACAACTTATCATCCCTAGATTGATGGTCAAATATAAGTTGTCAACAAATGTTTGGAAACATATCTGAGGTGTTTTGCCTCTGAAAAGAAAAATCAGTG
>JASDQU010103031.1:130193-156063 GCA_032191745.1 Picea mariana
CGTGTCAATGCAACAAGGGAGAAATAGTCAAATATCCGGGCAAACTAAAACTGCTTCTGATCCCACCTGCTATTTGGAAGGATATCTCTATGGACTTTATTACCGGTTTACTTAAATCGGGAAATAAATCAGTCATAATGGTGGTTGTGGATCTCCTTTCCAAGTATGCTCATTTATGTGCTCTTGAACACCCATTTACTGCATCCACGGTGGCTCAAATTTTCATGGACCAGGTCTTCAAGCTTCATAGCATGCTGCACTCTATTGTTTCTGATTGTGACCCAACTTTCACAAGCAATTTTTGGCAAGAAATATTCAAGCTTCAAGGTACCCAATTGCATCTCAGTACAACTTATCATCCCTAGATTGATGGTCAAATAGAAGTTGTCAACAAATGTTTGGAAACATATCTGAGGTGTTTTGCCTCTGAAAAGAAAAATCAGTGGGTTCACTAGTTACCCCTCGCTAAATGGTGGTGGTATAACACTTCCTACCATATAGCTACACGCATGACTCCTTTTGAAGCGGTATATGGACAGAAGCCACCTTCAGTTCTCTCATACTTACCGGGTACATCGAAGGTCCAAGCGGTTGACCAAACACCTACAGTTTGGGAGGATATTCTCCATACCCTCAAAGAGAACTTGGTCATGGCACATAATCGCATGAAGCAACAAGCAGATCAAGGTCGCTCTGACCGTCAATTTGTAGAAGGGGATCAAGTGTTTTTGTGACTGCAACCATACAAGCAAACTTCCCTCAAGGCCGAGCATTGTCAGAATCTAGTGCCCAAATTTTATGGTCCTTATACCATTCTCAAGCATGTGGGACAAGTTGCATATCAGTTAGCTCTGCCCAGTCATTCGAAGCTACATCCTATTTTTCATGTTTCATGCTTAAAGAAGGTAATTGGAACTCGATGCCAAATTCAAACCAACCTTCCCTAGTTAGCTGAAGAAGGATCCATTTGGCTATAGCCAGAAGCAGTTTTGGACCAGCGTGAGCATCGCTTGTGTCAAATAACCATCAAGGAAGTGCTCGTCCAGTGGAAATATACAACTCCAGCCGATGCCACTTGGGAACCAACTACCATTCTACAACAGTTTCCACATCTCAAGCCTTGAGGATAAGGCTGTTTTTAAGGGGGCGGACATGTTAGGGTCCTAATCCGCACATAGGTAGAGCAATATATTTGGATGTAATAAAGGTCAATATTAATAAGGCCTTCCAATAAAATAGAATAAGGCAGATGTAAGAAGACCTAATAGAAGCTTCCGCTTCTAGAAGGATCTTCCTCTAGATGCTTCTTTTTAGTATAAATAGGAGTCGAGGGCATGAGAACCCTAGCTTGGAGATTATTGTAACAGAGCACTGCTCGACTGGAGGTTTCCCCCTTGAAGAGGCCTGTGAACATTGCTTTCTGAATCAAAGTGCTATTTCTGTTGTTGTTCTTATATCATTTATGTGTTATTGTGGAGATTATGCTGGTTATATTACTATTATTCTGCCATTTCTAACATTTTATTTCTGTTCTGCATACTTTTTATATCTGGTATATTACACTATCATAGTGAGACACTATCAAATGTTGTCCGTAAGTACCCTACTTAAGACAAATAAATGTACTCCATTGTGAAATTCTGCCGCCAGTGGAGACATTACATTCTCGGGAAGGTGATAGTCATCCACACAGATCATAAACCACTGCAGTTCATGCAGATACAAGGAAAATTGCAGAATGATGACCATCAGAAGTGGTCCACATACTTGCAATAGTTCCACCTCAACATCAAGTATAAAACATGCAGTACCAAATGAGTTGTTGATTTCCTCAGCCAACCTCTAGTCGTGACACTCGCCATAGTGCTAGACTCTTTCGACCACGAGAGTTACAGATAGCCCAACCTCTATGAGACAGACCCTGACTTCACCACCACATACTAAATGTTGGGCGCAAACTCAGTTTTCACTAGTTTCCATATTCAAGATGAGCTATTGTGCAGACTGGGCCATCTCTTTGTTTCATCAAGAGAGTGAGTGAAGATGATTTGGGAAGCCCACTACACTTGGGTGGTAGAACACTTTGGCGTCGAAAAGATAATGGCAGTGCTACAGAAACATTTCTACTGGCTGAAACTTCGACATGATGTCATCAAGTATATCAGGTCCTACATTGCCTGTGCTATTTCCAAACCAACCACTAAGAAACAAGGATTGTACACCCCCTTTCTTACTCCTAATAGGCCATGAGAATCTATCTCAATGGACTACATGTGGGGCCTTCCTTCCACCAAGAGGGGAAATGATTGTGTCTTTGTGGTTTTTGATCGCTTTTCCAAGATGGCGATCCTAAAACGCTTGTAAGAAGAGCATCATAGCAGAGGCCACTTCCAAGCTCTTTTTTGAATGAGTCTAGGTACATTTTTGAATCCCACAAACCATTGTCTTAGATCGGGACAATCAGTTCCTCAACACATTCTGGTCGATCCTCTGGTCACTGCTAGACACCAAGCTCACCAAGTCCACTACCTTCCACACCCAGACAGATGGCCAAATTGAGGCTGTCAATCGGATGATAATGCATATCCCGCGCATGTATGATTCCAAGAACCCCCACACATGGGATACACGTCTTCCCTATGTTCAACATAGCTACAATAGAGCCATACATAGCTCAACTGACCACAACCCCTTTCAAGTCAGGTTGGGATTCCAACGATTGGGTCCCATGGATGTTGCACTACCTATTGCGGCCACCTTGACCAATTCATCGCCTGCTCCAACTAAATCTAACAAAGCCTCCCAGTTCATTGAGCGGATCTAGCACATCTACCGACAGGTTCAGGATATTTTATAGAAGTCCAATGCCAAGTAAAAGCAGTTCCATGATCAACACCACGTGCCACATAAGTTTTATGTGGGAGACAAAGTATGGTTACACTTGCAGAAATAACACCTTATAGGGCCCGATCAGATGCTTCTCCCACTCCATTATGGACCTTACACCATCACCAAGGCTATGGGTGACAATGATTTTGAGCTCAACATTCCCCCTTTCCTTGGCTTGCACCCAGTGTTCAACATGGATCTCCTTCAGCCATACTTCCCACCATTGTTGGACACCTCAGAGATAGCAAAACATTTTACACCAACAGAGCTCAACCCTGACTGCATGCAATATGAATCCAATGATCATATTTTGGAAACACAGGTCAAGGGCACTCACCAACAAAGGATTCGACTTTATCGAGTTGTCAAAGCAAGGTAGCTCCTGCACCAAGGGAAGTGGCTCACCCGGGGCCAAATTCAAGAGGAATTTCCTCATATGATGGGGGAATTCAACGCAATGGATACCATTGCTTCCTAATGGGTGAGGATTGATCCATATGGATTTTGGTGGCCTCCCACCTATTCCAACTGGCTCATTTTGGCAGTTTTCCAGTTTGGCATTTTTTTCCTAGTTTTCAGGTCCTTGACTTCCGGGGCCATTTTGAGGCCCGAAACATGTTTTTAGGGCTCTCCATAGTCAGGCTATGGATGGAGTTAGATTTTTTCATAAACATGTGTATTCCTCAGACATACCTTTCCAATGGGATATCGTGCGCTTAAAATGGAGATCGTATGCAAAAGTTACGACCCCGAGAAGTTGATGTACTAGCTTACCCCAATGGGGCCCACATGACTTTTGCCGCTTCATCTCCCAGGGTTAGGTTTTTGGATGTCTAGGATTTTAGTATTCATGTTTGTTTTAAAAATTCTTGGAGAGCCTCATTGTAACGGTCTTCTTGTGAATGAGTGCATCCGTCACATCTCTTCTCAGAGATAAGCTGCCACCATTTTAGCAAGCTTGTTTTTCACTGGATTTTACAGTTTCAACACATTTTCTTATTGAATATAAACTAGTTTTACTGTATCCATGTTATTTTATCTCTGTGTTAATAATAATAATAATAATCTGTATTCATTTTCGTTCTACTCATAAAATACGGATCACAAAATGATAAGCAAATTTTTTGTACTTTTAACTCACAAAATCCCTGAGTAGAACTAGTCCTAGATGACCCTCAACCTCCATCCAAACTTGTCGAGAAAAAGAGCAGTCCAAAAATATATGCACGTTGGATTCATCGTGCTTCTTGCTTAAATAACAAAATCTCAGGCCATGTTTATTCTGCAACTTAAGTCTATCCTAGGTAAGCACTTTCAATTTTAACACCAACCAAAAAAATAGAGTTCCTTTCAAGGGTCTCCTTACTTTTCCATAGTTTTTTGAACCAACATTAATTTCCATTTTCACCTAGATCCTACCTAGCCAAATAGTTGATCTTTGTCTAATGTAACACCATGTTTCCCCCAATTTGTAATTAATCATAAAATAGGAATTACCATGCTAATGCATGCGGAAAATGTAAATGTATTATTGTTTGAGTTGCCAATAACTGACCGTGGGGGTGAAGCCTTGAAAGTACTGGCCATGATATTACTAGAGGAAGAATGTGAAAAATATAAGAGAGGGTTCATATATCAAATAACCCCAAATGTCCCATGATAAGGATGACAAACCTCCTTCGAATCCCAAGGAAAGGAAAGCAGTCAATGAAGAAAGGACCGGTGGTTGAATCACCAACCACCCCCATGAATGGAAACATGGTTTGTTAGTCCGAAGTACCACAGGGACCTGCAGACCTGAGTTTCCTTCTGAAGAAGGAACAGGATAGGTCGGCAAAAAAAACCTCCAAGGTAAGAAGGACACAGACACACACGGGGGAGAGCAAACACCAGAAGAGAACGAGAGATCGCAAGGGAGAGGCACGAATCTCTCTAGCGAATCACGAATAGAAGGCCACGAGCTTGATGCTGAAGAGCATCTGAGAAACCTCGCTGAGGCCACAATCAAGTGAGAAAGCTCCGAGTTGCAGAAAACAGGACCCGAACAGAAGCTGAAATAGAGAGAGAACCCTCGAGAAGGGTGAGAGTTCCTTGGTGATATCATGGCTTGGCACGGGGGTGTCCAGAGTGCTAACATTGAATGCATTTGAGCCTATGGTTGGGTGGAAGGACGAACACCCACAGTGAGTTGGTTGGTGTAACCTGTAATAGATAAGTGATTTCCTACCCTGTGTAATTTAGCTGTAACTGGGTATGAATTGGTTATACTGTGCATGCTTTCGGGAATGTGAATGAATGCTTAATGGATATAACTGTATCCCTTTTATTTCTGCTTGGTTGTATAATTAGGCAAGTAAGGAATTATATGGTTCGAACATTACTTGTTCTCATAAATTCTGGAGTTCTGTAGTGTCTTAAGCTAGAGCCACGAACTGTGAGCTCGTCGACCTTAGGTGTAGTTGCATGTACGGTGGTTTACTCACCTAGTCGTTCTGAGTCCCTTGGAGAACGGAGTTTGTTAAGTTCATGAGAGGTAGTGCAGATATGCACAAGCTCTCTACGATCAAGTAGAACCCCATAACCCCTTGATGAAGGAGCGCAATAGTTGTGCTGAAGACTCTTCTAAGAGTCAAGTCCAGGAGAAAGAGCGCAAAGCTCTCAAGTCATTCATAGCTGACGAAGCTCAGGAAGGATAGCGATTTTGAAATACTGAAAGAGAGTACCCTTTCGTTTGCTAGATGAACGGACAAGATCCTTTCGGAAGATCTGAGGTCTGTCACGACCGTTATATTGGAGGAAGGAACATAGGCGTTAATGCCTCGACCCCTTTCAACCTTCACAAGTAGCGAAGGAATCGGGACCATAGATCCCAAGATCCATGGGAGTTACCTAGACTGTCCATTTGTAGAGGACACATGGATACCGATTGATGTTTCGGCACCCAAGAAACCAAAGGGCAAGAACCCTTGTCTTCGCAAGTTGCAAAATCCTGGTATACGAAACCCCGACTCGGTTTAGTGTGAATAAGTTTGAGAAAGCCAATATTTGATCGCGACCGTTGATCATCCCGAAAAGATCACAATGGTTGATCATGGCTAAAGGTCGCAGCCATCCATCGGAGGGACACGTGGCTGCCGGTCGATGTTTCGGCGTTTCAGCACCCGAGAAATCAAAGGGCAAGAACCCTTGTCTTCGCAAGTCACAAAATCCTAGTACTCGAAACCCTGATGCCCTCTGTGGTAGAAAGGAGGAGTCCCGAAAGGATCTGGACCGTCCATCGGAGGAGACGCGTGGTGAGCGGTCAGAGTTCGGGGAAAGCTCCAAAATCCCATGGACCATTGGATCCAAATCATCGAGGATCATTGATATCCTACACGAATTCCCATATTGAAATTCAGGGATTGGAGTGACAACAATTTTGGAGTTGTTGCATCATGAACTTTCGGTTCACGAAACTCCGAAAAGGTCTGGACCACTGGATCCAAATCATTGAGGGTCGTTGGATCTTGTACAAGAACTCACGTGTCGGGTTTCGGGGTTTGAAGAGTCAAAAGATGTGACTCTCTTGCATTTCAAACTCTCGGTTACTGAAATCTCGATACAACCAGGACCATCGGATCAGGGGGAGACTCGTAGCCATCGATCTCCTCGAAGGTAAGATTTTGGGTTTCGAGGTTTGCAGAGTCGAAAGACTTGACTCGCTTGTATCGCTGAGTCGCGAAATGTGAAAAGGCACCTAGTTTGTTTGGCCTATGGTCATAACCCACGATCACATGGAAGTGGAAAAGGGAAGAGCTAGCCTGTGCTAGGCCCCCATAGGAATTCAGGGATTCTGTCCCTCGAGAAGAGGCAAAAAATTTATTATGCCGTAGTGGGTGTGTTACAAATTGGTATCAGAGCATGGTTACAACACTTGGCATGCTTGGGCTCATGTACGAGCTGCATAAGGAGATATTGTTATCTGCATTTTCTCTTTATGGAGAAGGACTACGGAATGAAACTGTAATTTGGGAATTTCTATGGAATTCCAGCAAAGGAATTATATTGTTCCTTTGTCAAAATGATAACTACTCTTATAGGAGTAGGAATGCACTAATAAGTATTACTAATAAGACCTGAGTGTAAATAACAGAGGTAGAATAAATTGTGCTATGAAGCTGCACGAGCCAGGCAAGGGACATGAACTAATTTGTTCTGTTATAGTGTGACGATGGCTACCTACTAAAGCAGGTAGACTCTCTTGCAATTGAGATGGCTAGTTAGGTAAGAACTAAGATCCAAATGAAGAAATCCTTCATGATTTAGGAAATCTGGTAAGGACTGGTAGGATTCTTAAAAATTTATAATTACTGCATTATTAAAAGACTAAACCCTGAGCATATAACTCCTCATGATTGAGAGGACTGATGAAAATATGTAGGGTTGGATTACCTGACCTATAATGATTAGAATCGACAACAAGGATAATCTGTTTAAGTAGGATTAAGAGGAGTCCTTTGGGACTGTTGCTAATTCTCAAGAGTGACACTTGTTGGTTGTTCCCATAAAGAGAGGGTAACATCTGTATGAGTTATGACTATAAAATTAGTCCTGTAAGTAACTTAAAAGCTCAGAAGAGATAGCGGGGAAATTTGGTATGTCGAACATGCGTATAGAATCCAGTTTGTGTTAAAGTTTGAAAAATCTGGAGGTTGAGCACAGAGTATACCAGAAGGAGCAGTGGTTTTAAGTCTTGAGAGGAAACACTTAGAAAAAGTTTCTAAGTTTCGAAGAGTTGAAGCATTCAAAGGTGAAGCACAGAAAACTGAAGTTCGAAGAAAGAACAAGTATGGAGGATTGAGCGGGAGAAATCCTTCAGAAAATAATTTTGAAGATTGGATAGGATCGAGAGTCAAGATCCATTCAGAAAGGACCGAAATGTTTCAAGTTGTTCGATCTCGAAAAAGTAGTGCACTGGTTAGTTGCAACGAGATACCGGAATTTTGCAGAACCAAAGTGCTTAGAAGAAGCAATGAGAAATTCGTGAAAAGATCATAGTCGTTGATCAAGGAGCGATCTGGACCATTGATCGTCCAAAGAGAATTTTGCAATTTCGAGAATTGGGAAAATGGAGGTGAAAGGTCTTTCGACTTCACGAAACGCGAAATTGCGAAATCTCGATACGTGAAACCCCGAAAAGATCTGAGCTGTCAGACTGTGGAAGAATCAGTTTCATCAGATTGAGAACTCCGAAATTTCGCAATTTTGGGGATCGAAGGATTCAAGGTTCTTCATAACAGAAGTCCTGAAGTTGTGAAACGCGAAATCGCGACATAATCACAACCGTTGGTTGGAGAGCCGTTGGTGACCGTTGATCTGATCTGAGATTTCAACATTTTGGGTATCGAGAGTTTGAAGGACGATGGAATTCTCGGAGGGAGGAATACAGAAATTCCTTGAANCCTGAAGTTGTGAAATGCGAAATCGCGACATAATCACAACCGTTGGTTGGAGAGCCGTTGGTGACCGTTGATCTGATCTGAGATTTCAACATTTTGGGTATCGAGAGTTTGAAGGACGATGGAATTCTCGGAGGGAGGAATACAGAAATTCCTTGAATTGTTAGATCTAGTAGATCAGCGGAGAAGATAAGGCTGATAACCTCTTATCACTCAAAGCTCAGGAGGAATAGTATCCGTTAGATTGGAATCAACAAGAGTTGTTGATCTAGAGCTTCGAGGTTTTGACTATTGGGAAAATAGAAGCAAAGACCTTCCCAAAGTCGCGCAAGGTAAATCATCGATTTGATTAGGACCTTTGATTAGCAGAGAGATCTGGACCGAGGGATCTAGGTTGTCGGACCCTCGTGGATCAAAAGTTTGGGAAACGGTGGAGCGTTGTTCGCAGATTCGCCGAAACACGGGATCCCAATGCGTGTCCAGAAGTTGACCCCATATTTCGAGCAAAGGGTGATGTGAATAAAAAGTCCAAGGAAACCTTAGCTTCGGTCTTTTGGGTTTTCGGATTTCGGGGATCGAGGAACCAAAGTTCCTTGCAACATGAATCCCGAAATCGCAAAACACGAAGTGCCTTTTAGTTCGGATCGTGGTCACCACCGGTGGTCGCGTGAGGGGAAGGCGTGAGCTAGTAGGATGAATACGCATGAGTTGAATGCAGTGTGAAGCTTCATAATAGGAAGCATGATATTAATACCGATAAGGTATGAATGATATTAAATGTGCAAGTAATGCACATGTATGATGTAAGAGTATAAGTATACTAGAGGCCCAATATGATTGCCCTGATGAGTGAAACGTGAAGCAAGTATTTCTCTTGTCCAGATTAAATGAATACTATGGAGGCATAGCTGACTCCATTCTGGGGAGTCATTAAAGTTATGTTCCAAATAATAGCATGAGGGGAATGTATTCCATTTCCTCAGGAAGTACCAATATAATTAGATGAAAGGGTAAATGAGCAAAGATGCTCTCTTTTCATAATAAGAGACAAATGATTACGCCTTTGAGCATCACATGAGAAGGATTGTGAATGAATCTGAATTGACTGATCTTAATAGTAAAGATGCATGTTTATATTCCTGAAGGGGAATATTTAGTAAAAAGCTAAAGCTAACTCAAGGTTGAGGCCATCACAAATAGTGATGGAATATGCAACAAGGAAGTTGCATGCCGAAGGAGTTCCTGGTGGAGGAACTGTGTAAGGACTTTGTCAGAGGAACAGAGTCACAACCCTAATAATTGTTGAAGGTTGGACAATGGGCTACAAGGCCTGTTCATATATAAGAATCCGAGATTACATTTTGAAAGAATCATGTAATTAATAGAAGACTAACAATTGAATATTGACCATTCTGATAACCGAATGGAAGTGTGTAGGATGCACATGTTCATGATTCATTATGAGCAAAGAGTTGCTACTACATCATGTTGAAGTATCCTAAGAGTTAGGATGAGCCTAACCCAGGGCTGCTCAGAAAAAGAGAAGTTGCGGAAACCGATATAGTTGGTAAGAGGCAAGTAAACCCCCTGAGTATGATTAAATGAATAAATGAGTATGTTTAACTGATAAGGCTTGGTTGAAGCTATGATTAAGAAAAGGAAGTGAGACCTTAGAGATAACTCGACTGGGCTAAAAATCCTCAGGCGATGTAGAAAGAATTTGAAGAAGAGGAGAGCCCTAAATTATTTCCTTGCTGTGCATTATGTTTTCTATGGGATGAGAAAGCTAGTACATTGATGAACAAAAATGTTTTGACACCATAGTAATGATGGTTGTAATACTGTGAAAACGATTGAGAACTGTTGTGTTGCACTTATGGAAACATTTGAGGATGTTTATGAATTCGAATGTTATGATACATGTTTTCGATTTAATATTATGACTAATGTAATTGTGTCTATGATGATGCATGCTGTGTATAGAAATAAATTTGAGCTATTGAGGAAGACAATTGCCAATGATGGGCAACCTCAAACAGAGAATGACCAGGAGAAGGCTACGAGTGAAATATTGTTGACAGGGCTGTAAAAGCCCCCATAAAGCACTGGTGATGAGGTAAAAATAAGAAAGAGGGTGCTAGCAGCCAAGAACCGGTATAAAGATATTCGTGCCTGTGTGGCACAAGGTATGAAGGGATTCGGTAAAAACCCCTTCTAAAATATTTTATTGTCTTAGTGTTCTGCATAAACTTGAAAGGCAATTGTATGCCTTGAATACCCAAGTAAGGTATGACTCAGGACGAAGAACCTGAATAATAGAGGAATGAAACTCTGGTAGTAAACCCTGTTTGTAACCCTGGGAAGAATTCATGAATTGATATGTCATGAATGCATTGACAATCAAGGAATGCGTAAAGGTATTCATGTGAAAATTTTGAGTTCGTGTGTATTGATTTGGGATCATGATCGGCCTATAACATGCAGTATGGTCCTACTGTAAGAATGAAAGAAAACAAATAAACCATATGAGGAAAAGGTTGGTTAAATTCCAACACCCCATGGCCAAGAACTGGTCATAAAGTGTGACGAACTTGAAAAACAATGCAAGAATGCATTGGGTATGAATGTGGCCATGGATATTGGCACAAGTGTTAAAACCCTTTTTAAATGTTGAGTTACGTTTTGAAAAGTTTGGTATGTTGAGATGAAACTAACAATTGTTTGGCTGTGTAAAGAACAAATTGTAGGAAGCAAAGGGTCATGAATATGGCAGTAAGGTAAGCCCATAGGAAAGACTGATTGATTGCTAAGCCAAACTGCAAGGAATGGTATTTCCTTTTTGAGAAAGTAATTTAATTGTTAAGTATGCACAATTCTGAAATTGTTGTGACGATGTTGTAAAGGTGAAATAAAATGTATATACATGGAAAAGCTAACAAGTTGTTTGGCCGATTGAAGTTGAAAGTGTAGGAAGCAAAGGGGTCTTAGATATGGCAGCATTGTAAGCCTATAAGGAAGGCCAACTGCCTACTGAGCCAAACAATTATGGTAAGGAAAGTCCCATAATTATGAATCTGGTTCCTGTGCGGAACAAATATGAAAACAAATCGTGAGATTGGAAAATCTGTGGGTGACAGATTTGCAATAACATTCTGAAAGTTAAAATTTATAATGATGTCTCATGAATTTTGTATACCTGTGATACAAGTGAGAAGAAAAGAGATGTCCAGAAAGGATAGATGAGGGCTGTCAAAGTTGAAGATGATGAACATGGCTGCTACTGAGCCGTGAAAACCCCATGATAAGCCATGATCGCCTGAAAATTATTATGTTGAGGTAACACAAACCGGAGGGACGCCTCAACAGAGCAAGTCTGAGGGACGCCTTGACTGTAAGACTCGATAGAGTCTCTAAAATTTTCCTGTGCGAGAAAACCTCGGCAGAGCAAGATGGATTGCCCTAGGGATTGTATAACAATGAAGGGGATGCCTGAGCCTGGGCCTGGAGGGTGAGTGACTGGAAGGAAGAGGAGACTTTAATAATTCTTGTAAACTATTGGGATCATGCACACAGTGGGTGGTTTTCCGTGTGGAAAAACCTTGGAAAGGAAGATGAAATCATGATAGCTCTTGTGAACTATTGAATTAGAATCATGCACCCAATGGGTACATCAAGGAAAGCAATGAGCATGGATAACAAAACTACCATATGGATACAGATCCACAAATTGCACATATGAGTATTGTGCTAGGATTATGAAATTTTCCTTTTGAATTTTGAACAACAATAATATGTTTTTGCACAAAATTGTGATTAATGGGTTTGTTGTCCAAGAATTATTGAAGGAAGATGACGAAGACTAAGATCCTGAAAAAGGACCTGACCGAGGATGAAGGTCAAGACTTCTGAAGTGGCCAAATGAGAGAGGCATGATAGGTGTTTTGAGAAAGAACACCGAGGATGGTGTTCCTTTAAAGGGGAGGGAATTGTAACACCCTGTTTCCCCCAATTTGTAATTAATCATAAAATAGGAATTACCATGCTAATGCATGAGGTAAATGTAAATGTATTATTGTTTGAGTTGCCAATAACTGACTGTGGGGGTGAAGCCTTGAAAGTACTGGCCATGATATCACTAGAGAAAGAAAGTGAAAACTATAAGAGAGGGTTCATATATCAAACAACCCCAAATCTCCCATGATAAGGATGACAAACCTCCTTCGAATCCCAAGGAAAGGAAAGTAGTCAATGAAGAAAAGACCGGTGGTTGAATCACCAACCACCCCCATGAATGGAAACATGGGATGTGAGTCCAAAGTACCACAGGGACCTACAGACCTGAGTTTCCTTCTAACAAAAGGAACAGGATAGGTCAGCAAAAAAACCATCCAAGGTAAGAAGGACACAGACACACACGAGGGAGAGCAGACACCAGAAGAGAACGGGAGATCGCAAGGGAGAGGAACGAAGCTCTCCAGCGAATCATGAATAGAAGGCCGCGAGCTTGATGCCGAAGAGCATCTGAGAAACCTCGCCGAGGCCACAACTGAGTGAGAAAGCTCCGAGTTGCAGAAAACAGGACCCGAACAGAAGCTGAAACAGAGAGAGAACCCTCGAGAAGGGTGAGAGTTCCCTAGTGATATCATGGCTTGGCACGGGGGTGGCCAGAGTAATAATATTGAATGCCTCTGAGCCTATGGTCGGGTGGAAGGATGAATACCCACAATCAGTTGGTTGGCGACTACCTGTAATAGATAAGTGATTTCCTACCCTGTGTAATTTAGCTGTAACTAGGTATGAATTGGTTATACCATGCATGCTTTCGGGAATGTGAATGAATGCTTAATGGATATACTGTATCCCTTTTATTTATGCTTGGTTGTATAATTAGGCAAGTAAGGAATTATATGGTTCGTAGATGACTTGTTCTCTTAAATTATGGAGTTCTGTAGTGTCTTAAGCTAGAGCCATGAACTGTGAGCTCGTCGAACTTAGGTGTAGTTTCATGTACAATGGTTTACTCACCTAGTCGTTCTGAGTCCCTTGGAGGATGGAGTTTGTTAATTTCATGAGAGGTAGTGCAGATATGCACAGGATCTCTGCGATCAAGTAGAACCCTAGAACCTCTTGATGAAGGAGCGCAATAGTTGTGCTAAAGACTCTTCTAAGAGTCAAGTCCAGGAGAAAGAGCGCAAAGCTCTCAAGTCCTTCATAGCTGACGAAGCTCAGGAAGGATAGCGAGTTTCAAATACCGAAAGAGAGTACCCTTTTGTTTGCTAGATGAACAGATGAGATCCTTTCGGAGGATCTGAGGTCTGTCACGACTGTTAGTTTGGAGGAAGGAACGTAGGCGTTAATGCCTCGACCCCTTTCAGCCTTCGCAAGTAGCGAAGGAATCGGGACCGTAGATCCCAAGATCCATGGGAGTTACCTAGACCATCCATTTGTAGAGGTCATGTGGCTTCCGATCAGCGTTTTGGTGTTTCAGCACCCAGGAAACCAAAGGGAAAGAACCCTTGTCTTCGCAAGTTGCAAAATCTCGGTATACGAAACCCCGACTCGGTTTAGTGTGAATAAGTTTGAGAAATCCGGGATTTGATTGCGATCATTGATCATCCCAAAAAGATCACAATGGTTGATCATGGCTAAAGGTCGCATCCATCCATCAAAGAGACACGTGGCTGCCGGTCGGCGTTTCGGCACTCGGGAAACCAAAGGGAAAGAACCCTTGTCTTCGCAAGTCGTGAAATCCCGGTACCCGAAACCCTGATGCGCTCTGTGATAGAAAGGAGGAGTCTCGAAAGGATCTGGACAGTCCATCAGAGGAGACGCATGGTGAGCGGTCAGAGTTTGGTGAAAGCTCTGAAATCCCGTGGACCGTTGGATCCAAATCATCGAGGATCGTTGATCTCCTACATGAATTCCCATATTGGAATTCAGGGATTGGAGCAACAAGAGTTTTGGAGTTGTTGCATCGTGAACTCCCAGTTCACGAAACTCCGAAAAGGTCTGGACTGTTGGATCCAAATCGTCAAGGGTCGTTGGATCTCGTACAAGAACTCGTGTGTCGGGTTTCGGGGTTTGAAGAGTCGAAAGACGTGACTCTCTTGCATTTCGAAATCCCGGTTATCGAAATCCTGATACGGCCAGGACCATCGGATCAGGGGGAGACTCGCAGCCGTCAATCTCCTCAAAGGTAAGATTTCGGGTTTCAGGGTTTGCAGAGTTGAAAGACTTGACTCGCTTGTATCACTGAGTCACGAAATGCGAAAAGGCGCCTAGTTTGTTTGGCCTGTGGTCATAACCCACGATCACATGGAAGTGGAAAAGGGAAGAGCTAGCCTGCTCTAGGCCCTCGTAGGAATTCGGGGATTCTGTCCCTCGAGAAGAGGCAAAAAATTTATTATGCCGTAGTGGGTGTGTTACATCTAATACATACCCCCTACACTGTTGTAACGCCAAACTATTTCTTCCTCTAATTATGCCAAGTAAACATGGTCCTTGAGAAATTAAAATGTGAAGATAGTCCAATGATTATGCCATCTTAAATCTAGAGCAATATCTGAATTAGAGATCCACCCTAATGTCCTAATGGTTGTGCGTGCCACATCACTGATTTTATCTAGTGTACAACATCCAGGCTCCTAGAGGTGAGACACAAGACCTTTAGGTAGAAATATATTTTCATCACATCCTAAAATTGCGTCCATCCCAATCTTGACCGATTCCCCTGTACCAACCTTCCAAGCCAAGATGTTCCCAATGATAGGAAAGGCAAGCGTGAGCACCTTCCATTGATTAGATACATTTTGTGTAATTCTCAGTCTTCTTCTTATCCAATCCATGACAATATCCATAATACCCATAATTTCACTATATATTGAAAAATATCTCCCAAAATCCTTTTTTTGGACACCCTCCCAATACATATTTCCAATAAAAAAACCCTATTTTTAGTAGATATCCCCTATTTTTATCAGATTCTACTTTTCATACCCTCCCAATACTTATAAATTCCCCCATACCCCACATCCCCCCCTAATACCTACAATATATTGACCCGATTTTTCACAATTTTAAAACCCCCTTTATGAATGAACGTGATAAGATATTGGTCAACAAGGTGAAGCCCCCATGGAGGAAGGCCATAAATGAATCTGGAATCCCAGCCCAAAGATCCGTTTGAGAAATATAAGAAGATTCATGGGCCCATAAACCACATGTTTTAGGTATGAATAATCGTCCTCTATCAAATCAAAGACACTTTACTTATTTGGTTTAAGAGAGAAACCAAGATATTTAATCCCATCCCGCAGTTCAGCCAAGGTGGAGTTAAAAAAACCAGAAATACTTTGTCTAATACCTTCATCCACTTTAGGAAAGTAAATGATCGATTTAGTGTTGTTTATCACCATTCTTGTTGCATCACAAAACATCTGCAAAATCTCCTTTAAAACCCAACCTTCTGATGCCACACAAAGACAAAAAATCAACACGCCATCCACACATAATAAATGAGTAAGCCATTCATTTATACCTAGCTTTACCCCTTGAAGTTTGTTGACTCTTTTAGCTTCCCCAATGGCCTTGATGAGACCATCAACAATCAATAAGAAGAGATATGGGGAAATATGACATCCTTGGCATAACCTCCGAGCAGAACTGAAGAATGGAAACCTCGATCCATTGATGAAAACCACAAACGAGACAATAGTCACACGACACATTATCCATTTCACGAAAGGTAATTCAAACCTAGTATGGAGAAGCAATAATATGAGATAAAGTCATGAAACACGATCATAAGATTTAGAGAGGTCAATTTTTATGACCAAGACAAGGCACTTCTATGTTTTAATTGTATGCAAACCCTCATGAGCCGAGCCTATTGATTCATAGATGAGTCGACCCTTTAAGAACCTGAACTGTTCAAAGGAAATTACATTTGATAAAATAGGTTTAAGCCTAACTACAATTACCTTTGATATGATTTTATGAAAGTTGCACAATTCTATTGGACATAAATCATCAAAGGTATTAGGAAAGTCCAATTTGGGTATCATTGCTATGAATGTTGAATTGATGTTGCTCAAAATTTTACTTGTCTAATGTATTTCTTCCACAACCCAAATTAGATTATCCCTAATAATATTGAAAAAGTATTCAAAGAATTTTATCTAGCCATTTGGCCTGAGACTCTTCTCCCCTTTAAATGAGGATATGACGACCAATAGTTTAGGTTTAGTGACCCCTATATAGTTCACGATTTTCTTCTTCATCAATCAATCTAGGAAAATATGAAAATAATATTAAGGATATCCCCCTTGTTCACTTGTTCTATTTCCTTGAACAACTTCGAAAAATGATCCACTCCTAGCGCTGGAAAATTTGAGAAACATCGTACATTGTTGCTGCTAGAATCATTTGGTTCTCAAATGGCGTTATGACTCCTCCGATGATTAAATTTTTTTTGAAAATATTTTGTGTTTTGATCCCCCATTATGATCCATAATGTTCTTCTCTTGAGCCACCAAGTTTTTTATCGATCAAATAATATTTTTGTACGAGTAGATTGTAAGGAATGACACTAATCTAGAATCAAGGAGGAGGACAAGTGTCCCATATTCTTTGCATAGAGATGCTCGAGTTATTGCTCAAAATCCCGAAGATCTTGTTCTTTTTTGTTTCCTCCTAGCCCTAGCCCAGGATGAAAATTTATCCTTTATTATTCGAAGGGAAGCACCGAAATGAACATTATTAGGTGCCTCAACATACTCCTAAAAATAATTCGAGTTCTTATGTATTAAATTTCAAAAATCTTCATCCTCAGACCATGTAGGGTTGTATTTAAAAGGTACCCTAGGATTCCCCAATGCCTTGTCAAATTCCAGAAATATAGGAAAGTGGTTGGAACAATGAATATTTCCAACCCATAATCAGTAGAGCCCACAATTCTGAAGTAAATCATGATTCATTATAAACTGGTCCAACCTGTTTGATACCCCTTTTTCTCCTCCTCTATTGTTGCACCAAGTCAGACAAATTTAAATAGGATCAACATCGACCCAACTGGCCGATTTCATTTTATCAATGAAAAACCTCACCAACCTTTCCTCCCGCGAATATAATCCCCAAATATAATCTATGTTTATTGTTATGTTTAGGTCCCTACCAACAATGATATTATCAACATTGATACACTTTAGGGAAAATAGCCAGTTCCAGAAGACCTCCTTCCCCTCATATGGCCTGTATACATTGAGAAGAAGGAATGATCAATCTAATTCCTTGCTAATTTTTTTTTTGTACAGAGTCTTGAAAAGACACAAAGGAAATTTCAGTCTTATGTTTAGGTCCCCACCAACAATGATAATATCAAAACTGATACACTTGAGGGAAAATAGCCAATTCCAGAAGACCTCCTTCCCCTCATATGGCCCGTACATATTGAGAAGAAGGAATGATCAATCTAATTCCTTGCCGAAAGTTTCTATACAGAGTATTGACAAGATAGCAAGGAAATTTGTAAGAGAGTAACTCGATGAAATCCATGTAATGATACCTCCATATTGTCCAACCGAATCTAAACCTTGGAACACCCAACCCGAAAATCAATTTCAACAATTAATCAATAAGAGTGTCACATGAACCTATAGTTTCTTGTATAAACGCAATATCTGGCCTATCCATATCAACAAACCTCTTCAGGGAATTTTTTTTATCCCATCCCCCCAGGCCTCTCATATTTACATACATCATTTTGATGAGGTACCCATCACTGAGATTGGTACTTCTCTAAGGACCCCATAAGTTAATTTTTGTCTGGTTTGCGATACTTCACCATGGTCATGCTCTTGAGAATTCTTACCAATGATTTGTGCCCCACCTTATTTGGGCTAGGTAGTTTAAGTCCATCAAAACCCAAAATCCCCGATGCTTTTTCCACTGAGAAGAATGCCTAGACCTCAATAAATAGGAGTCTTTTCTAGAAGAGGTTGATGTAGAAACATGAGATCAAGGTCTATGAGATCCAAATGCATAAGTGGATAAAGAATCTGAGTATTTAGAGAGATTGATAACGAGAGAACCCCCCCTCCTTCGTATAAGGAAAATTTGACATTATCCCCCCTAAAGAAGAACCTGGAGCCAAAACCTCCGCCCAAGTAGGCCTACAATCCATAATACATTCATATACCAATATATAAGTAGGGTTTTGAGTAGGAATATAATTACCAGGGGCTTGATGTGATGACATACTCTTCATCCAAAGATCCTCAAGTTTGGTCCAAGTCATCCTCAAAGCTAGTTTAGAGAGCCCGATTCACTAATCCACTCGGATCTCTAAAATCCAAAAAAAACCTTAATATCACCACCAACAACTTCAGACTTACAACCTAGTTGATCAAACAATTGTTCAAGAGGTTGAGGTCCACCTTCCACCTCCACAAAAAATAATAGAGAGGTCTGTGCATCCAAATTTGGTGGAGCCCCAGTGGAAATAGTGGAATTATCTCTGGAATATCATTATCCAAGCCCCGAAAAATTGTTTTGAAATGATAGGTCACAATCTGCCATAACATGTTTTACCCGATGACACCTAGAGCATCATAATGAAATGTTAACATAATATGATCAATGAGTATAAGAACAAGCACCCATCACCAACTCCATAGATTCAAATAGTCCTTGACGTGGATCCAAATCAGCTAGAATTTGAGCCACTGAGCGCATACTGCTAGTTTTATAGTTGTCATCGACAACTACAAATGTACCTAAGATTTCCCCAATGGCCTTCAAACCCAAATCCGACTAGAACTCTAAGGGAAAGTTAGGTAATTTAATCCAACTAGGGACACTAGTAAGAATATCCTCCTTGGCATCAAACAACATGTTCCAGTGTTTAGCACTAAGAAAATGCTCGTCCCAATATGACACAAACCCCCACCCACTCTCTGGGGTCTGCACAACCTCCCGGTTTAGGATCGTTTGACTTCGGGAGATGTATCATCTCGTAGGCTCCATCTGAGCCCTCAAAAACAACTTCACAGGTTCTAAGTCCTTCTTCCTGAATGAAAAATACACTTTTCGAGGGTCTCTGAGCACTAGAAACTCCCACAAGGGACCGTGATCCAAAACATGTGGGCTAAACCTCGTGTCCCCGGAAATTTCTAGACTTCGGAGCTCTCGGGTTTCAAGAGTCTCAACAGGATGACACCCCATTCCTTCCGAACGCCAAAGTGACAGAGCGATGGATAACAATTCCAATCAATGGTCCTCACTGCCTGCTTAAATCCACAATGAGGGGTGACTTTGAAAATTCAGGCTTCGACGATTCTGCCTGCTCCAACACTCTATGCTCTCGGAGAGCCGAACTTCGAACCAGATCAGACGGTTCTGGTACTTCCACAGATCAATGGTTGAAAATCCGCTTCGCTGCTCTGGGCTTTGAGACTTTTTGAAGCACCACTACTCGGATCTCCCGTAGTGCTGAATCTATGGACCTTGAGATCTACTACCACGCGTCTCCCGTTTATCAATGTTGGGGATATACTCCGCTCTTCAGAGCTTCAGGGAATTGTCAACCCTTCGCACTCACGTTTGCTTTCTCCCAGATGGTCGGTCTTCCAGACTCGACGATCCGCTAACACGTGTCCACTGGAATCAACGCTCTAGATGAGCTTCAAACTTTTAGAACTTCAGGGGTTACGACTCCTGCACCTCCTCGAATGAAAATTTCCAAACTCATGAAGTCTGAAGGACTTCTGATGGTAACTCCCATGATACTTTCCCAGATCTAGTAGCTAGGAAAGGCCTGGTTTCTCCATGAGTGGATATCGTTCGCTCGTCCTCTAAAATAATAAAACTCCTCCTTTTTCTTAGGACCTTGGTCACTATCCCTCCTGAGCTTGACCAATCAAGGTAATTCGAACCCCGGGCACCTTCCTCTGCGCCGCTCTAAATACTTTGCAACTTAAAACTTATAAATTTTTCTAAGTCACCCCTGCGCACCTCTGGTGCCTGCTTCCCTAAAAACTTGAATTTCCTTGAGAAATTTTCGTACACTCCCTATGCTCTCCTGACTTAGATTCTCCAACACTCCAACTGAGTGCAGGACCAATGCACACTTTGCACAGGTTTGTTATAAACTTTTCTCTCCACCGAGAAACTATGCACTCCTTGCACTTCCTTCTGCAAATTTTCATGCTATCTCTTCTGAGCTTCTGAGTCAGACTTGACTCGACCTTCACATAATTTGTGAGCACTATGCACTCCTTGCACCAGAGCTCTCATAAAAGAAACAATTGAAACTTATGGAACATTAAAAGTTCACACATCTAACCATAAAATGCATACGCAAGCATATAAGACAAATAAAACTGAGAACATGACATTCATTTTATGAACTCATAAATAAGTAACACCATGCATTGAAAATCAAACCTTTTTGATCATATTCATTCAACAAATTATGTACATGGACTCATACAGTTCTCAACAACCTTCTTACATTTACATTCAACAACCTTAACAATGAGCTTCAACAACCTCATGTGTGCATAGTGTACATATATTTATACATGAAGAGCTTTTCGAGCCTTCCCTTCAGACTACCTTAGTGATATCCTATCACAATTAAAAAAATTCATCTACTAATGCCTATTACATTAAATGAGAATTTACAAACTAGATAAGAGCTAACACTCAAAATCTGTACAATCCTACAGATAATTAAGGCGATTACAATCTCTTGCGATCCTATACAATGGCTCAAGCCTCCAAATATTAAAAGATCTTTAACTACAATGCTTCAAAAATTTTAAGATGATGTTCCCTCCTTGGGATCAAAACCAACTTTAAATGTGCATGTTGGGTGTTGAGCTGTCCTCTGCTCGACCTCTCTAGACTGATGACAATTCTCCTGCATCACAATACCACCGACCCCTTAGAATTTTATGCGCATCTTCTTTGGAAAGAAACAAAAGCCTTTCCATCCTTTGGATAGAAGGTGAACCACTAGGACATAACCCAAAACTGGTTTCCAGTCCACTTGCATCCACGAGTGAAGAGATGCCATCGAAGCCATCCTTCCACTAAACTTCCCCACAACTGCATGGCCGCCCAGGTCGAAAAATTGTCTTACTTGGAGATCTTCTGCTACAACCAAAGACACCTCACCATTGCATGATTTAACAACCTGTCTGTGCTTACGTCTAGTGCTCCTTTTTACCATGACCAATCCACCACCCCAAATTTCCTCGAGGGTCAAATTCCTACCAATAAACCCTAAAGTATGAAAATAAGAAGAAGATAGGCCTACTCGATCATCTGTACTTGGAACATGAGAACTACATCAGGCCGAGGACTGCGAACTCTCTACCTCCCCACGCATGCAAAAATATCTAGTAGGGTTCACATCCCTATGGCATTTACTCTCCGGACCTGCTTCTCGACAATGATCTCCTGGGAGATCAAGAAAAAGTGACAGAATGTAGGACCCCTTGGCATAGAAACCCTGCAACAAAGACCTGTTTCCATGCTCAAGCATACGTCCACCGAATATGACATGAGAGAGGGGCGAATGCGAGGATGTGCAAAGATCATGTCCTCCAATAACTTGAAATATTTAGGATAATCCGTGAGTTTCACAGACTCATCCACATAGCCAAGTGCTTTCCTAAACCCCCCATGCATCACGAAAAACTCAGGGGAACCCTTGCAGAAACCCTTGGTTCCCGAACCCTTGTTCCATTCACTTAGTTCAAAAAGTTATTCTATATATATACCCTCCCTTCACCCATGGGATAATTTTCTATGTGTTTTTCCAAAAAAATATTCGTCAATTTCCATTTTTTTTTTCTAAAATGATTTGCCCAAATTATATAGGATAAAAGTGCTTTACTCTAAAAAATGCCAAAATTTTCTAGAAACTATGTAAAATCCTTAGAAAATTGAATATTTTTACAAAAACATCACCAAACATTTATGGTTAGCATTTTAGGAATCAATAAGATTCACAAAGGTTTCTACACTTTAAGATAAGAATAGATCCTTAAAATTATACCTAGTAGTTGGAAGCTTTGGTTTAAACATGGATTCAAAAGAATACTCAACAATAATGTAGCTAAGACAATATTTGGATGGAATGATGGTGGAATTGAGAGAAATTTCCCAACAAATTTTGTCATATTAGTTGTATTGTCAGTGAGGAAGGTTGGCTAGACGTGAATAGATAGAAGGTATTCTGGAAATTGGTTGAAGATATTGGGAACTGTAGGGAAATGCTTGGGAGTTTCCTTGTATTCCTTATATATATATATATATATATATATATATATATATATATATATATATATATATATATATATACTCAATCATTTGAACCATCCACCCAAGGGACATTGCTGATGGGGGGCCATAGATCACAAGTTCAAATCTTGTTGAGTAATTAAGGGTTATTAGCTGCTATTGTTGTGGCTAGCAGTTGAACCACTCTCCATGTGGATATTCCAAGGAAGAAGGGGAAATTGTGCAAGGTTTTATTTGAACACACACACACACACACACACACACACACACACACACACACATTGTCAATTAGGTGTATCTCGAGTGGTTGTGAGGAAAAAATGTTACTCTCTCCAACCAGTTTCAAATATCACTTTATGACATGTTTTCTCTTAGTCAATTGATTGCTGATAAGCTATATATGATCTATTCATGAGTTGTTGACTTGGGCTTATGCCTTGAAGCACACACACACACACACACATATTAGCTATAAGTGCAGGGGGTTAGCTCAACTGATTGTTGCTAATGTTGTTGGGCATTTGATAGTTCTATGTTTATAGGTGCCCAGGGTTAGCTCAACTGATTGTTGCTAATGTTGTTGGGGTATTTGATAGTTTTGTGTTGATAGGTGCCCAACTTGAATTCCCTTGGGTGAGGCATACTAGTCTACATTTTTTGGGTTCATTAGGGATACCATCCATGGTCCAAGGGGTTAGCTAAACTGATTGTCGCCAATGTTGTTGGGAATTTGGCTATTTCTATGCCGATAGATACTTGGTTTGAATCCCTTGAATGAGGCACACTAATTTACACTTTTTAGGTTTACTAGGGCTGCCATCCATGACTCTAGGGAAACATCCTACTAAGTTTTACTTGAAAAAACATATAAATTGTAAGTTATATAAATTTCAACCAATAATGATTATATATTACTATTATGTAACTTAACAATTAGTATTAGTAGCGAGTATGAAGGTTTTTTTGGTTAAACAAAAATTTAAGGGTTCTAAAAGGGAGACCGAGTTGACACCACTGTTGGGTGTGAAGTAAGTCATTTAGTAGGAACAATAGACTACCCAAGGGTGTCAACAACCCTAGAATAATTTTTGATCAGGTTTTCGAAGAATTCCATTGACCTCTTTCTGATGCTATCAAGTGTAAAATAAAAATAATAATTTATTAAAGTAAAATTAATCACTTGCTCCTCCATATTGACATTTAATGAACACAATTCGATAAGAAATGTGTCCAATTTAATGAAATTCATATATAAGTGTTGATTGAATTTATACATATAAACAAAATTTGTGATGGAAAAGTACCTTAAAGGAAGCTTGAAAAAGTACACTTTTCCTTTATCTTTACAAAGCTTATTTGTGACGGTCAAAAGTATTATCCCCATAACCTTTTCCCTCTCCACTAATGAAAAGCTCATTAGATTTAAGAATAGGTTGGCTACTTATAAGCAAAGAAGCTAGCTCTTTAATCCACCAAATGGAAGGTGTGCTTTTTTAAAGATTTTGTACTTTAGTTTATGGGGATTTTGATTCTAATTCTATCAAGAATATATATAGTTACACTTTTTGATTAAAGATGAAATTTATTATAATTAATCTTACTAAATCATATTTATTTAGAATAGTTTTTCAATTTTTATTTTTATTATATTTGAATCTCGATTTCTCATGAGTGGTGGAGGGAGTTTAATATTGCATATATGGATTCCTTCATAAGTTTAACAATGAGTGGTAGAAATTATAAGATTTTTAGGTTTGGATACATTAGTCACGGGGCTTAGTGGGGCTTAGTGCAAGTTTAATATTGCATAGATGGATTGCTTCATAAGTTTAACAATGAGTGGTAGAAATTATAAGATTTTTAGGTTTAGATACATTAATCACGGGGCTTAGTGCTTCCTTGTACATTCTTAGTGCATATTTTATTTTTGAATTCATTTATATTTTTGACAAAGTGAATGTAATGTGTAATGGGTCTTGGTTTGTGGGGATGATTGGGATCTTTATGAGATCTTGGTAATTAGGGTTCAATTCATTCATTGAATTGTTATTTTGAAATTTAATTAGGGAGATAAAGTTCATATTTTCTTTTGAAAATTGCAATGTAAGTTCATTTGAGGTTATTGGAAATATTATAAGTATTTTTCCATGTCTCTAGAGATCACAAATTTACTAGCGTCTACTTTTATCAAAATCTATACTGAACCATATTAAAACAAGACTCTTATTTAAAATTCTATATTAGATTGTAAATAGTTGTTGGACTCGATTTTTGAACTATGAACATATTGTTTTTCATTGTTGAGTTTGTTATGAACATGACCATATGGTTGCTCCCTATTTCAAGGCTAAATCCCAAACTACTTCTCAAGCAAAGAAGCACAAAAAGAAAAATCCCACTTGGTGGAAGGATCACCATTAGATGGAGCCAAAGCTTGATTCAAGTTGATCATAGGCCTCTTATCTTTGAGTGATCCGAGTGCAACAAAAAGTACTCAACACAAAACGTCATGCGCACTATAAAGTTTTCATTCCTCACATTGACCACTTGGATCAAGTTGATCCTAGACCTTCTATCTCAAAAGTGGTTCAAGTGAAACCACAAGTGCTCACTGTAAATCATCACACACACTAGAAAGTGTTCACCCCCCACATTGACCTCCTTCAACCAAGCACACTTGGTTCTTAATTCCTTTACATAATCAAGGGGCAATGGCCCTAGTAATAAATCAGTTGTCCTAATGGGTGGGGTCAAGGCGTAGTGGTCCTAGTGCCATCGCGTTTCCTCTAATGGATGGAGTCGAGGGGTGGCATCCCCATGGAATTAAGGGAAACACCTTAACACCTCTAAGAATTTTAGATAAATAACACCATGTGTGCAATGTTCAAAACCCTATGCACCCACACTTTATATTTGCACATGCCCCTGAATATGTCATGCACCTACTACACTATGTCTCTGAAAAGACATGCACACCCACAACTACACATGGTACTTCAAGAAAACATACAATCACCATATTGATAATTATAAAACTAAAATGCCTTTCACAAATGAATCTTACTCTTGTCATATATATATATATATATATATATATATATATATTGCTTTAGTCAATTAGGTCTAGCTCATGTGGTTGTGGGATGGAGTGTTATCCTCCCTACCCATGTTCTATTCCCGTTAATGACATGTTGAGCTCATTATGAGTAAAATTTCTGAAATGACTTCAACCCTGT
>JASDQU010103031.1:164156-174714 GCA_032191745.1 Picea mariana
TTTGAACATTTGTCTGAGTAATGGAGGGTATCACTGCCAAGGCGATATGTCTCTGTTTGAATCATGGTGATACTCTGCATTGGAAATTGATGATTAAATGAAATCTGGGAATTATGGATTGATGACCCAGTTGAAAGGAATCAGGTCTTGAGTTGAAAAATGCATTGTGCAAATAGAAATGGAGAGATCTGTATTATGAATGTTGTACTGAACCCTGTTTGAAGAGGATGGAATTCATTATAATGATTGCTCAAAGCCTCTGTTAGTTGGAGATTTTCGTCAAAGAAGCGTTCAATTGAATTTGAGATTTGATGTTGGGAGAGCTATTGATGTGGAGCGTAGACCCAACAAATGAGCTATGACCAAGGCTTGGTCCAATGCATGAAATCTGGAAACGTGTTGCTTAATTCTTGAAGAGAATTTCCATTTGGAAATTGCATTGAGGTAAGGAGTTTCTTATCAGTTCATACAAAAATTAATTTTTGTGCACACAGAAAAGGGGAAACGTTACCCATATGACTTTTCTACTCTGAAGACCAAGTTGGAAAGAGTGAGGCTACAGGAGTATCTATTGGCAATTCGATTTAGTGTTAGTTGCAAAGAACATGGCGAATTTACTCCAAATCTGAGGTATTTATGCTACTGAGATATTTGTTTGTGATCTTCTCTCTCTTTGTAATCAAGCCTGAAAAATGAACTGAGATCTGGTTTGTGGCACGATCTGGCTCGATCAAGTCCTTTGTATCACATTCAACAGATCTGGATTAATTTGAAGAAGAATTATTGTTATTTCCGTCTATCATGGTGATGGATCGTCATTAAGTATCTGCGATCTCTTTCAATTCGGTGGGCTCATGGATCCATGTGCACAGAACATTGACTAGTCTCCAGCTTCGTCTGAATGTGGAGGTCATGAATTGTAAAACACTGTAGAAACTTGATGAAGAACAAGCGTCCATCATTGTAGCGATATATTGCACCGCTGGCGAAAATTCCATGGAAGCAAAGAAAGATCCAACAATTTTTTTTTCTGAGTATGCGATAAGTTAAACAATCTCTGGCGTGGTAACCTACCTTGCTGCTTCATGGGTTGCGTTTGACAACGAGTAACCTGGCTCATTATCTCATAATTGTTTTTGGTAATGAGTCCTCTTTTACTCTAGTAGTGCGTCTTTATTAATATTACAATGACCCTTCTTTTTCAATTATAAAAAGAGCACGGAAATCAAGGGGAGAGGATTAAATGTAGTTAGTGCGTAAATGACAAGGACTTTATGGTTTGTTCAAATTGCACTTACCCAAAGTGTGCATCTCAATCTTTTTCTTTACAAAGTTTAAGTGGAGGTTGTTGTCTTTTAGTGGACATTTTGACGTGAGAGGGTTGGGGGAGTGATGAAAAATTTAAGTATTTCATTCAAAACCTCTTTTCAAAAAGATTTGGGAAAAACATAGAGCATTTTTAAAGTCATACCTCTAACACTAATTAGAAGTATTACTTTATGATATTTTCACTTTTGGATAAAGGTGGAGTTAAAGAGAACTTTAAACCCTTTCATCATTAAGGTGAGTGAATTTAATATGTTTTCCATTAGTAAATGAGAATGGGCATTATTTACAATGGCAAGGGGGCTTTGTGTGCTTTGGAATTTAAAATATATCTTGAGTGGGTATTTGTAATTTTTGTCAAATTTTTATTAGTGAGAATTTTTGTCTGATTTTTCAAAATAGTATAGGGAGAAATTTGAAGATCAATTCAACTTTGTAAGAATCTAATATAAGTTGAATTGCATTGTAAATGATGAGTGCATCATTGTGGTTGCAAATATGATATCTTAATAAAATCATTTTTCTTGGTGGTCGTTCTCATCTTAGACCTGATCTGAAATTGAATAAGGGGGTTTACGGACAATTGTCGTTGTTTGCAATGGTGATTTTTTCATGGTTGTTCTATGAGCTAATTTATGTCTAGTTTTGACATTATCTCACACACATGGAGTACAAAGAAGGTTAATGAAATCAATGCACATGATTAATGGCATTCATGCACATACAATCAAGCACATGAAATCAAAGCACCTGCAATCAAGTAGCCGCGAAGAACATTCAAGCATTTTAATTGTCAACATCATCATTCAACAACGATTCTACATCAATCATTGAAATCAAAGGGAATATCAAGTAAATGAAGCATTGTTAAGCATATAAATTTGTAGATCATTTACTACTTGCAATAGTTTTTGTAAGTGTCAAATCAAATCAAATTGAGTTATTGTAATTTTCAGGTGCATTCTCGGTTGAACCCAACACTCGTTTGAGTCGTTGTAAGTCAAAACTTAACCAGGTTGAGTAAAACTCAAATCATTGTAATAGTTTGGGTGCATTTTCGGTGGTATCCGACACCCTCATCTTGTTAGAAATAAATTCAAATGAGCGTGAATAGCAAGCGAGCGTGAAGTTCAAGTGAGTGATTCAAGTGAGCGAGTTGCAAATAAATCTTCTTCTGTCGAGTCAAATTGTAATCAGGATCTATCTGCACAAGGAGACCTCATTTAGTGTTTATAAATGGCTCGAAGTCTCGAATTATTAGAGTTACTGAACACTCTAATAAACACCACTAAAGATAACACTGTGATATTGAACAAATAAACTCTTCAATCGGTGCTAACTTGTTTGCAAGTGATGCAAGCTAAAGTTAGACTTCTTCAATCTCTATCCCAACTATTGAATGATGAGTTGATAGATCTCAAAAATCAACAACTAGTGAATTGTTCCGAACTGGTTTTTGTTCAGAACAACCCTCTCTATGATGATAATGATGATGATGATGATGATGATGATGTTTTTAATCAACAGTCAATGAAGGAGCAACTCAATAAGACAACTTCAGATGTAGATAAAGATGATGCTATTCTTGAACCTACTTTTTAGGAGTTTTCTTTTGAGTTTAATGAAGAAAACTTTTCAATGATGCATCAACATGTAGTAAATCCGCTTCCACGGATTTCAAAGCAACAGGTTCATAATACTCTTTCCAAGCCCATCATCAGACCTTGGGAAGAAATCATCTACAACAAGAATAGAACATGACTTGGATATGACAAGGAAGTTACCTTTCATATTCCTGATTATTATAGACCAATCAAGTTCCAAAGTGATGGTTTCCTTCAAGAAGCTTCAACTTCACTTGTTCAAGTTCAGCATTAGAATGACAAGTGTCAACATTGTAATCGAGTTGGTCATAAGGAGAATCAGTGTTTTGATCTCCATCCTTGCCAGCATTGTGGCAAGCATAACCATTCTTTAGACATATGTTCAACACTGAAGAAACTTGCAAGATTGAAGATTCACTATGAGTGGATTGATCCTTGGAAATGGTCATCAACAACCAAGCGATTATATAAGTCTTACCGTAGAATTCAATCTTGAGTAAAGACCAATCTTGTATCACATAACATTTTTGTGCCTCACATAAGTGGTCCCCTTATGGCGTAGCTTTCGAGCATGGCCCTCACGGGATGAGATAACATGTGGTTTTTTTCTGCATGCCCACTTTGTGTTGTACTCAAATGGAACAAGTATGGTACTCTCTTGAGCATATAAGGGGGGAGTACAATGATGTAACTCTTATGCACCTTAAGGGGGGGAGTTCAAAATTCCAGTGATGATGGTTCATGAAACCACTTGTGGTCTCTCCTTTCAGCTGACAAAGGGGGGAATTGATGATGGAATTAGTTGTTAGACAAAAAGTTTCGACAACAACAAACATCAAGTATGCTCGATGGGCATGAAATTTGCCAAATGGGCAACTGCGATTTGTAGATGACAGACTTTAGCAAAATTATGGTTCAATAAGTTAAAGTTGAATCATACAGATTTTGATTTTGAGAGCAATGATGTGAACGTTTGGTTCACATAGATGGTCATTTGACCTAGCAAAGGACAAGAGGATCCTTTTGCATTGCAGCTTGGCATTTGATTGAGTTGTCAGGCATTTTTCAGGGATGTGTCAAACTAGAAGCTGATTCACTTCTCTTGGTTCTCTCTCATCAGATTGGAGTTTACATTAAGTAAACAACTTGCATGCATCTTGGCTCACATGATTACATAGTGAGATTTTCCAGATATGGCAGGCTTTGACAGGATTATGGTTCAATGACTTGCAATTGAATCATACACATTATACATTGGCATGTTGTTGAACACCTAAAAGTGTCAAGATTGGTTAGTGGTTATCCAAAAACCATCAGATACATGGTATCAATTGGTTAGTCGTTATCCCAAACCATAGATTCAGAGAGCACTTTCAGTGATACACTGATAGTAGAGTGGTGATACTACATGTTCACCAATTAGCAAAAGACATCAGATTCTTCTAGCTAAAATACTTGGCAAAATGATCAAATTGTCAGGAAATCAGGGAATGTTCAGATATTGCAGCTGTCCACTTCCATATCTCAGCTCTCTTCCAGTTCATTTCAAATGAACATGTTCAACATCCAGATTGGCGTTTTTTCAGGCAGTTCTTCATTGAGGCTCAACTCAGGAGTTTCAGTATGAAGACTTGAAATTGATACCAGTTTATGCTTTATTGCTGGTATTATTGATCAGACTTGTGATTGAGGGGGGCATTGTTAGCATATGGCTTACCTTTACCAATCACTAAGTCTAAATTGTCACCTATATTTGTATTATTCATTTAGGATATTAGTAATATATCCTCAAGTGATGACTAATGAGTTAGTTAAGATTGCCTAGCCTAGTCATCATGCATGATTCTAGAATCTAGAGCAAATCTCTCTATGAGGTGGCATCACCCATTGTACTATAAATATGTAACATTGGAGTGAATACATGTAGTGTTGGCTAGTGAGCCTTTTTCGCCATGTTGCTGTTCTTGTCTATATTTTATCAAAAGGAAACCATCATGGGAACTGACAGTGACTTTGAAGACTCAAAATAAGAAAAGTATCCTGCAATAATTCTCCATATGAGGCAGTATGACAGAAAAGCTCGAGATCATCCACCTTTCTTTATTACATTGGTGATAAATGACCTATATCTCCACAATTGCATGTTAGATTCCAGAGCCCCTACAAATGTCATGTCATTGAAGATTATGAAAAGACTTGGATTGAAGATTACATGACCTTACATGAATGTTTGTAGTATTGACTCAAGATCTATCCCAGCTCATGGAATTATTAAGGATTTGAAGGTGAGTTTGAAACAATTTCAAAACATATCTCTCCTAATGGATGTTGTAGTTATTGATGTACTTGACGCTTGGGGGATGTTGTTATTGACATAATGGGATACCAATTTGGGTGGAATTATTCAAATGGAGATCTCTTACGCCACCATTCCAACCCCGGATGGGGATTTATTTGTCCTACATCATGAATCCATTGTTAGGGAACAAATCAAAAACCAAAATGATCTCTTGCATGAAGTTCTTATAGTGGATGAGGAAATTGGTAGCACACTTATTTTTCCAAGTCCCATTCTCCAAAAGGAAGAGAAAAAGGATGGAGTTTGGATTTTGGAGTTTGATGGGGCTCATTCAAGCTCAGGATTAGGTTCCATAATAGTTTTGATATCACTTGATAAAGAAACTACCTTTTTCTCATATAGGCTTGAATTTGATTGCACCAACAACATTGATGAGTACAAGGCTCTCATTTTAGGGTTAAATATTGCCATTGATATGAAGATAAAATGCCTGCATGCAAGGGGAGATTCATATTTAATTGTTTCCCAGGTCAAAAATAATTTTGCAACCAAGAACAACCAATAACCCAAGGTTGAGACAATATAGAAACATTGTCTCGGACACCATTGAATACTTCGATGACTTTTTTATTGAAGCTATTCCTAGAGAAAAGAACTACATGGCATATGCCTTGGTTGTTTCTACTTCTACATTATAGCTTTGTGAAAGGGTTTTACCTCAATCCACAAAATGGAATTCAAATTTAGTTCATTAATTCTCGACAATTTAGAGCACTGACAAGTTTTTGATGATGAAACTTATATTTTATGTTTTCTCCAAAATAAGAGTGAATTTTCAGAGACTCAGATAAACCTTCTGGTTGAGGATATGAATATTAAATTTATATTTTATGTTTTTGATGATGAAACTTATATTTTATGTTTTCTCCAAAATAAGAGTGAATTTTCAGAGACTCAGATAAACCTTCTGGTTGAGGATATGAATATTAAATTTATATACTTGCCAAATAATTCTTTGTTAAAGGGGCTAGTCCATATGAAACGAATGTTTGATCGAAATGACATGTATAAGGGGAAGCCAACGAATTACCAAGATGATGAATTCATGGAATTTAACATTGGCAGTAACAAAACCCCTAGGATGGTTAAAATGGGAAAGGGCACTACCTTTGCTGAAAGGAAGGAGTTTCTATCCCTTATAAGAGAGTTTAAAGATATCTTTGCTTGGTCATATGAAGACCTAAAAGCCTATTGGAAAGATGTCATACAACATGCTATTCCCCTCAAAGAAGGTACTAAACCATTCAGACAAAAACGAAGGAAAATCAACCTAAATATGGCACCTCAGGTTCAAAATGAATTTCAAAAGATGGTAGAAGCAGGGATAATTGAGCCTATCAGATATTCATTTTGGATGTACAACCCCTTAATTGTCTGAAAGAAAACGAGTGAGATAAAATTATGCATCGATTTTAAAAACTTGAATCCAGAATTATTCAAGGGCAATTACCCCTTGCCCAATATGGAACATCTGTTACAAAGGGTCACCAGAGCAGAAATGACGTCCATGCTTGATTATTTTTCAGGATAAAATCAAGTGTTGGTGAAGAGGGATGATCAACTCAATACTGGTTTCACAACTCCATGCGTAACTTATAAGTATTTGAGGATGCCTTTCAGGCTCACGAATTTCAGGTCTACTTTCCAACGTGCCATGGATTGTGCTTTTAGATATTTTATTGGGAAGCTCATAGAAATTTA
The DNA here is from genome assembly GCA_032191745.1 of Picea mariana. NCBI lineage: Eukaryota > Viridiplantae > Streptophyta > Pinopsida > Pinales > Pinaceae > Picea > Picea mariana. The sequence goes on from JASDQU010103031.1 coordinate 171,147, forward strand.
TCAAGATGATTTAATGACCATTTCCAAGAGAAGAAGCCAACATGTTCAACAATTACGGATGATATTTAAGAGATGTAGGGAATATGGCATTTCCCTCAATCCCAAGATATAAATTTTTGGCGTTGACAAAGGAAAGTTGATTGGGCACATAGTTTCCAAGGATGGAATATCGGTTGACCCTTCGAGGGTCAAAGATATTAAACAAATTCCCCCACCAAAGGACAAAAGGGCGTTGCAATCCTTCTTTGGAAATATTAATTTCATCAGAATATTTATCCCAATTTTCATCGAGATTGTTAAACCAATGAATAAATTGTTAAAAAAGGACACCTTGTTCAAGTGGGATGACTGTACTGGGAAGGCCTTTGAACACAATAAATAAGCAATCATGGTAGCTCTAGTTCTCATTAGCCCTAATTTTACGAAATATTTCATCATTTTCTCTTTCACTTCAAAGGATACCATCGCCGATGTACTTCCGAAAAAGAACAATTAAGGTGACGAGCAACCAATTTCTTTCATGACCAAGGTTCTTAGGGACGCAGAGTTAAATTACAAAATTACTAAAAAAAAATATTATTCCCTTGTTAAGTCTCTTAATCATTTTAGGACATATGCCATGTACAAAAAAAACAAATCTTTTGTTCCTTATCCTGCAGTTAAAGATGTTTTATCTCAACAATATTTTCACTAGTCACGAGGAAAGTGGGTCTCACAGATACAAGAATATGATCTGGAAACAAAGCCAACCAAAATAATCAAGGGCCAAGGTATAACTAAGATGCTGACTAAGAGTAATGAAGAAGCCATTGAAATAGGAGGAAGGGATCAGGTAAATGTGGTTTTAAGTGAGCTTGGACATGATGAATGGTAATCTGACATTATTTTTTTCTTGAAGAATCTTACATGCCTCGATCACCTTGTGGATCATAAAAGAAGGGCCCTGAGACTCAAAGCTATAACGTATTATTTGACACAAGATGGACTTGGATGGAAAAAACCTGATGGAGTGATTCTTATGTGTGTTAATAAAGATGAAGCAAAGAAGTTGGTCAAGTAGCTCCATTTAGGTTATTGCAGAGGTCACTTTGTTTCCCATAGCACCACGCATAATATTTCGACAGAAGGTTACTATTGCCCCACCTTGTTGTTTGACACATACCAATATGTTAGGTCTTGTCAACCCTGGAAATTTTTCTTAGGAATACAACAATTACTTGCTCTTCCATTGAATCTAGTGGTGGTCGAAGTGCCTTTCCAACAATGGGGTTTGGATTTTATCGGTGAATTCAAGGAAAATTCTAGCAATGGGTACCGATGGTTTTTAACTGCCACATATTATTTCACCTAGTGGGTGGAGGATATCCCATAAAAAAATACAATAGAGGAAGTGGCAATGAACTTCCTTGAGGAAAGAATAATCACGATATTTGGTGTTCCTTCCAAGATCACTATAGATAATGCCAAAATTTCAATTCTATTGCATTGAATGAATTCTGTTTCAATTATGGGATTGTGTTATCAAACTCTTCAAACTACTATACTCAAGGAAATGGACTTGCTGAATCCAACAACAAAAACATCATGAATATTGTGAATAAAATTGTTGGAGATAACAAGAAGAGTTGAGATAGTAAGATTAAATATGCCCTATGGGTAGATTGCATGACCACCAAGACTTCCACCGGGAAAACAACTTTTGAATTAGTGTATGGGATGGAAGAAAAATTACCTTTCAACCTCCATATTCCAACCTTAAAKTTAGTATGAAATTTTACTACTGATAAGGAAGCATTGCAAGGGAGGATTGATCAACTTGTGAGATGGATGAGTCTAGAAGAATCACTTTCGATCAAATGGAGAAAAATCAAGACAAGGTCAAGGGAAATTTTGATCATAAGACAAGACAGAGAGATTTTCGAGAACAAGATCTTGTCTTGATGTGGGAAAAGAGAAGGGAGAAACCTGGGATGCATCATAAGTTTGATAGTTTGTGGCTTGGTCCTTACCATATCAAGGAGAGATATGGAGTTAATTGTTCTTACCTGGCCACTACCGAGGGGAGGAGGATGCCATTACCACTCATTGGGTCTCTCCTCAAGTCCTATTTCTATGACATGACTTGATGGGCCTCATGCCCCAGGTAAGTAGGTGGGTCATTTTCATCTTTGCATTGCATTGTATCATAGTTGCATATGCATGTCATGATAGTGTAGTTGCATTTGTTTTGATTCAGATAAATATACTTTATTTACATATTTCTTTTATTGCATCCTTGCATATTGTTGTGTTACATTCGTTTGACTTGCATACTCTTATTGATATGTTGAAATAAAACGTCATTTTTTTTTTCCTTTAGTGTTTTGCTTAAATTTTTGTAGTTTCAAATTTTACCGTATGAATAAAGGGATGAGTTACACCACTCCTTCGATTCTAGCATTTTGCTTCAGTGTGTGTAGGAACATGTCATACAAGGAGATGATGAGGTTCTCATGTGCTCTACGATGAGAACATGTTCCTATGTAGTGTTGGGTTGTTATATTCTTTGCAGTGAAAGTCTATTCGAGGTGGATTGACTGACAATTGAAGTCGAGGTGGATCAACTGACAACTGAAGTCAAGGTGGATTGACAACAAGTTGAAGGTCGAGGTGTTCGACTGGGTAAAGTTGAAGTTGAAGGTCGAGGTGTTCGACTGGGTAAATTTGAAGTTGAAGGTCGAGGTGGTTTGACACGGTAAATACATCGACAAAAAGTTGAAGAGGTCAACCAACAAGAGGTCGACAGGAAGGCGCGTGGCAACCGACTGAAGACCAAATGAAGGCCAACTGGTAATCCAACTGTAACATAATCCTGATATTTGTAGGATTTGTAGCCAATGATATGCATGAATATGTAACCATTTTTAGGTGCCTTTTCTTTAGTTTTTTTCCCACTATAAATCCTATAAAGAAGGCATGTTGTAATGCTTTAAAATCTAATCAATAATATTTGGATGAAATCGAAGAGGTTGCTAGTCATGTAGATGTAAGCCAAATTGGCTATAGGGTTGTTCTTATGTAAGCAAGAGGATATGCCGTTGATTGTGTCTTAGGTGTGGGCCAAGGTTATACATGTAACCTTTTATTCTAAATGAATAAGACAACAAAAGAGAAGAACGCTCAAGGAATTATGGTTTTCCAAGATAAAATCTTTGCGTACTGTGTGTTTTCTTTTTCATTTACTTTCTTGATTAAATCTTTCTTCCTCTCTTCCTCTCTTCTACTAGGTTTAGTGTGGAAGTGTTCCTCATTTACTAACATGTGGTTTCAGATCTTGGTTTAACAACCTTGGATTTGAGCTAAACCCTAGGTTTAGTAAGATTCGTAAGTCTGAAATATTTAAAAGATTATGTTAAAGAATGGAAAGTAGCTCGAGAATAGAGATAAAAAAAATTCAATGGCCAAAATTTTGAGCTTTGGAAGCTTAAAATTGAAAATCTCCGTGTAGATTGAGAAAAATGGACAATGGTTTGTCTAGGTACCATGATGAGAGGTATGTCAATGGAAGAATAGGAGAAAATAGAGAGAA
>JASDQU010103031.1:189459-199638 GCA_032191745.1 Picea mariana
ATATGTTTTTACCCCCAAAGTCTTTGAACCATGTAATTAAAATTTGTTCATATAAGAATCGAGTGAAAGTCCATAGCGAGGATAAAAACAATATGACCAAATCCATTATAATTTTCATAAGATCATAACAAAACCAATAACTTTTATGCCCAAAGGTTTAACAATGAAATATATCGAAATGCGCAATCAGGGTAAGACTATGATCAAGAACATAAGTTTGATAAAACCTTCAGCAGTCATATGATAAACCAGTGATCAAGTGTCTTTCAACAAATCAACCAAAGACGACGACAGTCTAATCAACGAAAGAGGTGTTTTCACACTTGCAGTTGTGAAAACTGAGTCGAAATTGAATTGTAATGGTTGAAAAAATGAGACGAATGTCCATTAGCATAATGCGACAATGATTTGTCGTAATACGACAAGGGGTGTAGGCAGCTTTTTGAGAGCAATAAAAAAAAATTGGGTTGGCTACCAACAACTGTGCATGTAGTTTTTTGTCAGACACAAGCTCTGCCAGATGCAAGAGCGCTTCAGAACGAATCTGTAAACGAGTTGACTGGCTGACAGTCCTTTTCTGGGCTTTCCATTCATGGTGTAAATGATGTTTAACCGCCACCACCTGCCTCAATAACTTCTTCATTGGGATCAGAGAAGGCCTGAGTCAAAACTGCACCCAAGAGACGTGGCGACCTCTACATCCTGCCACCCAGAGTTGAGTTGGACGCCTGCAGGGATGGCTAGGCAGTGGACGCAGTCGAGGGTCTGGCGGGGCGATGGCGTGATGGGCAGGCTACTGGGTTGTGCAATGGCCATGCAGAGGAAACACAGAGGCTAGGAAGAAGCTGTGGGGTCAACACAGCGGGAGGTGAGGTGTGAGAGGATGGAGGTGATGTGGAATGATATGACATAGGTGGCGAGAGATGAGAGGAGAGATGCGACAGGAAAAACGGTGAATGGAGGACTGGTGTGAGGGAGAGAAAGATATAGGGGAGCGGGAGATGTGATAGATAGAGGATAGATATGGAGTAGGGGACAACTGCCAGAGGGCCAGAGGGGCCACATGTTGACCTGGGATAGGACCAGGGGCCACGAAAAGTGGTTTGAACTTCCCCACTTTTGGGCCCGATGTGTGTCTTTGGCTGACATGTAGTGCCTTAAAAATATGTGACTGTTTTCCCTGACCAAATATACCTTTTTTAACAGTCGTGCATGTTGAGGCCCCAATATGGCCATCGACCGTTGATCTGGAGCGCGCAAATCTCAGCCGCCCAGATCTACGCGCCTCTTAGCACAATGCGCCAAATAGCCACATCGACCCCGACAGACTTAGGATAAGCACCATCTAGTGGGTTTTTTTCCCCTTTCTTTGCATTTTATCTCCTTGAGGCCAAATCCAAAGGAAAAACTCACCCCTGCAAGAATATGTGATAACAACTAGGAGGATTGCGCACTTGATTGAAGAAGAGGAGAGCCATGCGAAGCTATTTCAAACCAGAGATTGGGATGTCGAAGTTGGAAGAACATTAGAATACCCGGAGAAGACTGAAGTACCTATTCCAGGTACAAATGAAGTATTACCCTTGATTTCTAGGAAATAACCTCAACAATGCGAAGTTACTCTGCCAAAAGAAGATAAGAACCAGAATGGAAAAAGGAATTCCAAGACAAAGCTCATTGGAAAGAAGGATAGAAAACTAAGTAAGTAGAGAGATAAGATTGAAAAGTTACTGAAGGTCCCCGAGGGAACTTCGTAGATGAAAAATTTGCAAAATTGGAGCTTCGCCAAAATATCAGAACAACGTGACATGGCACTTCACCATGGCAAAGCAATATAGCTGTTAGAGATAGTATAACCATTCGACCGATGGTCCGAAGGGTAGAAAGGGATTTATGGTCAGAAAGTTCACCACCATACCGTTGGGACTGTGCTACAATAGACATAACTGAGTTATTGAAGGATTCTCGCCCATTGCAAGAGATCCATTGCCGAGTTATTTATTTATCCCATCATGCCATGCAACGAGAACACTTTTTCCAATCGTGAATATCATAGCTCGCAACATAGTTTATTTTACACAGTGATCACGTGTTAGTGCCATCTATCCCATTGCATTAACCTTTTACTTTTCAAACCCAATACATTCAACCACGAGCGTGCATGTTGGATGAGATTAGTGCTTCAGAGGAAATTTTCGAGGAAGTTCTTATTGACCTAATGACTGAAAGGGTAATGTCTGAAGGAGCGATGTCTACAAGTATTCAAGCATCATCGATGGGAGGACTGCAAGCCTCTCTGTCGACTGCTCGCGGAGCTGAATCATCCCGACCATCAATAGAAAAGAGAACTAAACATAGATATGACCTAGCTAATGCGAAGCTGATCCCATCCATATTTCCGGATTACATCCCACCTCTGACCGGAGCAGTGAGTCGAGATAGTGTGCCAAGGGAATTTGAGTACACCATGATTACTGCGTACATCCCGAAGGGGATACGCGCAGTTCGCGCACAATAGGATAAGATCACAACGTTGAAGGTCAGTGACTTCAACCTCAGAGATCACAAAAACTACAATACGCTCGCCCCATATAAGTACTTGACCAAGACGAAGGGAAATAATTCAAAGATAATCCCTCAACCGTGGACGATGAACCTCGCACAGTCCAACTTGTTAAACGTAAAGAAGATCCCACATTTCTGAAGGTACCAGGAAGTCAATGCCTGTGTCTAAGCTATTGCTCTCATGTTACCATGGTGGCTATTTATGGCTAGACCACCGTATTATAGTCGATCCGACACTGATCCATAGGATCACGGGGTTGAGTATGCAAGGACCTGACTCGCAGGAGTTCTACCCAAGAAAATCCATAGATTTTGCACTAACACAAAAGATTAAGGACACATATGACGATGTCGAGAAGGGAACGTGAGGCTACAAGGTAGCCTCCATACAGAATGGTGCAGTGCACGTAGCATGTTAGTTAATAGTTGGAAAGTTGGTAAGAAAGAACTGACCCACATCGGTCACCGGCTTTGTCGTCGACCTCGTGGGGAAGTGTGTAGAAGGCTTACAGATGAACTGGGTGACGTACCTAGTCAATCAGCTCGAACTAGACTGTCGCAAAGCCCAGGATTGGGGCTATGAGTTCCATTTCAGCTGGCTCCTGATCCTTATCGCCTTTGTTTTCTGGGAAATGCCAGAAGGTGAGACCTTTTCGGACATCGATCCATTTGAGCCGCTTGTCGTGAAGTTCGCTACACTTTGGTACTCAAGCGATATGAACAAATAGTGGCATTTGAGTGCTATTTTTCATACATACTACCTTCAGCTGAAGAGATCCATTGAAGATGAGCCTCGCATGACTCCAAACACCTTACAGAGATTCTGACCCCTGATGAAGTTCAATGCAAATCGACATTTGATTTACATTACAGCATGAGCCGATGAACACAAGGAGCAACTGCAATCGTACTACAAGCTTATGGAAGAGGACCTGGAGGAGATCACTAAGGACTGGTCCACATATCTCCTTATCCCCACTGACTCTGCAGAGATGTCTGATCCTGAACTGGATAGCCTGGAGACCACTCAAAAATAATAGGACACACCTGGAACCAATAGAAGAAATAAGACTGAGGAGTTCCAAGATTTAAGTAGCGCCTCAGGGAAGACTGCTTCCATATCACCTGTGCAAGGAGGTGATGATGACGTAGAAGAGATGAAGGACACAGGATTTGAACAAAATAAAGGCGAAGTAACACCGACCAGAGATAAGGCTGACCCCTTGAAGAAGAGGAAGGTTTCTCCCTCGAAACCTTCTTCCCGAAAGAAATCAAAATTCACCATGACCAAGATGCAGACTACACTTACTCCTGATGACTTTGACTTCATCATAACAACTCTACATGACGCTTCACTGGAAATTGAGGAGAAACAAGAAGCTAAGCAGGAAGAAATGTGCGATAGAATTGAGGTCAAACTTCGAGGGGTAGAGCAGGCTCTTCATTCCAGTCACGCAGTCTCCATTGCGCCCCTGCCATCGGGAGAACAAGAGTTGGGAGATGAGCCAGCCCAACTCCGTTGACTAGCAGATGCAATTGAATCTCACCTTCAATGAGCACAAGAAGAAATAGAACAAGACACCCAGGCTTTGAAGCAAGTTCAAGGAGTACTTGTAGAACAACGCCGAGTTGTAAAGTAGGAGAAGATTGATCTCTAGATAAATTTTGACGAGGAGAAAGCGCAAATGCAACAAGAAAAGGAACAATTGCTCGTAGGGCAACTCGAGGTAAAAGAAGAAGTCAACAAAGAACTTCGCTGTGTGACAGGCTGCGAGCCACAGGCATAAGATTGGGTTGAGCATCAAGTAGAGCAGCTTGTGGAATCCATCCATCAACTACAACAAATAATAGAATATTTAGATCTCCGCACAGTGCCCAACACTCAGGATGTAAGAGACCAATGAGAAGTGACCACTAGAAGCGCAGTCGAGAGAATAAAGGCTCTTGACATGGAATGCAAGAAACTCAGTGATCACAGTTCCTAGACTTATGAGAAACTCACTGAGAATGCATAACTGAAGGCACTAGAGTCACAGCTCCAGGAGGCGAAGCTACAAGAAGAAACAATACAGGTGCAGTTGAAGCCCCTGTCGACCGTGAAAATAATGAAGTGATCTCAGGAGAAGTGCACTGCATAGTAGCAGGTCCATACTATTCAGAGCAGAGTCATGGAAGTGACTCAGAGGCTCCAACCTGTATAGGATGAGGCTTACAAGCTGTTCACAAAGATTGAAGGTCGAGGAGCAGAACTGGAGCAAGTTGTCACTACAACAGAACATCGCCTGGAAGGACCCATGAACGAGACATTCATCCAAGAGTTCACTGAACAGGAGGCTGTGGCACAACAAGAAGTCAAAGCAGCTCGAGCCAATCTTGAGGCTTTCGAAACAAAACTACCTAGATCAGAGTGACTTAGGACAAGTCACATGTGAGTGTTGGGGGCCTGTTGGCCCTTGACCAAGTTTTGAGGATACTTGGTCATGATTGAACTATTTTTGGGACTTCGACAAGCTATTGAAGATGGAGCACAAGACAAAGAAGAGATTGTGGGATCTTGACCCCTTTTTAGGGATTTTTGAGTTTTGGGATCATGTAACGGGTATGGGAAGGACGACCCATGGGTTTACCCATGCCTAGGCTCACTTTTGTAATATCCATACTATTCAGAGCAGAGTCATGGAAGTGACTCAGNATAATCTAGGTGATGTAGAAAGTAGTGATCGATCTATGTGATCAGAGGATTGTAAGTGCTTTGTGCATACTATGTAAGACTGATAAGGCTAAGTGCAAGGGACTATAAGAGATCGAGAGGAGGCTTTGTGTTGAACCTAACTCAGGGAAGGAGGATCTAGAGAAGTGCGTAGATCTCCTGTCCTATGCGGAGTATGAGGCTCTGTGCATGTAACTGATTAACTGAAGCTAATAGAAGAAAAGAAGAGTTGGTGGACGTAGCCCCAAGGTGGGGGTGAACCACATATATGCTGTGTTGCTCTGCTTTGTGCGATGTGTTGGTGTGTTTTTGTGTAACTTTCTATGATATAGATGAATGTTAGATAGAACTGATGTTGCTTTGTGCTTAATAAAGAGAAGGAATGTTAGATATGACCTATGTGAGTATGCTTAGTGCCTGAATCTGCTAGATCTAATATGTTCCTTTTATGCTAAGTGCTATTAGATGTGGATCTGGTTGAATACTGCGATGATCTGTAATTAGGGTTTGTCTGTACTGTTACTAAGAACTGAATATTGATGAATATTTATTGCTAAGTGCTCTGTTAAATGTTAGAATCACAGATCTGCGTCCCAACTAAGGTTGCAGACATCTAAGTCCTGCAACCACCCCTGCCTCTACCTCGAGTGAGACTTCATCTGCTTCGCAGGTGTTTCCAAAAGGGTCGGTATTTAGGGTTTTGTTGGTGTGGTGTTGTAGCATTGAACCCTGGGTCTGCCCCTATGCCAACATCTTGCAGATTCAGTACTGCTGAATGTCTCAGGTGAAGATTCGACCAAGAAATTGTGGGATAAGTTGGGGATCCTGTACCAGTCGAAATCCCTGGTAAATAATTTATTTCTCAGAAATAAACTATATCTTTTGAGGATGAGTGAGGGAATTTCGGTGGCTGAGGATTTAAATGAATTTAATACCATTATAAGCTAGTTTCTTTTGTGGATATTAAAATCACCGAGGAGGAGAAATGTATTAGCCTATTATGTTGTTTTCCAAACTCTTGGGATAGCTTAGCCATGGCTATAAGGAGTAATACAACCAAATTAGTGCTAGAAGACGTGGTTTCATCTCTATTGTTAGAAGAAATGAGAAGGGAGAACATGAAAGGATCAACCAAAGATTCTTTAGTGGTGAGAGGTCGACCGGTTGATAGAGATAAAGGAAAATTCTCTGGAAGAAATTCTAAGTCGAAGGGTAGATCTAAATCCCCTCTTCAGTCGACATGAAGATTCTAGAAATGCGGTAAATATGGGAACTACAAAAGGGAATGCAAGTCAAAGGAAATCAAATTTAGTATATGATTCGATGATAAGTAGTTGATTGAGAAAAAGATGACTCTAGATAAGGGATGCGATGTGTACCTGGCGTCAACTAGTAAAAATTCAAATCAAGATGTTTGGTTGATCGAATCAGGAGAATCCTATCACATGACACCACATAGAGAATGGTTTTATGAATATGAATAATATGAAGGAGGGGAAGTGTTCTTAGGGGATGAATCAACAACCAAAATTGTTGGATGAGGAAGAGTTCAACTGGTACTGCAGGATGGGAGGAGTAGAACCCTTCTAGGTTTGTAAAGAAACCTGATACATGTCAGCAATATGAGTGATGCAGGGGTGCACACTCTATTTCAGAAGGATTCATGTAAGATGGTTAGAGGTGTGATGGTCTTAATGAAAGGATTTAGGATTGGAACCCTATACAAGTTACTAGGGAGTGTCGACTTGACTGGATGCAACAACATCGTTGTTCCTGAAGTTGACTCGACTTTGACTCGAATCGACTCGAAAATTCATCATAAAGTCGAATTGACCATGCTATGGCATGAGAGGATGAGAAAAATTATAGAGAAAGTACTTTGACCTATTCATAACAAAGGTATGGTCGAAGAATTTCCTGCATGTAATTCATAAGTCGACTTTTGTGAACATTATATATATGGAAAACAAAGTCGGGTGAGGTTCCCATCTGAAGTGACAAGGGAAAATGAGATTCTAGAATTGGTTTATAGTGATGTGTTTGGCCTTGTTTTAGTGCCTTCACTTGGTGGATCCATGTATTATTTCTCCTTCATAGACGACTTTTCTAGGAAGACATGGATATATTTCCTGAGGAAGAAATCAAAGGTTTTCGAGAAATTCAAAGAGTTTAAATTCTTGTAGAAAACCAGACAGATAAGAATATTAAGGTGCTGAGAACTGACAATGGTGGTGAGTTCTCTGGAAAATAATTTGATCATTTATGCAAGCAGTGTGGCATAGCTCTCCAAAATACCACACCATATACCCCACAAAAAAATGGAGTTGCTGAGAGAATGAACAAAACATTAATGGACAAGGAAAGGAGCATGCTCAGTGGTGTTGGGCTCGCACAATAATTATGGGTGGAGGTAGATGACACTGTAAAATATCTATTGAATATGTCTCCTTCATCAAAGCTAGTCGACACGAATCCACATGAGGTATGGTCAGGTAAGAATCGTTCTATTTCACATCTCAAATTATTTGGTTGTGATGCATTTGTGCATGTTCCCAAGGAAAAGAGGAGCAAGCTGGACACGAAGGCAGTCAAATGTATTTTCATTGGATACAAAGAAGGTATGAAAGGATATAAGCTCTGGGATCCTGCATCAAGGAAAACAGTGTACAGTCGAGATGTGGTCTTCAGAGAAGTCAAAAGTAAGTTCGAGCCTGAAGAAATTGTTTATACTGAGAAAAATCCAGAGAAGGTGCGGTTTGAACCGAGGAACAAAGAAGAAGATTCAGATGAGTCGACTAAATCAGAAGAAGAGGTGGAATAACCAACCCCGATTGTAAGGAGGTCAGAAAGAGTAAGAAAACCAGTCAAAATGTATAGTCCACCCGAATTTCGTTTCACATTCATGTTAACTTCCCATGATGATGAGCCCAAGTTAGTTGGGGAGGCAGTCGACTCGACATAGGAAAAAATATGGAAGGATTCCATGGTCGAAGATTTGGAATACTTGCACAAGAATGAGACATGGGACTTATTCAAGTTATCTAGTGGAAGAAATCCTATTGGTAGAAAATGGGTATTCAAGAAGAAGATGAATGCAACAGGTCAAGTCAAGAAATTCAAAGCTCGACTGGTAGTGAAAGGATATTCCCAAGTTGAAGGAGTCGACTTCACTGAGATGTTTTCCCATATTGAAAAATAAACTTCCATTAGAGTGCTAATGTCTCTGGTTGCAACATTTGATTTGGAAATAGAACAGATGGATGTGAAGACAATGTTCCTACACGGGGACCTGTAAGAGGAAATATACATGAAACAACCTGACGGATTTGTATTAAAGGGAAAGAAATATTTGGTGTGCAAACTGAAAATATCCCTTTATGGTCTAAAGCAATCACCAAGGACGTGGCACCAAAAATTTTACACATACATCCTTAGTTTTGGATTTGTGAGAAGCAAAGTTGATCACTGCATATATTCCAAAGAAGAAAGTGGGCATTTCATATATGTAGCATTGTATGTCGATGACATGTTGCTGATTGGAAACAACATGGACACAATAAAGGACTTAAAGAAGCAACTATCCTCCAAGTTCGAAATAAAGGATCTCAGTGCAACAAACCTCATTATGGGAATGGAGATTAAGAGAGATTGAGCAACTAGAAATATCTGGTTGAACTAAATTAAGTATATTGAAACAATATTGAAACGTTTCAAAATGCATGATTTCAAACCTATTAAGGTGCCAATTCCTATGGGAGGAAGGATAACTGCTGAACAATGTCCAAGGACACAAGAGGAAATAGAGGACACAGCACATGTTCCTTATGCAAGTACTGTTGGTAGTCTAATGTATGTGATGGTCTGCACTCGACTACACATTTCCCATGCAGTGGGAGTGTTGAGTCAATATGTGTCAACACCTGGGAAGGAGCACTGGAAATATGTTAATAGATTATTCAGGTATTTGTGTGGCACAAAATATTATGCTATATGCTACCAAGGAAAACTTGGAGGTGGCAGTGAATTAAATGTACATGGATTTTTCGACGCTGACTGGGCTGGAGATCTAGATCGACGGAGGTCAACTAGTGGATATGTGTCCAAAATGTTCAATGGAGAAATAAAATAGATGAGTAAGCGATAGCGAGTCATAGCCTTGTCAAAAACAGAAGTTGAATACATGACAACCACTCATGGAAGCAAACAAGTAGTATGAATGCAAAGGATGTGTTCATAAATCGAGTTTGAACAGAGAGATATGAAGATAAGTTGCGACAGTCAAAGCACAATATTTCTAGCAAAGAACCCAACCTATCATTCTAAGACTAAGCTCATTGATGTAAAATACCATTTCATGAGAGACGTGGTGGAAAGAAACAAGATTCCACTGGAGAAAGTTGACACGTTGGAAAACATAACATACTCTTTGACCAAGTTTGTGAGTGTTGTGAAGTTCTCTTGGTGTAGAGAGGCAATGGGAATTGTTGGAACAGGGGAAGAACCATGGTTCAACGTTACAACAACGCACCAACAAAACCCTAACTACTGACCCTTTCGGCAAAACCTGCGAAGCAGATGAAGTCTCACCCGAGGTAGAGGCAGGGGTGGTTGCATGACTCAAGTGTCTGCAACCTTAGTTGGGACACAGATATGTGATTATAATACTTAACAAAGCACTTATCATCAACATTTTATCAATATTCAACCAATAACTACTACGAAGATAAAACAAAGCATCGCATCATTCACTCAGATTTGATGTATTTAAGCACTTTATCGTCAACATGCAGGTTATATATAGAAGATCAAGCACTAAGCACCTTCATATAGATCAGATCTAACATTCTTACACATCATTAGCACAAAGCATAAGCATATTTATCTATCTCTATCAAAGAACGTAG
>JASDQU010103031.1:202054-212789 GCA_032191745.1 Picea mariana
GCTGAGCTTCATCAAAGGCCTGAATCGGTGTATAGTGTTTGGCATCATGCAAGGCTCGGACTTTATGGACCACGACATTTGATTGGCATTGCTTATTCATTTCACTTGAGTACCACAATGTACTGAACTTTGCGGCCAAAGGTTCGAAAGGCTCGATGTCCGGGAAGGTCACACCTTTCGGCATCTCCTAGGAAATGAAAGTGATTAGGATCAAGAGCCAGTTGAAATGGAATTCATATCCTTGATCTTGCACTTCTCTGTAGTCAAGTTCCATCTGGTTCACTAGGTACTTCACCCAATTCATTTGTAGGCCCTCTGCGCACTTCTCTGCGAGGTCGACTACAAAACTAATCACTTGGGTGGGTTGGTTCTTGCGTACTAACTTCCCCGCAATCAACTGACAGGTGATGCACACTACGCCATTCTGAATAGAGGCTACCTTATATCCTTACATTCCCTTCTCGACATCGCCGTAGGTGTCCTTGATCCTTTGTGTGAGAGCACGGTCCATGGATTTTCTAGGATAGAAATTCTGTGGGTCGGGTCCTTGCATACTCAAACCCGTGCTCTAATTGATCAAGGTCAGATCGACTGTGATACGATGGTTTAGCCACAAATATCCTCCATGGTAACAAGACAACAACAACTTGACACATGCATTCACCTCTTGGTGTCTTCCAAACTAATGAATTTTCATGACGTTGAGTAGGGTGGACTGTGTGAGGTTATGGGTCCATGCTTGGGGAATTACCTTTGAGTTTTTCCCTTTTGTTCTAGTTAGATACTTATGTGGGGATAACATGTTGTATACTTTTTGATCTCTGAGGTTGAATTCCCTAAACTTCAACGCTACGATCTTATCTTGGTCTACTTGCACTGCGCGTATCCCCTTCGGGAGGTACGTAGTGACCAAGGCGTACTCGAAATATCTAGGTACGCTGTCGCGGTTTACAACACCGCTTAAAGGTGGTATATAGGTGGGTAAGATAGTTGGGATCAGTTTAGAATTCACTAAGTCATCCCTGTGCTTAGTTCGCTTCTCATCGGACGACCGGGATGGTCCTGCTCTGTGAGAAATGGATGGAGAGGCTGGAAGTCCTTTTGTGGATGATGCTTGTATACCTGTAGACATCGACATGACTCTTTTAGTCATGAGGTCGATCAAAACTTCCTCAACAACTTTTTCTACAACACTCAACTCGTCTGACATACATGCTCAGGGTTAACAATCTCAGGTTTGGGGGGTAGCTTAGACACAGTAATGAGATAGGGAGAAGAAGCATGATGATCACTGTATAAAGTCAACTTAGTCTGCAGGCTCAAATTCTCAATTGGAAAAAGTGTTCTCGGTGCATGGCATGGTGGGATAAATAGGTAACTCGGCAACGGGTCACTTGCAATGGGTATGAAGCCTTCATTAACTTGGTTCTGTCCATTATGGCGCAGTCCCACCAGTCGGATGGTGAGATGGCTTGCCATAAATGGATTTCTATCCATTTGGAGCATTGATCTAATGGTTATAATGTCCCCAATGACTATATTTCTTCGTCATGGCAAAGTGCTAGGTGTCGCTGTTATGATATCCCGGCGAAGCTCCAATTTTGCAATTTTTCCTTCTGCGAGGTTCCCTTTGGAGCCTCTACAACTTATCGATCTTAGATCTCTTCTTACTTAACTTTCCAGCCTTCTTTCTAGTGAGCTTTGTCTTGGTATTCCTTTTTCCATTCTGATTTTTGTCTTCTTTTGACCTAGTCACTTTGCGTTGCTGAGATTCTTCCCTAGGGTTCCTGGATAATACTTCTTCTTTGTTTGGGATAGGTACTTCAATCTTCCGTGGGTCCTCTAGTGTTCTTGCAACTTTGACATTCAGGTGTCTAGTGTTAAATAGCTTCGATATATTGTGCTGTTCTTCGATCAAGTGTGCGATCCTTCTAGTCATGAAATATTTTAATTCTTTCTTCTTCTGCTCCAAAACTTCTTCTTCTTCCTTTCATCTGGCTCGATCTCTATCAATCCAAGGTTTTCCTAATAACATGGTAAATGGGGCACTATCCTCGATAAATTTAATAATCTCAAAATTTTCTTCTGTCGAAGTTCCATTAACATTCATAGGTATTCGGGTGAGATTTCCACATAGGTTTATCATCTTTCCTCTGAATAACCCTATTCCTCCTAATGAAGGAATCATAGCAGGCTTTCCTAAAAGTTCCCAAGTTCTTTCTGTCATAATATTCACTTGTGTTTCCTCATCCAGAACACATTCAACGTCGAAGTCTCCTATTCTTTCTTCAAGGCATTTTTTTTCTTTGAAGATCTTTGATAAGTTGACATGTCGGTGATCATTCAGGGTTTCTATTATCTGTAACAATATTTTCTTTGATTCTTCCTTGTATTCTGTCATAATCTTGGTTTCTAGATTTTCCTTAGGGTTTTCTTGGTTCAGATTCATTCTTTCAACCTTAGAAATCATTCTAGGACAATCCAAAACTTCATGGTCCATAGCTTTACAACAAAGACAACTAGGTCTTCTTCCAAGGTATTCCTTAGCAAGATGTCCTGGTTTTCTGCAATTGTAACAAAGATTTAATCCTCTCTTTCTCTTAAATGATCCCCAGCCTTTCCTGTACTGTGTACTAGGATCATGGTAGCTAACCTGGAAAAAATTCTTTCTAGGATCCTGCGTATACTTATTAGTCCAAACATTCTTTCTATGCATAGGTATAACATATTTTTCACTATTCATATCAGATCTTCTTTCATCAATTAATACCCTAGTTTTCAAGCTAGGATATAATCTATCAAACATACCTAGATTCATACTTTTGAAACAAAAATTTCCACTAATCTTACTTCTACAAAGCACAAAGCCTTCAGATCTATAACTTTTCACTATTCTT
Source organism: Picea mariana (assembly GCA_032191745.1). Classification (NCBI taxonomy): domain Eukaryota; kingdom Viridiplantae; phylum Streptophyta; class Pinopsida; order Pinales; family Pinaceae; genus Picea; species Picea mariana. Next base: position 204,952 of record JASDQU010103031.1, read on the forward strand.
ACCTGTTTCAGAGAAAAAAGCTTACAGATCTTACCTCTTTTATTTATATATGACCTCTTTTCTTGGTACAAAGCTCCTTAGGTGAAGTAGAATGCTGCGTACTAGAACAACATATGTATGCACAAAGATTTCACAATATTAGGTTGAATCTTTGCACAAAGATTCTTCTTTCTCAGTTCCCAGCAATCACAGTTTCAGGTCCGATACTACGCACTTCAACAATAGATATATGCACAAAACTTCTCTTTTCTTTACTTCAGTTCCCAGCAATCACAATTCCAGGTCTTGACAATAGAACTATTTGTTGGCACAGAGGCAGACCCAGGGTTCAACGCTACAACAACACACCAACAAAACCCTAACTACCGACCCTTTCGACAACACCTGCGAAGCAGATGAAGTCTCACCCAAGGTAGAGGCAGGGGTGGTTGTAGGAATCAAGTGTCTGCAACATTAGATGGGACACAAATATGTGATTATAATACTTAACATAGCACTTAGCATCACCAGTTCATCAATATTCAACCAATAACTACTACGCAGATAGAACAAAGCATCGCATCATTCATTCGGATATGATGTATTTAAGAAATTTATTGTCAACATGCAGGTTATATCTAGCAGATCAAGCACTAAGCACCTTCATATAGATTAGATCTAACATTATTACACATCATTAGCACAAAGCATAAACATATTTATCTATCTCTATCAAATCACTTAGCAAGAGAAGTTATAAACACATCAAGGCAAGCACAAAGAAAAAAAACACAATTTTTACGTGGTTCACCCCCACCCTGGGGCTACGTCCACCAACTCTTCTTCTTTATTATCTTCAATCAATCGGTTACAAGAACAGAGACTCAAAACCCTACTTTGCATAGGACATGAGTTCTGTGCACCTCCCTAGATCCTCCTTCCTTTCATTATAACACAAATCACTTCACAACCTATTACAATACCTTGCACCTAGCTCTGCAAGTCTCTCCCAGTATGCATAGAGCATCTACAAACCATACTTGCACTTAGCACTTAGCTTATCAGCCTCACATCACATAGATTCCTTTCTCCTTCTCTTACATAGCCTAAACATCTATTTATACATTACAAAATAGGCCTAAACATGGGTAAACCCATGGGATGACATCCCATGCCCGTTGCATAATCCCAAAAACCCAAAAAAGACCCAAAAAAGGGGCCGAGATCCATGATCTCTGCTTTGTCTTGCGCTCCTCCTTTGACAGGCTGTCGAAGTTTGAAATTAGGTCAAACTTGACCAGATCCCTCAAAACTTGGTCAAGGGCCAGAAAGAATTGTTTCCTTGGGTATGTGAATGAAAGAGTTCAGAGGTATCTCTATTTCAACAAAGAAAACAACAAGTGGGAGAATGTTGGGTTGTTATATTATTTGCAGTGAAAGTCTAGTCGAGGTGGATCGACTGATAGTCGAAGTTGAGGTGGATCAACAACAAGTCGAAGGTCGAGGTGGTTCGACCGAGTAAAGTGGAAGTCGAAGGTCGATGTGGTTGACGTGGTAAAGACGTCGACACCAAGTCTAAGAGGTCAACCGAAAAGAGGTCGACAGGCAGGTGTGTGGCAACCAACTGAAGGCCGAATGAAGGGAGATTGGTAATGTGACTTGGAAGTCATCTATAAAAGAATCCCGAGATTCATAGGATTTGTAGCCAATTATCTGCATGTATTTCTAGTTGTTTTTGGGTGCCGTTTCTTTATGCTTTTTCCTACTGTAAATCCTATAAAGAAGGCATGTTGTAATGCTATAAAAGCTAATCAATAATATTTAGATGAAATCTAAGAGGTTGCTCGTCATGTAGATGTAATCTGAATTGGCTACAGGGTTGTTCTTGTGTAACCAAGAGGGTATGATGTCAATTGTGTCTTAGGTGTTGACCAAGGTTAGACATGTAACCTTTTATTCTGAATGAATAAGACAACAAGAGAGAATATCACTCAAAGAATGTTGGTTTTCCCAGTTTAGGTTTCCAAGGTAAAATATTTGTGTACTATTTGTTTGCTTTGTCTTTTACTTTCTTGATTAAATGTTTCTTCCTTTCTTTTTCTAGGTTTAACGTGGAAGTGTTCCTCATTTTCTAACATGTAGGAAATATATTTTACCCCCCCCCATCCTAGGGGTAACTAAGGGATGATGTATTGAGGATTGTAGGTTGCAGACATGGAGTACCGAGAGATGGATGGATAACACAACCCACAGATCCCCTCTTCTTCACCATGCTTCACCACGCCCACCACAATGAATTGATCCACAAAGGGAGAAATGTCTTGCTTAATGAGGTAACTAGTCAGGTTTCATGGTGAATATCATTTTAATACTCGACGCATTTGTATAAGTTTCAAAGGTTTATTTCTTATTATGAAATATTTTCTTGGAAGTGATGCTTTTTACCATTTTTCACCTTGGTGGTTATCCTAGGGTTTCTAGTAAGTTTTCCACCCCCTGGGAAATGGGTGCTACTTGGGGTCCTTGATGGGTCATTGTGTCACTCCTGACAAACTTTCATCACTTTTAATCTTCATTCGTTTTTGTATCCTCATATTTTGGGTTTTGGGGTTACATGTACCCCAAAAAGGGCTTGTACCTCATTCTATTATGGGAAGAAGGGGCCAAAGGCCCATAGGTTGTTGCAGCTACTGCGAATAAATAAATGAAAAGAAAAAGTAGCCACAATCAAAATACAGTGGTAGGGATACAAGGGACACAAAAGCCATAGTCCAAAAACTTGAGCTCTACTTTTTTAGGTGCTCGCCCTAAGTCCTGAGTTTGAATGGATGCCTCACCTATTTGAAAAGAACTTCTAAGTATCCCACTTGAAAGGAAATTCATTTAATGCATAAAATCAAGAAACATTTTAAAGGGGAGTTGCAAAATATCTAAAGAAAATAAATAAAAAGAAAATTATAGGGCTCAAAAAAAGGTTGCGCCCTAAATGAAAGGTAACTCAAGGATGCAACACACCCTCCACAAAGGTACCCATGGAAGTGAGACCATATGAGACCCTTGCAGGTCAATGACCCCATGCCCAACAGTTTCTACCTTATCCACTTCACATTCATCACATGACCTAGATAGGGGTCACTCAAGAAACACTCCTCTACTTAGGGAATTGGTTTACCCAATATGACCTTTTGAAAACCTTCCCATATCTTAATTTGGTAAGTTACATAAAGTCTTTGAGCATGTGTTTAATTTGAAAGGGGGGATTTGATGTACTTGTTTGGGTGGCTCTTGTATTAAGATTGATTTACTTGGCATGTTTCATATGACTTGTGGACCCATGAAGTGCATACTTTTTTTTCCTTTGCATGATCTTGCTTGGTGACGTCTTTCATGGAGGTACTAAGGCACTTTGGTTCTCCATGGGGGGCATGAAATCCCACAGTATGGATGTTTCACCCCACATGTTGGAGGGAATTGATGATGATTGTTACACACCTGATGATGTATTTCGCCCATGAAATAGGCCTTGAATGATGAGACTAGCATGATGTCACCCTCCCAAGCTAGAACGTTGCACTCTTGGAGCATGGAATCAAGCCTAAAGGGCTTGATTTGACTTGGGTCTTGCACTTGGTGGAATTGTGGGACATGAACCCCACACTTTTATGGATTAGTGGAATGATGTGGCACTTTGGGAGATGATTCCCTAGCCTTTGGAAGCTATCTCACCCAACAACCACCCTTGAAAAAGACGTTGGGGACTCAAATCTCTTAATTTTGTTATTTTTGGTCATTATTTTGCATATGTGGAAAAAAATCAAATATATTGGTAAAAGGCGATGTAAAAACACAAATTTGAACCTAAATTAGTGGATTTAATTGTAAATTTGGTAAAGTGAGATGATCTATAAATAGAGGCAAGCCTCACCTCAATTTTCATAAATTATCATTGAGACATTGCTATCTCTCTCTCAAAATATCAAACCTCTCTCTTATACATGCAATTTGTCTTTTTGTGGAAACTTGCTCATGCAATTTGCTTGGAGATGGATTCTTTCACTCTTGGAGGATGGTTTGTGACTTAAGCTACTTCTTGGATGATTTTTCTTGCAGGTTTGTTGATGTTTAAGGTTATTTTTCCACAAATTTGTTGGATTATTTCTTGCTTGAAGAAACCCTAGGAGGGTTAGGATTGTCTATCCCTTCTTTCAAGCCATTTTTCTTTGTGAAAGGAGGTCATTCAAGGGTTAATTTGAGGGTTAGGAGTGTCTATCCCCTTTAATCCTTTCTTGGCTAGGGTTTTAAGACTAGGGGTTAGGATGGTGTATCCCCCCTAGCTTCTAAAAACCTAGTTTCCCATCAACTACTAAGCGAGGTGACTAATTTTAGAGGTACAAATTGGATTATAGAGGTTTAATTGCAAGGTTCAAGTCCTCCATTTTTCTCTTGTAATCTTTCGATTTTTAGATAAATTTCTCATACTCTAAGCTATCTTTTTATGCTAAAACGTCTTGATTTCTTGGAGTATTTATTGTTGTTGTAATAACTAATTAGCTACATCCATTAGGGCTGCATAAAAATATCTCTCTTACTCTTGTTTAATTACTTTTTCACCCCAGAAAATTGTGGTTGAATATTGCAAATTAATCTACTTGTTAATGGCTACAAATTGGCATATTTATTTTCTAATTTATGTGGTGGAAACTTTCTTCTATAGAAAATGTTTGCTACAACCATCTAGGGCTATTATAAACTTGCTGATAACACTCACTTTGCAACCTATTTAACCATCAAAATTATGGTTTAATAATTGGAATAACTTATTTTCCATCATTTAATGTTGATTCTGACGGTGATTTATTGTAGATGTTAACATATTCCTCTTGCTGAAATAACTTAAGTTGATGAAAAGGAATTTATGTCCTTATAACAACATTTTTGAATCTTTCTAGGCTAAGTAAAGATAGGTGGGATTATTACCCTATGTTTATGTCCTTTACAAAAATATCAATTAGTCCTTAAGCAATATGTACTTGGGAATAATATTTTTTATGTGTTTGGTGTTTTATCAAAGGAAAATTAAAAAAAATATTTATAACATAAATTTATATCATATTTAAGAAATAGTTAGAAGACAAATTTGAAACAACATTACACATTAAGTCCAAAATTGAGATAAAAAACCAACAATGATTTTATTAATTCAATTTTGAATGACAACCAAAAACATTCTCTTCATACCCCTGCGTGGATAAGGACCAAAGAAAGAGTTAGAAGTCAAAGGAAGAATTTTACATCACACAGAGACTACTGGTGTCTTCTAAGTAAAGACCAAGATTGATAAAACTGGATCAACAAGTCACAAATGTGCTACTGTCCTGACTCTGCAAAACAATTCTAATCAACACAAGAAACTAATTTAGAAGTAAAATAAAAATTGACAAACTATCAGAAAAAATCATTGAACTTGGGAATCATGTCAATAATCTATTCTTCTTAGTCCTTCTTATTGCCACCTTCAGTAAAACCCTAGTATCAACAAGAAGATTCAACCTTCAAGTAATTAAAAAATGAATGAAATATGAATATAATCTCACTTCAGAGCAAGAGAAAACCTTATCCGAGTTTGTGCCTCTCTATTCTCTCCTCATTTGTCCCTCCATCAAACCCTTCTTTTATTCATCAAAAGGTAGTTTTGATTAGTTCAACTACCTTTAGTTAGATAGTTAACTAACTTTAGTTAAGTGGGACAAACAATAAATAATTATAATAAGGGTTTTTAAATAAATAATAACTAATAGGTGGAGACCCCCTAAATAACTTTATTGTTTAATTTTAAAAATATCCCCTTGTATCTCCATAATTGAAATATGCATACCAACCATAAAATAATTTCACATTTGACAGCTCCAAACAATTAAAAGTGCCATAATTACACTTGTAACTCCCAAAAATGATATGAAATATATCAAAATACTGTTTTCTGTCCCAAAAATAAAAATGTAAGTATGTCATCAATAAGATGTCACATAAAGTCATCATAAAATAAAATAAAAAATCATATTTTTTGTGTGAGGCTGTCCTCTTCTGTCCACTGTCATGAGATGAAGCTATCCAGTGTGTTTGTAAATCTATCTTGGAAGACTTCTTGTCTTCATTTGATGACATTTCAGGGTGCATATCACCAAAGGTGATATTTATAGGCTCATGCTTTTTGGGAATAGAATGTGAGGTAAGAGAATGGGAAGATGATTGAGAACTAGGTGACATGGAAATTTGCTTCCCTTTGCTAGGTTCACGTTCCTCAACTATTTTTTTTTTTTATTGGGATGCTAAGAAGACAGTGAATGTGAATCCATGGGGACAACATGTTGAAGTGGCTGCTTAGGATGAGGTGGAGGTAGTAGCAATGATACAATTGATGATGGGGTTGAGGAACAGGTACTATTTCATTCCAAGCATCATTGAATGGAATTTCGGGATGTAAAGTCACATGTGGATGTGAAAGAACACCAATTATACTGTGTGATGGTGATATGATAGGTGGTGGATGATTAAAATATCCTTGGCCTGCAAGATTAACAATATGAGTTTGCATGAGTTTATTAAACTCTAATTCTGCATCAAAATGGACAGAGAATCTAAGTCTCTTATTTCTTCCCCTTTTCCATCTAGCCTGTTTCCCTCTGTTCCAATTTCCTTTGTTTCCTATATTATCTCTATTAGATATGTTTCTACCTTGACTGAAATAGCTCATCTAAAAAATTGGGATTAGATTAGAGTATGCATACAACAACAACATCAAATACCATTTTGCATTTAATATAATTTTTAGAAGTGGCTCTGACTCGATCAAAAATCAAGCATGCAATCAAATAGGGATAAATGAGAAGAGTAACTAGAAAAATCAAAGTACTTTCTATGTTTTGAAACATTTCTAGGCCTTATAGCTATTACAACTAATAATTATTCAAGAACATGGGATTTATAATGAAATTGGGAAAATGAAATGCTTTGTAATGGATGGAAAGTGAAAATAAATGATAAGGCAGAGTGGTACATGTTCATAATAAAACATATTTGTCATCAACCTTCAACCAATATCCAAACATTTATGCCCAATATCGATTGATAATCATATCACATCTGTCATGTCAAGTATCATTGACTGCTAGTATATCCATTGTCCATGCTTCAAAACAAAATCTTTGAATTTTCTTATGTATCAGGGTGAAGATATCATGAAATTAAAATGAAACATGATTTTGGGAATTTAGCAAAAATTTATGTAAAGTGAAAGTATGGAAGGGATTGGTCCTGAAAATAAATAAACAATCATCTATTTCCAAAAACTTATGACCCTTTTTCAATGCTCATTATCTTTTGTCATCGTAGACTCGTTCTTGGATGTTTAATAAAATTTTGTAATCAGAGATCATAATTCAGTATGAAAGAACAATCACTCAATAATGTATCCTTTTCTAATTTCTCCCTTAACCATAAAAGAAATAGTCAAACTATGTATAATTTCTGTCAAACTGATCATGCCAAACTGCTAGCAACATTTTTCTTTAATAGAAAGTCATTTTTATTTCATACAAGAGGGGGAATAAGAGATGAAGTATAAATGATATATGGTGTTAGGAATTCGAGAATGATGTATGGAAAATGAAAATATGAGGGATTTGATCTCGTGTATAAAAAAAATCTCTTTTATTCCTTCATGACCTGGTAATATTTCTAATCCATATTTAAAATCATCATACCCATAAACCAATAATCAAAATGTGTTTGAAACTTCAATCACTTATTCCAAACAAATTCTATATCAAACAGGTAGCACAAAATTCCCCTCATTATTT
>JASDQU010103031.1:212889-226333 GCA_032191745.1 Picea mariana
CATTGCTCATTGGATATAATTGAATGGTTTAAGTATAAGTTGAAAAAGGTTTTTAAATTATACTGGATACTGATTCACCCCCCTCTCAGTATCAACAGGTTTTCGTTCAAGGATATGTGGCACCACTAGGTGAATTTCAGGGTGAAATGCGTGTTGTCCCAAACCACTCTTTCACGCCCTCGAAATTTGGAAAAATATAAAAGGGAATTTGTTATTTATTTTATTATTATTTAAAACACTAGACTGTTTGAAACTTGGCATGACCACCCTCTGTCAACTGAAACTCAAAAATACATCAACTGCATGCCATTTCCTCTCGTTTTTAGGTATTTTGAATCACAACCATGGATCCTATCATGACCTCAGTAACATAGAAAGATCTTGTGGTGAATGAAGAAGCCCTAATTGACCGAGATTCAGATGTTTTTGAAACTGAAATCACCATTTTTCCCATCTATGTGTCTAGAAGCAACTTGTCCGATAAAGTAGGAAGGCATATACTGTTCCTTGAAGTAGTCTAGGCCACCATAGTCCCTCATGTCGTCGAAATCACTTTCCCTTTTTCTGAATTTATAGGTTGGTGCACCAAACAATACTCACATGAAGAAAGAGTCGTCGTGAATAAACGAGAGTCCTAGTTCATGTGTAGGGTAGAGAGTCTGTCAATTCAGGATTCCCTCGGTATACCGGAGTATTTTTCAAAAACTTCTGAACCTTTCAATGAAGATAAGTTAATTAAGGTATATAGAGAATGTCCATCAGTGGTCCGAGATATTTTTTTGTAGACAATTGTCAAACCAGAACATTTTTCAGAGAGTCTGTCTTTGCCAATGAATGTGAGTATAATGGTTATTGAAGTCCAATGGGTTTGTTCCTTGTTGAGTCAAGTTTTAGGTCTAGACAATGACAAACATGTAGTTGAAATCATGCTCAATTTCCTTTTGACCTTTTTAAAGTCAGAGTCTGGTCTATCAATCCAAATCGGTTTTGATCAATTCATAGATGACAATATCCACAAACAACTAGTGAATTTTCTCTCTCTAAGGAATTTTAGGTAGTACACCTATTTGCTGAAGATTTTCCTGGAAACCAATAAGAGAGAATTTTCTGAAGCATCATTTATATCAACTGAATGTAAGAGGATTACATTGCTCATTTTCATAAACAAAGTCATGTCTAGAGTTTACAGTCTGATTTTCAACACCATCCTACCTAGATTTTTGGATGACATGAGGAGCTATCTGCAGTGAAATATAGAGAACAAAGTGGGGGATTGGGTACTATTCATGCACTCAACAATAATCTGGGTTTATGGTTGTCATGAATCCCCCTATCTATTGCCTATTTTTATGACCCCCAAAATATTTTCCCTTGAATTCATCAAGAAAATAATTATATCTGAGACAAAGAATTTTCTGAATTTACGTAAATCCTCCAAACCCAAGTTCCCTTTTATCATTGGCCCCTTCATTGTCAAAACTAGATCATGCTTATCTCATATTCAAGAAAATCTCAAAGAGTTTGGTTTTGCACAGCTATAGGGAAGAAGATATGATCCACACCAAATCATATCCAAGAGAAGATTGATGAACAAACAAGCCCCTTATGAGCATGAACAAGTTGAGGGTTTTGATAAGCTGGAAAACCTAGAAATCTGTGTTGATATGGAAGCAATCTTGAAAACAACTCAAACACAACAAGTGGAGGCAACCTTGCAACAAATTCAAACACAACAAGATTCTCAGAAACTGATATTCAAAGTTCCTAAGGTGAGTGTTTACAATCAGAGAAGCAGTTTAGAGGCCATAGGCACTAGTGATAAGAAGACTTCTTCTAAGAAGATGAAGATTTCATAGTCTCCCCGGATAGTGTATTTAGAGGAGGAAGAGCCCAGAGAACAATAAAATGTGGATATGGTGGAAAGTGGTACTAGCACTTAAGAGGTTGAAAAGGAAATAAAACTTCAAAGTGAAGGTGGCTCAAGAACATTTAGCAGTAAGAAATACATCTTTGATAAAACATCCGAGGTAGATTATCAATCTAAAGAATATTTGGAAAAACAATATGTTGAGAAGCAAAACATAGCTCTGGGTGAGATGAGGGAATTATTCCCTGAAGTGGAAAAGACTTCTCAGCATAAATATTCTCTGTTCACAGTAAGAGATGTTGAGAACATGACATTTAACATTGCAGTTGCAGATGAAGAAAAAGTCTCTGAGATAAAGACAAGGTATGACAACATCAATGCTCCAAACAAGGTTAAATTCCATAAGAATACCAATGATATGTTGTATTCTGATTACCTAAGTTTAAGCTTGAAGAATTCAAATATATAATCGTATGCAATGAAATTGGAAGGGAAGTTGAGGCAAGAAAAATCATCTAGCAGAGATTGGCAGACTCAGGTCAAGAGGTTGGAATCTAAAGGGCCCCAAGGGGTAAAATCCTCATTGGATGAAAAGGGAAAATTAATTCAAAACTTGAAGAAGAAGATGAAAATGTATTCCAGAGAGAATCCATAAACAACATAATTGGTTGCTCTAGAACAAGAAAATGAAACACTTCGTCAAAATTCATTGGACTACAAGGCTAGGGAATTGTAGTTGGAACGAGAAAAGGTGAAGTGGTCAAAAGAGCAGAAAGAATTGTTAAACATAGTTGTAGTTGTACCTCCTACTGCAAAAGATGGGCCAAACACTGGAGGACTTGTTCAAGCTATGTCACAAGTTAGCTTGAAAGAAGGAGAAATCAAAGGGATAAAAGGAAACATAGAGAAATTGAAGCAGGAGATGCAGGAAAAAGATGAAAGAATGGGTCAAGTTCAAAAGGAGAATGAAGTCTTGCAAGAAATGATAGATAAATTGAAGATGAGATTAAGAGGCAAAGGCCTGTTGTAGAGGGCCAAGCATATCATCTAGGAATCTATAGCTGCTGAAGCTACAAAGTTCAGAGTGTATTTGAATTTCATCAATGATAAAGACAACATAGCCATCATAGCAAGAAGCAAGTGCACTATTGTGAATGAAACTTTAGCAAATAAACCATCAGAATGGGCCCAAAACTCCATAAATCTACTCAACTACATTCCTACTGCAAACCTTTAGACTATTGGAGTAAAATATAGAACTACATTGATTATCTAGGCCAATAGGGTTATTTATAAACATAACATGTTGAAATGAGTCCAAACCAAGGCAACACAGATGGAACAAAGTGTGCAATAGTTCAATGATTTGTTTGAAGAATTGTTTATCAAAGGTATCCCACCATTTGAGATGGCAAGGGAAAATTGTATGATCAGGAAGAATACCATGCTCACCTCACCCAGTGCAGAATGGATCACTCCAAGTTCAAAACCCTGTAGGAAAATCTGAAAGGAGATACACTAGTTGAGCATCTCATTACAAACTTTGAGATTATGAATCAGTTCAAAGCAATCAAAATTGGATTACGAGTCATGACATATGCTTTCTGCATTGACTTGGAGATCATGATCAAAGAAATGATAGGTTATGATATCCCTTTTGACTTGCAATGGAAGGAGATAGTACGGCTAGGTAAGACAAAATGCAGTTTTCTAGGGTCCAGTATATGATGTACAGATGTCGCTGAAGATGACAGATCACGTGGAAGACTATAGCAGAACAAGTGGCAAGGAAAGAAACCAAAACGACAGAAGATCCAAAATCCAGATCATGAAATGTTTCTTGCTAATTATTGTGATCAGTTTCAAACCAAAACTATCCATTGTAATTATCGTAATCAATTTCGAAACCGAAACGATTCATTTTAATCATTGTAATCGGTTTCAAACCAAAGGAGCTCAACTTGTATAAATATTAGGAGTTCCAAATGTATTAGAGGTTGGCAGAAGTGCAAGGGAACGATTTTAGCTGTTTGGAACTTGAATGTAATTTTTTGAAGCTGAATAGAATACACATGCATAAGTCTTGAAGTTTCCATGAAAATATTATAATGGTGGTGATCTGAGTTTTGTCTCCTCTCTTTGTATGTATTTTGTGTATGCTTAAATTCTATTTTCACTGTCTTTTGTTCAAATTGGATAGTTAAAGGCCCAGAATTCATCTTATGATGCTCTTGGCTTAAGCAATTTAAATTGTGTTAATTTCTTCCTAACTAATGTCAAAATTCATTTATTTAATTCTCTGATACAATTATATGTTTTTCTTTTCTTCCTACACTCTGCAAATTTACAATTTATAACTCAGATTTATTGCCTCATTTATCCTTTATCCTCTGGAGAGTTCTACCAATCATTCAATGCTTCCATTCATTTCAAAAGTTTGATTCCATATCTCTAAGTGTACCTCCCCTTACTTGGCAGCAAATTTATAAAAAACCCTTCAAAACAACAAAACCTAGCCATTGATTTGTTAAAGAAAATTCATCTATTAAAGACCCAGTGACAGGAGAGAGCACTCTTTGAGCTGAGCAGGCTAGTACCCAACTTTAAAATTGGTTTGTAGGTTACCTCTGTAGTTTGTTTTATCAGCCGAACAAATTTACAGAGTGCTAAAAGTGGGAGTGCAGACCATATGAATGAAGATGATGAGAAGTTAAAAACTTCCACCATCAAGGAGGAGGATCAGAAGTGTGTTCTGTTCATTGGGGGAATCAATATATTCCTTCCAAGAAGCTAAGCAGCGGCTAGCATAGGTGTTACTGATGCAACATGAATACAACTAGGTATGATTGTCCTAGAGGAGGAAAAGGTGCATACATCAAAATCTTCCCTAACAGAATAATAAGAGCATTTAGAGGAATGGATCAGAGATTTCAGCCTGGGAGTTGAGAAGGAGATGACTGCAACACTAGATACTGCAACAGAAGAGGAAGCAGACAACATGGACTTTTTTGATATGTGTAAAGAACTGGACTCCCTGGAGAGAAGGGTGATAGTGCAAACTAGGCACATCCAACAGGCTAAGTTGGAAGCAGATGAAGGAGCATACTAGTCTGGGGAGCAACTGGAAGAATATGGGAGTGTACCATCAGAGCTGACAAAAGTCGATCTGTTAGAGGAGATAGTTGAGAAAAAACTTAGTGAGGAGACTACAAAGATGGAGTCTGCAACAGAGTGGAAAGCCAGTGCCATAGGAGAATAAGGTAGCATGGGGGATCAAGTTGATCTGCCCTTTACTAAACATGAGGAAATGCAGCAAAGCAGTCTGCAAAGAAATATCCACTCGACAGAAAAACTAGAAGAGGTAGTAGAGGAGATAATGAAGCTGATGTTGAGGTCAACAAAAAATAATTCCAACAAGGAGAAGCTAAGCAAAAGAGGAAATCTTGCCACAACAACAGGGGAGCAACAACAACAACAACAACATGCCAGAGGAGAAGGAGGACAATTCCATGGAAAATTTTGGGATACAGTGGGATTTCAACAACAGAGCATAGGAGCTCATGATTTTTCCAACAGTGGAGTATGATGCAGCAGTATCACTCCACCTAAGCAAGTGCCAGCTAATCCAGCACATCAAATTGCATTTAAGGAGGGGAGAGGTGCCAACCCTGTCATTTTTTTGTCAAATTTAAATTTTAAAGATGTAATTAATGCAAGTAAATGTTGTAAGGCTGGAAGAGCCAATTTATTTCCTTTGAATAGGATGAATATAGGATTTCCTTTAATAGGCTTGAGCTAGAACAGATCTTGAGCTTTTCCTCATATCTTAGATGTACATGAACATTCAATGTAATCTGCCTTAGTAGATAGGCATTTTGATGGTGATTAGACACCATTAGTGTAGCTTTGAGGGAAAATCTCAACGAGCCCCTCTTGTATAAATCATTGTAACGTATGCCCAGTAGTGGTTGCTGCGAATTGATGAAAATATCATTGTAAGCCAAAGGAGAGAGCTGAGACTCAGTTGCAGTCCAAGCTCACACATTTGTAACCAAGCATTCTAAAAATTAATACAAAAGAACAGGTTTCACTGTTTACAAATTTCTATGTGGTGAATGTTTGTTTTATGTTATCTGAGTGTGTTTGTGCATGTGTGTTGTAGATGTGTATGATATATCTCAGTTGCAAGCCAAGGATATAAATTCTCTATCTGTGAGTTAGTTAAATTGTTTTGGGTTCTTTAGGTTGTGCAAGGAGTGCACGACAGAGTATTAAACTCTATAGCCAGCACAAGGAGTGTGTATCCGAACTCTGCTTCGAGTTCAGAGGAGAACGTGCCAAGTGGGAACACCAAAAAATTCATAGACTCAGAGAGGAGCCTCAAGGTTACTGAACACCTTGAAGGATGAACTATGTAGAGAAGGCACACAAAAAAGAAATTTTTAAGATTCTATGAAGCTATGCCAGGAGGGCATTGAGCAGATGCAAGTGTGCACAAGAAGAACTCTATTTAGAGTTTAGGGAGAGAAGATAAGTGTCAGAGGAGGAAACCCATATATTTACTAAATAATCTGTGAGAAATATTTGCAAGAGTGCATTTGAGCAGAAGTGCCAAGAGGGCACCAGAAATTCCTTTTGAAGGAAAGTAGAAGGGCCGAGACCCCTTTGGAGTTCTAAGTAAATCTACAGACTCAGATGTTAAAGTGAAATGTGTGCACAGAAGGTAGAACTTGCTTCAAGTTCCAAAGCTCAGGAGGAGAAGTGTGAAGTCGCACATAGAGACAAAGGTGCACCAAGGCAAGGCCAAAATTCGTTGGCAAGAGTTCAGGAGGAAAAGTACAGACAAGACCCAAGTAGTCGGGCTCGTAGGAGAAGGTTCAAGGGCCAAAAAATTTTAACACTTAGAAATTTTCCCACCTTTGGGAGAAAGTGTAAGCTCGGGAGGAGGAGAAATAACATCCATTAGATCTATTGTCAGATAAGATACAGACTGTTAAAACCGCACGTTCAGTATCGAGGAGGAGCTCACAAAGGAGGAGAACGAATCCCACCTATCGGATATGGAAGCATGGATCGATAGTCATTCGATCGAGGTGAGTTGCATGAGTTTTAAACCCTTTTAAAGTGTATAGGAGAGAAGAATAAAAGAAGTCTCGAAGTTTTGAATTCAGTCGAAATCATCCATCATCAGGAGGGACAGGTGGCAAAATATTAGAGATTTTGGGAGAAAGAACTCTGGGAGATCTGCGTGAAGCAGAAAAAAAAGAACTGAAGCGGCCAAAGTAAGTCCAGACCATTGGATATGGAGGGGATATGTGGCGGACATCTGCACACTTTAGTAAAAGAGCACTTCGAGGAAAATTTGGGGTGGAATGTCTAAAACCCCTGAAGCCCAAAGTTACGAAATAAATCATAGCCATCCGTGGAGGAGGGATGCATGGCAGAAGATATGCCAATTCGGAAAAAAAGAGTACTTCAGCGAGAATTATGTGTGGAGTGATCAACACTCGTGAAGCCCAAAGTAGCGAATTTCATCGTGGTCGCCGATCCATGAAGTACACACATCATTGGGTCATGGAATTCAGAGAAAAAATGAGGAGGAGGTGGAGTCGTTGACTAGAAGTCATCTGAATCTCCAAAAGGTAGGAATTATCCTGGTCGTCCATTGGAATAGGACACATGGTGTTCGATCAACACTTTGTTGATTTGTTGTTTGGGAGGAACAAAGGAATGAGTGAAAAAACTTGAAGGCCAAAATTAATCAAGGTCGTTGGTTGCAGCAGGGATACGTGGTAGGGATCCAGAAGGTTCGGAGGAAGGGTCCTTCGGAGAAAAGACGAGGAGGAGTAAACAAATATCTCTAAGGGTGAACAAGTGAAGGATATCATAACCATTGATTTAAGGTGGATGTGTGTCACCAGATTGCATAAGCCAGTTTCCGACTGTTGATCGTTGGAATGCGTGGAATCTGATCCATCACTTCGGTGATAGGATGCTTCGGTAGAAACAAGAGAGTGAACTCCTGAAGGCTGAAGTCGAAAATAGTCGTTGATGAGAAGAGGGGAATGTGGAGCATGGATATTCACTTAGGATAAAATCTACTTCAGAGGAATCGAGGAGTGAAGGCATGGAAATCCTCGAAGGCTGAAGCGCCAAACTACATCTAATTTGTCTGCTAGAGAAGGACATGTGGCGAAAGATCTGTCACTTCGGAGGTTTGATACTCCAAGAGAAGAAGAGCATAGGGGCATTGAATGAAATTTCCCCGTAGGGAAATCAGAGGACAATCACAACCATTGGTTGTTGGACAAGTGTGAGTCAATGATCCTGTCCGAGTAGGTTCGCGGTTTGGGTAAAAAGGAGTAAGTTTTTGTCAAAATAGTCAAAGCCCGAAGTTATGAAACACCTTAGGGTTTAGTTCTGGGTCATAGCCTAAGGTTTCTTATGGAGAAGGCCCTAGCTAGAGGAGCTAGCACCCATTATTTGAAATTTACCGATTCAGAGTTTGGGGAAACATGGGTGTTGGAGACGCCTTTATCTAAATACATGAAATGTTATAATTAATCCCCAAAAGGTTGTATTTCGGGACTTCGTTTGTTTCACATTTCTACCCCCTAAATCACAGTATTCTGACGTGTGAAATGGAGAAAACCTTCCTAATTTTAGTCACCATTACTAAAAGACTAAGCGGGGATTATCATCTCTTAGTACCTCGTACCCTCGCTCTCAGGATTTACGCGTTGAACATTTCTCAAGCCTTTGACTTGCAAAGTCGCGAAGTTGTGTTAAAGTTACCCAGGTTAGTATCAAGAACAAATCACTTTAAACCCTAGTTAGTCACTATTGTGATTTCGTTACGCGGCGATTGTTTCCCCAAAGGGAAACACCTTTGTAACCCCGATCCATGAAGTCACAATTTTCTTTAATTAAGCATGGATTAATTAAAAGTCTTAAGTCAAATCACTTTTAATCAATTAAATGGCACCATCACGATTTTGGGTTTTTAAGGTTCAGTGGCTAGGAGCGAAAACACCCGATGTGGCGAACGCTGAAAAGGGGATTAGAAACTAAGTGCACCAAATTGAAAGAACTAAACCAGATTAATTAATGCCTTAAACAAACTTTAACACATGCAGTTTACGAATGAAGTCTTGAATGATCCTGCGTTTTTCAATGTTACGAATTGTCAAGCATTTATGGCATTTATTTGAATTGCAGTGAGGTGACAAATAGTAAGATCTCATTTTTACTTCTAAATATTTCTATTAAGATATTTGACCATTCTGTTGACAAGGACACCCATGGGATTAAATGACCAAGATAGAGCATTTTTCCTTCATTATTTCAGTTTTCATTTCTATTTGCGCGTAGAGACATTTCACCAAGATAACTGTTGTTTGTGTTTTCAATTTTTCCAACAGGAGATCTAGTTGCAGGTTTCTCTATCATGGCTCCACGAAAAGAACCCAAGACAACGGACAAGAGTTCAGGTCAGGGTTTAGACGTTGTTTCCAATACCTTGCCCCGAAGTTTTAATTCTGTCAAGACATGGTCTTACATTTCCAACATTCTGCAATCCGAGTCGGTAAACTGTTCATATGATTCTAGCGACAATGAGAAGGATGACTTGTCAACCAAATACAAAATCGTCGCTCAAGTAGAGATGCACAAAATAGTGGTGAGGCCCCAACTTCTTCCCTATTGTGATATGATCAGGTGGGCATTGGACCATGTGGACATCCCGACCAGGACGATTATCAACGAACAAAAGGTAACGATTGGGACTTTTAGACCAGAACATTTGCGGGAAATGTATAAATTGTCACCCACACCGAACCTTACTCATAATGTTGAATTTCTAGAAGGTTTCAAGAAGAAGGAGTGCGAGCAGTATGCAAAACATTTATCTGATCTAATCAAAGATTGGGTCTCACACCCCGTGAAACTCATGGCTCATACTCACAGAATCTATTCAATCTCTTCCTTGGAGCCACAATTCAAGTATATAGCGATGATGGCCTGTAGGTTGTATGGGAAGGAGGACACTACCCATTTCTTCCTCCCATGGGTACCGCTTATTCATACAGTTGCTGAGGGTTTCTCCTTCAATTGGGCCAAACTGTTGTCTGATAGTCTGACCAGTCGAATTACCAAATATCGAGCACAGAGGGCGAGTAAGAAAGAAACTTCGTTCTTTATGTCTGCTTACATCATGGATGCTATCTGCTTCATGACATCCTTCCCACTAATGAACTAGAGCTGGGCTCCATCTAATACATAGCCTATTCATGTCTATCACTCGAAGCTTTGGGAGGATAAAGCCAAAGAATTCATCTACGAGGTCTTCAACTGGGTAATGGTGCCATTGCATGTCACCATCTTCGACCAACCACTTCCCAGGATTTCGGATAACATCACGACCAACCTGAGTAGCATGGTGGATTGGTATATAAAGGAAAAATTTTCATATATCATGGTTTTCGACACCTCTGTTCCTCCGTATGCTCTACCGCTATTCTTTCCAGATAAGCTATTGTGTCGCAAGATCGCCAGACAGACTGTGCTCGGTGGAATAAGCAAGGAGCTCAAAGGAGTATAAAAAAAGGTATGGCCGCCCTTCCTCATTCATATTGGTGCATATTCCTTGTTATATTTTGGCCATGCCAAATCCGAGGATACGAATTTATAAGAAATGAAGCTGGTGGATATTGAGTTCAAGAAGCACGACCCTAATAAGGTTGTGAGCAATCACCTGGCGAGTTGTGGCCTGAAGAGATAGGAACACGAGGATTCCCCTCATGGTGAAATATTCTGGGGTGCGAGATCATACTCTGAAGTCCTAAGTCAGATTCAAGCCCTGCCACCCACAGATATGGCCGGTTTCTTTAAATTCCAGGAGCATCGACGAAGTTGTCTCCCCCAAATTTTACAGGGTGAAACCCCAAAGATTCTGGTTACACAGCAGACGGAAGCCAAAGGTTCAAAGGACTCAAGTCCTAATAAGTAGAAGAACCAAGAGGAAACAAGGGAGGCTGGAACCTCAAAGCGAGGAGCCGAAATCCTCTACCAACATGAAGGAAACCCCGAAAAGGGTACGTCGGGAAAGCAGGTCCAAGGTC
The DNA here is from genome assembly GCA_032191745.1 of Picea mariana. NCBI lineage: Eukaryota > Viridiplantae > Streptophyta > Pinopsida > Pinales > Pinaceae > Picea > Picea mariana. Next base: position 223,876 of record JASDQU010103031.1, read on the forward strand.
AAGTAGAGATACCCTCGCAAGGGTCGGGCGACTCACTATCGCTTAGGTCAAAAAATCTGGCCACAGATGTTACCCCGAAACAACCATCCAGGGAATTCGACAGTTCGATTGCTATTATCACACCCTTACATTTCACAAAGGGGAATCCTGATGTGGGGTGGATTTTCAATGAATAACTGATGCCCATTTCTGTAGAGGAGTTGCCTCCTAATGAATTTTTCTTTGATAAAAAAAGGAAGGATGTGGTGAGGAAAGAATTATGTCAAAGAGAGGGCATAGTGGCTAAGAAATTTAAAATCATGACAGATGGAAAGGCCATGAAAGAGGAAGAATTCACAGACGAGATAGCAGGAACACTGGGGGCTTATGTTACAACCAATCAGTACTCAGTTGGAACTTTGAAGGCCCAGTTGAAACGAAAGAACCTCTTGATCAGTAAGTTGGAAGCTAAAGTGGCTACAATTGAAGAAAATGCCAGGGATGAGGTAAGAAAAAGCCTTGAGCAAGCCCGGATAGTCAATTTGCAGGAGATCGAGAAACTTAGATCCGACCTTGAGCAGGTGCACCAGTCGACACAAATTAGCCAAACGTAGGTAAGCCAACAGGAGAAGCAAATAATACAGTTATAGTCGAAGTTGGATGTTGCCAAGAATCAGGTTTTAGACATAAAAATGTTCAGATCCCAAGCTACTGAAATTCAACAGAAGGTATTAACGGCTCAACAAGACTTGCTTGTAAAAGTGGGAACCATTCAGAACCACTTTCAGATGATAGATCGAGTGTTAGAAAATATTTCTTTGAGAGAAAGAGAAGTTGGGGTAGCTCGGGTTGCTTTCTAGGATGTTGTTATAGCTACGACGAAGATAGAGATGGTCAACAATTCCAAATTATCCATCTTAGAACAAACTAGAGGGAATATCTTGTTGAAGGTCTAGGAGCAAAATATATTAGACAACAAGGGGAGAGCTAAAGAGGTGATGAATTCTTGTAAGGAAACGTTCGGCTTGATAAATAAAATTTTGTTAGACCTTGATAAGGAAGGCAGTGCTGGGATGCTGGGCAAAATCAATATAGATAAACACCTACTGGACATCAAAGAAAATTTGGATAAGGAGAAAATGGAGATATCCCAGATAAGCCAGGTTGATATGGTCCAAGTGGACAAATGGCTAGTACAACCAAGTTTACAATTACGCTCTATCACCATGGAAGACCGACAAGTAGGAAAAAGGTTGCCATAGTTGGCGAAGAGTTGTTACACCTTTGAGGAAAGAAACCAAGCAGAGCCTTCCAGGTTGATAGCCCAGTTGGTTGAAAGGTGTGTCATTTGCTATGAGAAGGCGAAGGGGCAGGTTTCTGGTGCTAAATAATAACATATGTCAACCTGTTCTATTTCTGGATCCGTAAGAGAAGAGAAAGGAAGGTGCTCCACCCCTGCGAGGGAAGACAAAAGATGAGGAGATGAAATGCTCCATTTTTTTCTTGTAACTGACAAGTTTCCAGAACGATCAGAATTCTAAACGTTTAGAAGTTTGTTTAAATATACATGTAGGAAGAGACACTAGGGGCCTTTTTCGGTTGGAGATTGTAATCGAGAAAGTTCTTTTTAGCCAAGATTAATACAAAGCCAATTGAAGACTCCATATTCCGTCAAGATTTAGTTATGTGTTTTCCTCTGTTATTTCATGCTTCATGTCATTTTTTACATATACATCTTTGATGAATGTTTTAGCTGTAATTTAGTATAACTTCTACTGTGGTGATCAGGTTCTAGTTATCTAGTTATTTACAGCTTTTCCATTGTATCAGCTACTAGCAGGTACAAGACTTGTGAATTACTTAGATATCTACATTATATGCATTCATCAAGGTACCTCTTTCTTTTCTTCTTCTGCTATAGCGTGGGATTCCTTTGAAATTGATGCCCCACATTGTTGACAGCTCTATGTTTTCACACTTGGTTTCGGATTTTAACTTAGTTACGGAAAACGACCTTTGATTTTGTTAAACCCTTCGATTGGCTTCACTGAATTTTCTTCGTATAATCTAAAATTGAAATAAGCACTTTAAAACATCAACCCTCTTTTAAAGCTCTGTTCTCCCCATGAATTTACCCGTCGTAAGACAACCCAACATCGAACCCGACCTATCGGATCAAAATAGCATCACTTTGAATCTTTTCGATACCATAATTAAGACTGCCATCACCTGGACAGAGCTCGAACGTTCATAGGACGCCATCGAATGGGATATCAACATTCAAGAATATTTGGAAGCTAGACAAAGAAAACTCAGAGATCGGCCATAACTTCATCCCCCGAAGTTGTTTCTTCCCCTTTTTATCACTCACTCACTTTGGATGCTTAGACTCTACACTTTATGCCTTAAGTGTAGACTCTGAAACAACATCTTTCTGGCGTCGTTGCCAGGGACGGAGAATCGTAGTCACTTTCCCCTA
>JASDQU010103031.1:226396-254175 GCA_032191745.1 Picea mariana
CCTTCATCATTCACTTGGAGACTGCACTCTTAAGTAAGCTGGCATATTTTCGAAAGAACACTAGACAAAACCTAGATGCCAAATAGACAATGCCAGTTTCTAACCCTGAAAAAATACTAAGACCAAGGGGTCTTTTTAAACAAAACGTTGTTACCTACCAACCCAAGTCTAATCAGTCTAAAGATAAGACCCTTTTCAAACCTTCACCCTCGCGAGAACTTCCCCTCGGGAAAATATTAGATAGTGTTGTCGAAGCTGAGACCCTAAAGGTCGAGCGAATCCTACCCGAGATTAAGAACAAGACCTCTTCGATTACCTCTTACGTTAGTAGGGGCGACACGCCTACCTTAAAGCTCATCCCTATTGATATCCCATCGAATCTCAATATAAACCCCTCTGTCACTCAAGGCTTTGAAGAAGTTTCCACGTACATGGATTCGACACCGGTGGGTTCTCCCATTTATATATCCTGCAAGTCAAAGGAGCCAAGTCCACGTATATCTTCTTCCTCTTTTTTAACTTTCACCTCCCCTGGTAAAAAATTTCCTGACTTTTCCCCTTTCTACCCCGGGGAAGCCAGAGAGTCGTTGTACATCTTTGCCAACCCTCTTTATAATGCATTGATTTCCTCTCCTAGGTTATCCATGGCCGCCGCTGGAGGAGGAACAAGGGGAATAGGAGTTCAAGGCCAACAACCGCCTCCCAGGGTTTTCACCAAAGTAGCCATTAGATACGCCCCCTTAGTCCTTTCAGTACCTCTCCATGATTTACTCAAAAACTATATGAAAAAATTACCCAAGTTCACAGGATGCGGGGATCTAACTGCAGCCGAGCATATCAAGTTTTTTGATCAATTCGATGATATTCTAGGTCTTGAGAATGAGGAAGTGTATTCCCGTTTGTTTGTCCAAACCTTCAAGGGACAGGTAAGAAATTGGTTTTGGAGCCTGCCCCCAGGTTCAATCATATCCTACGATGCACTAGAAGACCTCTTTCTCAAACAATGGGGTGAAAGAAAGGATCATTTATACTATTTGACCGAGTTCGGGTCTTTAAAGAAAAAGGGATCTGAAACTGTTATGGAATTTATCCAAAGGTTTAACAAGTTGTACCATAAGATCCTTGTTGAAGTTAAACCGTCCCAACCCGCAACCAAAGTAACTTTCAGAGGAGCCTTTGAACCCAATTTTGCTCTACTATTAAGAGAAAGGAGAGGGTCCGACCCAACTCGAATGCAAGATGACATTGTGGAAATTGAGTCGAACATGATGGCTTTCGGTAAATTAAAAACGAAAATCGAGACAGGAAACAGGGAGACTAGATGCCTTAGAGAACAAGCAGGTCCCTGTAGATCTGGAAGATCCTCAGATGAAAAAATGGATTACATGGCTAGGATAATAAAATAACTATCAAACAAAATTTCGAGAATGGAGCTAGATCAATCCAAAGATGATCAATTCGTTAAGAGAGAATTCAGGAGAAATCCCAATCCTCAGTTTCAACCAAGACAAATAAAAAATGAATACCAAAAGATCCAAACGCCTCTAAAAAATGAATTTTTTTTTGGAGGAAATGATATGCAGGAGTTCGAAGACTTGGAATAAGATGTAAACAACTTAGGCGATGACTTTGTACAACCTCACTTGACAAAAGAAGATTATGAGAAGTCCCTAAACACTGAACAATCATCGGTTGAAGACAATAACCTAAACATTGCCGATGATCCCACTTATCAAGGAATGGATGACACCATAATGGTCGAACTCCATCACAAATACAATTTGAGACCCAAAAACAAACCTGTGTCGACTGTGCATCCTAATAAAATTTTTCCTAGAGGCGAAACATACGAGCCCATCCAGAAAGAGACCGATAAGTGAAATAACAAAGGGGTAGACTTGCAGAATACCAATGTAAAAGAGGCCGAAACCCAAGCGAGAAGAACTAAGGCAGTTGGAACGGGGACACCTGAAACTAGAGACGCTGAAAATAAAACAGTGCTACTAAATAAAAAGGATAAGGAAGTGTCCGATGTTTCAAGCAAGGAAACGGATAAAATTGCGGGAGGTTTCTTCCTAGAAATCGAGATAAAAAAGGTCAAGATACCAATACCTTTGGTCAAGTTGGTGAAGAATTCTGTGTACCGAAAACAAATAACCAAGATGATAAATTTTTCTGATCTAGAGAGTGAGTCTGACGTGATAAATATGGAAGATGACAAGCCTAATATCACTTTTGGTCCAAAGTTTGAAGGTGCCAGAGATACCGTCACCCCATTACCCTAAAAGTACACGATCGGTTGTTGCATAATTGCATGTTGGACTCTAGGGCCTCTCATAACGTAATCACCAAATATATTATGGATAGACTAGGCCTCGAAATCACTAGACCCTATGGAGATCTTTACTCGTTCGATTCAAGGAGAGTTAAGTGCATGGACATGATCAAAGATTTAGTAGTCACCCTCACCTAGATTCCGGTGAAAAATGTCCTAATGGATGTAGTTGTCGCTGATATACCCCCAAAGTATGGTTTACTATTATCTAGATCTTGGGGAGCCAATATCAAAGGATCCCTTTAGTTGGATATGACCTACGCCATAATCCCTATTTTTGGTGGACAACTCACACGTTTATACAGGGAATCATGGTTGGCATATATGGTAAGTGATCCTCAGAATCCTAACAATTACCCTGTTTACATCACTGATCAAGACTTGGGAAATTGTATTCTGTCCTTTGATGATACTGAAGATAATTGTACAGAAGAAAGTTACATCGATGAAATCAAAACCGAAAAGACAGCTAAAAATGTGTACAACACTGTAACTTGGAAATTGTTCTTCGATGGTGCTTCGTCGTGTGAAGGATCAGGTGCGGGAGTGCTTTTCGTAGCACCTGAAAATGAATTCATCGTTCCTTTCTCTTATAGGCTATAGTGGGACATAGACTACACAAACAATGTTTGCGAATATGAAGCCCTAGTCTTGGGACTGGAAGCTGCCAAGAAGCTAAACATAAAGAACTTAGAGGTCTATGGAGATGCTGAACTGATTGTGAAGTAGGTAAATCGACAGTACCAGGCCAAGCACTCGAGACTGAGGTCCTACAATAATTGCGCCTGGGATCTAATGGAAAATTTATTTTCATCAGTAAAGGTGCGTTTCATCCCTTGAGCCAAAAACCAGTAGGTTGATTCACTGGCCAAAGTAGCATTGACTTTCGCACCCCCTACCGCTTTCAAATTAAAATACCACATAGAGGTAAGGCACAAACCATCCATACCAAACAACATACAACACTGACAGGTTTTCGAAGATGACGAACAGATCAGAAAGTTCCTAGAAATGGTGGATGATTTCTCCGAAACCCACATTGACCAGGAAAACCAAAACAATCATACCCGGATTATGCAGGAAGGGGAGGAACCTCAGGAGTTCCAAGAAAAAATCACAAATCATCGCCTGCTAGTGTTAAGAAGTAATCAGATCCCTAAGGGCCTGATACCTCTGGAAAGGTTGTTTGATCAAAACGAAATGCCTCTGAAGTCCACCTTGCAGCCCCAACTGAAGGAGGTAGGCTGTGACGTGGGCACCACCAAAGAGCCTAGGATAGTGAAGTTATCAAGGTACCTTCCTCCTGAAATAAAGATCAAGTATACAGAATTACTCGAGCGGTATAAAGATGTCTTTGCATGGTCTTACGATGAGATTAGAACCTATGATACCTCTATGATTGAGCACAAGATACCTTTGAAACCTGGTGTTAAACCCTTCAGATAGAAGCTCAAAGAAATCAACCCCATTTTACTGTCTGTGGTCAAAAAAGAATTGAAAAAGCTTTTATACGCAAAAATAATTGTACCTCTCAGGTACTTTAACTAGGTGGTGAACTTAGTCCCAGTTAGGAAGAAAAGTGGGGAGATCAGACTGTGCGTAGACTTGAGAAATCTAAAATGGTCCTCCCTCAAAGTTAATTATCCTCTACCCAAAATGGATCACATTTTGGAAAAAGTAGTCGAGGCGAATAGGATGTCGATGATCGATGGGTTTTTGGGTTACAACCAAATTGCCGTCAATGAGCATGATAAAGAAAAAACAACTTTCACCACCCCTTGTGGCACATTTATGTATGGAAAAATGCCTTTTGGTCTAATGAATGTAGGTGCTACCTTCCAGGGAGCTATGGATATCGCTTTCATTGGTGAAAGAGATAAATTCGTAGTTATCTACCTCGACGATCTGACTGTCTTCTCTAAATCCGATGGAGACCATTTGTTACATCTGAAGCAAACGTTTGAAAAATGCCAAAAATTTGGTTTGTCTTTAAATCCCAAGAAGTCTCACTTCACGATGCAAGAAGGTAAACTCTTGGGCCACATTGTGTCTCGGGACGGAATTAAAATTGACCCTAAAAGGGTAGAAGCTATAGACACCATAAATATTCCTAGAAATATAAAATAAATTTAGTCATTTTTAGGATTTTTTTTTTTTTTTGAGAAGATTTATCCCAAACTTTGTTGAAATCGTGAAATTGATCACATATATGCTAAAGAATAACAACGAAGTGAAATGGATGGCAGAAGCTAAGGCGTCATTTTCACGCATCAAGAAAGTTATCAACGAAGCACCCGTACTGGCAAGCCCTGATTACCTAAAGGATTTCCTGATTTTCTCGTTCGCCTCTGAACACACAGTGACGACAGTACTTCTCCAGAAGAATGAAGAGAGTTTCAAACAACCAATAACCTTTTTTAGTAAAAGTCTTAGAGATGCTGAACTGAGATACAATATAATAGAGAAACAAGCGTATGCTATGGTTAAGGCGTTGAAGGCTTTTAGAACTTACGTGCTACACTCCAAGGTAATTGCATACGCTCCCACCAATTCTGTGAAGGATATATTGGTTCAGCCTGACAGTGATGGAAAGAGGGGTTGGTGGCTTGCTAAAATTCAAGAGTTTGACCTAGAGGTAAAACCGATGAAACTAGTGAAGGGACAAGGTCTGGCTAAGCTCTTGGGAAAATCAAATTTCAGAGCACTCAAAATAAATAACCTGCAAGGATACGAAGGACATGGGGACGTAAATAAGCCCGATGACCAAATAGCTATATCCAGAATCAAAGAGAAGTTTGCCTTATCGGATTGGTATAAATATATAGTGTCCTACCTACTGACCTTGGAATGCCCTAGCGATCTGTCTCCAGCTAAAACCATGACACTGAAGCTGCATGCGGTGAAGTACTATATATCTGAAAGTCAACTGTACTGGAAGGACCCATTAGGCTTCTTACTGGTTTGTTTGGTGGAATCAGAAACAAAGGGGGTCATAAATGAATTTCACGAAGGAGTGTGTGGAGGGAATCATGCCTGGAGGGCAACAACTTATAAAATCATGAGGGTAGGATATTATTGGCCTAAAATATTCTCAATTGTCAATGCCAAAGTTAGAGCCTGTAACCCTTGCTAGTTGTTCGCAGGAAAACAGAAGCTCCCAATGCTACCTCTGGTTCCTGTCAAAACCGAAGCCCCTTTTCAATAATGGGGGTTAGATTTTATAGGTGAAATCAACCCACATTCCAACGCTCAACACAAATGGATCCTCACTGCCACAGATTATTTCACCAAATGGGTGGAGGCTATTCCAACTAGAAAGGCAACTGATTCGATGGTGATATATTTTCTGGAAGAGAGCATACTGTTCAGATTTGGCTGTCCCTGAAATATAGTAACGGATAATGCCCAGGCATTCAAGTCTATGGCAATGGTCAGTTTTTGCCAAAAATATAACATTGTATTGGGCCACTCCACAACATATTACCCTCAACGTAATGGGTTAGCCGAATCATCAAATAAGAGTTTAATTACCATAATTAAGAAGGTGCTGAGCGAAAACAAAAGATCTTGGCATGTACACTTAAACTACGCTTTATAGGAAAATCGGATAGGTACAAAGAAATCCATTGGTACTTCTCCTTTCCAAATGGTATACGGGACTGATGTGGTATTACCTATAAATTTGGCACTCCTTATAATGAAGCTCTGGCAAGATGAGAAAGAAGAGCCAAACCACGTCACAAGAAGAATAAATCAGCTGATTGAGGTCCACAAATGTAGGACTGAGGTGGACGCAAGGATGCAGAAATACCAGGACACCATGAAAGCGTTGTTCGATCATAAAGCCAAAAATAGAGATTTCCTCCTTGATGATTTGGTTTTGAAATGGGACACTAGGAGGGAAGATTCAACAAAACATGGTAAATTTGATCATATCTGGTACAGATCGTTCAAAGTCTCAGCTTCTGAAGGGAAAAATTCATTTCTGTTAGAGAATTTGGACGGTAAAACCATCAGCGCCCCTGTCAATGGGCGTTATTTAAAGCACTATATGCAATAAATGAGTTCCAAATCTCCATTGTATATATCAATTTGTGTTTTCCTTTTTGTTTATATAACTTTTCGGTAAGTTCACTTTCATTGCGAATAAAACAGGTTGTTGATTTCTTAGAAGTAGAGACATAAATTTTGACACACAGAATCCCATAAATCTTGAAGACCTGATACTCTTCGTGTTGTTTCATACATGCCTCTGAATTACAGCCCAAACCACAAAAGTAGAAAGGGATGGTCGAGTATCAGGAAATTGACCCACCCAAAATAGGTGACAAATATTTTTCTTTTAGATGAGAATGAAGTGGTAAGGCCAAGGTATGAATCTCCTAAGTATCTGGATTTCAAACGAACATCACTTAAAACATAGAAATGGTCTCACAAGTACAATGTATTCACCCGAGTCAGGATTGCATGAGTCAGGATTGCATGATAACATCCGGGTTTTTGAGGTCCATAGCCTTCTCTCTTTTCCTTTTTCATCCTAGGTCCTCTCTCCTTAAGCTCTGACACCTACCCATACCATCCACAGAGGAAAAGAGGTTCCGCTTCAATTTTGGAAACTAGCGAACGTCTCAAAAAGTAAGCTAGCATTCACAAATCCTCGGTCTCTTGCTGAACAAAGCCATGTGTAGGCGGATCCTAACTCTCTTAGGTATTTTAACAGGTTTCAAATGGTTAAGTATTGCTCAAAAGAAGACCCCTGGAAATGAATTCTCCCCTATTTTCTTGCGGACTAGGATGTTTTGAAGGTTGAGAGAAAGTTGTTCCAGAGCACTCAAAGCAAGTTGACAACCGTCTGTAACGAATATTACACAAATATCACCCCTGGTATTTTTTACGCCAATTGATTGCCCCCACTCCACTTTTCAAAAGTAAAGTATAAGATAGACGGTGAAAGGAAATTCATGATTGATTGCCCCCATCTAGTCCAAAGAGATGATGAAAGAAAATTCATAAAATGATTGCCCTCATCTCAGCATTTAAATGCAAGATTATAGTTTGGAGTGGTGAAAGGAAATTCAATAAAGGGAACCAGATAACTTCACCGGGGTACTGAACATGCTTGCTGGCAGTGAAGAAATATCTAAGATATTCTGTAAGGCTGTCATACTTAAATTATACTACACTCTGGTAATCAACATTTTTGAAACTAGATCCACAACTCGAGTTCATGCAGGTCTCCCTGATTAAAAGCATGGAATTTACTTCTTTTTGACGCAAGCTAAAACCTACCAGATCTGTTGATTTTCCTAAGATTGATTGGACCATCTTAAGCAGCTGAAAATTCAGTCTCGAGGAAGGGAAAGTTACCAAATGGACTATCATCGCATTTAGGAAGTGTGTCAAGTTTTGGAAAGTTTCGGAATTAAAGTCGAAACCTCAAATTTTCCTCTGCACCCCCTTTCCAAATGAAGTTTCACTGAAGCAAATTGATGAATCCATGTACCCTTTCTTAGGCACTTGGTCTGCTGTCCTTCTCATCCAACAAGGAGACAAGATCCCTAGTTGGAGACTATATTGGAGCCGCCTTTCTCTAAATACATGAAATGTTAAACTTAAGCCCAAAAAGGTTGGATTCCAGGACTTCGTTTGTTTTACGTTTCTACCCCCTAAAATCGCAGTATCCCGACGTGCAAAATGGTGAAAACCTTCCTAATTTTAGTCACCATTACTAAAAGACTAAGCGGGGATTATCATCTCTTAGTACCTCGTATCCTCGCTCTCGGGATTTACGCGTTGAAAATTTCTCAAGCCTCCGACTTGCGAAGTTGCAAAGTTGTGTTAAAGTTACCCAAGTTAGTATCAAGAACAAATCACTTTAAACCCTATTTAGTCACTATCGTGATTTCGTGAATCAACGATTGTTTCCCCAAAGGGAAACACCTTTGTAACCCCGATCCATGAAGTCACGATTTTCTTTAATTAAGCATGGATTAATTAAAAGGCTTAAGTCAAATCACTTTTAATCAATTAAATCACACCATTGCGATTTTGGGTTTTTAAGGTTCAGTGGCTAGGAGCGAAAACACCCGATGTGGCGAACGCCGAAAAGGGGATTAGAAAATAAGTGCACCAAATTGAAAGAACTAAACCAGATTAATTAACGCCTTAAACAAACTTCAACACACGTGGTTTACGGATGAAGTCTTGAATGATCCTACGTTTTTCAATGTTACGAATCGTCAAGCATTTATGGCATTTATTTGAATTGCAGTGAGGTGACGGATAGTAAGATCTCATTTTTACTTCTAAATCTTTCAATTAAGTGATTTGACTGTTCTGTTGGCAAGGACACCCATGGGATTAAATGACCAAGATAGAGAGTTTTTCCTTCATTATTTCAGTTTTCATTTCTATTTGTGTGTAGATCCATTTCACCAGGATAATTGTTGTTTGTGTTTTCAATTTTTCCGACAGGAGATCCAGTTGCAGATTTCTCTATCATGGCTCCATGAAAAGCACCCAAGGCAGCTTTCGAGAGTTCAGGTCAGGGTTCAGATGTTTTTTCCGATACCTCGCCCCGAAGTATTAATTATGTCAAGACATGGTCATACGTTTCCAACATTCTGCAATCCGAGTCGGTAAATTGTTCAGATGATTCTAGCGACAATGAGAAGAATGACTTGTCAACCAAATACAAAATCATCGCTCAAGAAGAGATGCAAAAAATAGCGGTGAGGCCCCAACTTCATCCCTATTGTGATATGATCAGGTGGGTGCTGGACCATGTGGACATCCTGACCAGAATGATTATCATCGAACAAAAGGTAACGATTGATACTTTCAGACTAGAACATTTGCGGGAAATGTATAAATTGTCACCCACACCGAACCTTACTCACAATGCCAATTTTTTAGAAGGTTTCAAGAAGAAGGAGTGCGAGATGTATGAAAAATGTTTATCTGATCTGATCAAAGATTGGGTCTCACACCCTGTGAAATTCAGGGTTGATACTCACAGAATCTATTCAATCTCTTCATTGGAGCCACAATTCAAGTATATAGTGATGATGGCCTGCAGGTTGTATGGGAAGGAGGACACTACCCATTTCTTCCTCCCATGGGTACTGCTTATTCATATAGTTGCTGAGGGTTTCTCCTTCAACTGGGCCAAACTGTTGTCTGACGATCTGACCAGTCGAATTATCGAATATCGAGCACAGAGGGCGAGTAAGAAAGAAGCTTCGTTCTTTATGTCTGCTTACATCATGGATGATATCTGCTTCATGACACCCTTCCCACTAATGAACTGGATCTAGGATCCATCTAATACAAAGCCTATTCATGTCTATCACTTGAAGCTTTGGGAGGATAAAGCCAAAGAATTCATCTACGAGGTCTTCAACTGGGTAATGGTGCCATTGCATGTGGCCATCTTCAGCCAGCCCCCTCCCAGGATTTTGGATAGCATCATGACCAACCTGAGTAGCGTGGTGGATTAGTATATATAGGCGAAATTTTCATATATCAGGGTTTTCAACACCTCTGTTCCTCCATATGCTCCACCGCTATTCTTGCCAGATAAGTTATTGTGTCGCGAGATCGCCAGACAGACTATGCTCGGCAGAATAAGAAAGGAGCTCAAAGGAGTATCAAAAAAGGTATGGCCACCCTTCCCCATTCATATTGGTGCATATTCCTTTTTAGATTTTGGCCATGCCAAAGCTGAGCCTATGACTTTAGAAGATATGAAGCTGGTGGATATTGAGTTCAAGAAGCACGACCCTAATAAGGTTGTGAGCAATCACCTGGCGAGTTGTGGCATGAAGAGATATGAATACGAGGATTCCCCTCATGATGAAATATTCTAGGGTGCGAGGTCATACTCTAAAGTCCTAAGTTATATTCAAGCCCTGCCACCCAGAGATATGGCCGATTTCTTTAAATTCCAGGAGCATCGACGAAGTTGTCTCCCCTAGATTTTACAGGGTGAAACCCCAAAGCTTCCGGTTACACAGCAGATGAAAGCCAAAGGTTCAAAGGACTCGAGTCCTAACAAGGAGAAGAACCAAGAGGAAATAGGGGAGGTTGGAACCTCAAAGCGAGAAGACAAAATCCCCTACCAACAAGAAGGAAACCCCAGAAAGGGTACACTGGGCAAGAAGGTACAAGGTAAAGCAGAGATACCCTCGCAAGGGTCGGGAGACTCACTATCACTCAGGTCAAACAAGTCAGCCATAGACGTTACCCCGAAACAACCATACATGGAAATCGACAGTCCAATTTATATTATCACACCCTTAAAGTTCACAAAGGGGAATCTCGATGCGGGGTGGATTTTCAATGAAGAACATATGCCCATTTATGTAGAGGAGCTGCCTCCTTACGAATTTTTCTTTGATGGAAAAAGGAAGGCCGTGGTGAGAAAAGAATTATATCAAAGAGAGGGCGTAGTGGCTAAAAAATTTGAAATCATGACAGTTGGAAAGGCTGTGAAAGAGGAAGAATTCATAGACGAGATAGCAGGAACACTGGGGGCTTATGTTATAGCCAATCAGTACTCAGTTCAAACTTTGAAGGCCCAGTTGAAATGAAAGAACCTCTTGATCAGTAAGTTGGAAGCTAAAGTGGCTACAACTGAAGCAAATTCCAGGGATGAGGTAAGCAAAAGCCTCGAGCAAGCTCGAATAGCCGATCTACAGGAGATCGAGAAACTTAGATCCAACCTTGAGCAGGTGCGCCAATCGGTAAAAATTAGCCAAACGCGAGTAAGCCAACAGGAGCAACAAATAATACAGTTACAATCGAAGTTGGATGTCGCCGAGAATCAAGTTTTAGACATAAAAATGTTCAGATCCCAAGCTTCCAAAATCCAACATAAGGTATTAACGGCTCAACAAGACTTGCTTGTAAAAGTGGAAACCATTCAGAACCACTTTTAGATGATAGATCGAGTGTTAGAAAATATTTCTTTGAGAGAAAGAGAAGCTGGGGAAACTCGGGTTGTTTTCTAGGATGCTGTTATAGCTACGACAAAGATAGAGATGGTAAGCAGCTCCAAATTATCCATCGCAGAACAAACTAGAGGGAATATCTTGTTGATGCTCTGGGAGCAGAATATATCAGATAGCAAGGGGAGAGCTAAATAGGTGATGAATTCTTGTGAGGAAACGTTTGCCTTGATAAATAAAAGTTTGTTAGAACTTGATAAGGAAGGCAGTGCTAGGATGCTGGGAAAAATCAATATAGCTAAACACCTACTGGACATCAAAGAAAACATGGAGAAGGAGAAAGCAAAGATATCCTAGATAAGCCAGGTTGATATGGTCCAAGTGGACAAATGGCTAGTACAACCAAGTTTACAATTACGCTCTATCACCATGGAAGACCGACAAGTAGGAAAAAGGTTGCCACAATTGGCGAAGAGTTGTAACACCTTTGAGGAAATCAACCAAGTAGAGCCTTCCAGGTTGATAGCCCAGTTGGTTGAAAGGTGTGTCATTTGCATTGAGCAGGCGAAGGGGTAGGTTTCTGGTGCTAATTAATGACATATGTCAACTCGTTCTATTTCTGGAGTAGGAAGAGCAAAGAAAGGAAGGTGCTCCGCCCATGCGAGGGAAGACAAAAGATGAGGAGATGAAACGCTCCATTTTTTCATTGTAACTGACAAGTTTCCAGAACGATCAGAATTCTAAGCGTTTAGAAGTTTGTTTAGATATACATTTAGGGAGAGACACTAGGGGGATTTTTTGGTTGGAGATTGTAATAGAGAAAGTTATTTTTAGCCAGGATTAATACAAAGTGAATTGAAGACTCCATATTCCGTCAAGATTGAGTTATGTGTTTTCCTTTGTTATTTCATGCTTTATGTCATTTTTTACATATACGTCTTTGATGAATGTTTTAGCTGCAATTTAGTATAACTTCTACTGTGGTGATTAGGTTCTAGTTATCTAGTTATTTACAACTTTTCCTCTGTATCGGCTACTAGCAGGTACAAGACCTGTGAATTAATTAGATCTCTACATTATATGATTTCATCAAGGTATCTCTTTCTTTTCTTCTTCTTCTATAGCGTGGGATTCCTCTGAAATTTATGCCCCACATTGTTGACAGCTCTATGTTTTCACACTCGGTTTCAGATTTTAACTTAGTTACGGAAAACGACCTTCGATTTTGTTAAACCCTTCGATTGGCTTCACTGAATTTTCTTTGTATAATCTAAAATTGAAATAAGCACTTTAAAACATCAACCCTCTTTCAAAGCTCTGTTCTCCCCATGACTGTACCCATCGTAAGAGAAGCCAACATCGAACATGGCCTATCGGATCAAACCAAAATTGCTTTGAATCTTTTCGATACCATACTTAAGACTACCATCACCCGGACATAGATCGAACGTTCGTGAGCCGCCATCGAATGAGATATCAACATTTAAGAATATTTGGAAGCTAGACAAAGACAACTCAGAGATCGGCCATAGCTTCATCCCCTGAAGTTGTTTCTTCCCCTTTTTATCACTCACTCACTTTGGATGCTTAGACTCTACACTTTATAGCCTTAAGTGTAGACTCTAGAACAACAATGGGTCAAGAGCGTTCAAAACCGTCGAAGCCTGAAATTGCGAAGGGAGCTGGCCCGAGGTCATAGCCCGAGGTCATATCCCATGGTCATATGAAGAAGAAGGGGCCTAACATAGGGAGCTAGTGCATGTCACTTAAATCTTTCAGAAATAGAACAGGGGTTTAGCAGGATCTCGTGGGTTCCATAGGACCTGCGCCTAAGGGGTTAAGGGACCTGTGTAACCTAAGGTATGGGTCTATTGGAGGCTTGAAGAGCTGATTCAGCTCAAGTATTTGAATGATCCTAAGACTGGGAGGTCAAGCAGCCCTAGGAGAGAGGGGGATCTACGTCATGAGGCATACTATTCTACATTTTTTTTGGTTTACTAAGGATTCCATCCATGGTCCAAGGGGTTAGCTGAATTGATTGTCGCTAATGTTGTTGTACATTTGGATATTTTTGTGCCAATAGATACTCAATTTGAATCCATCAAATGAGGCACATTAGTTTACACTTTTTAGGTTTACTAGGGATGCCATCCACTAATGTGGGGAAACATCCCTTGGATTTTCCTACAAAATTTTGCTTGGAAAAATGTATAAATTATAAGTTATATAAATTTTAACTAATAATACTTATATATTACTAATATATAAATTAATTATTAATATTAGCAATGAGTATGAGGGTTTTGTGGTAAAAAAAGAGTATGATGGTTCCAAGACGGAGATCGAGATGACACCATTATTGAGATCATGAGGGTTCCAAGTCTATAAATTACTTCTTGTTGGTTAACTACAGTTGGGTTTGCTAGAATCCTGAAAAACTTATAAGTCACTAACCATTTGGTAGGAGTGGTAACCTACCCTGGGTTGTCAACTACCCTAGAATAAATGTTGATAAAGTTTCCAAAGATTCCATGGACCTCTTAATAATGTTGTCAAATGTAAAATAAAAAATTAATTTTTTGATGTAAATTTAACCACTAACTCCATCTAATTGACATTTGACGAACAAAATTTGATTACAGGTGCATCCAATTTAATGGATTTCATATAAATTTTTGATTGAATTTATACATATAAATAAAATTTGTAATGGATAAGTACTTTAAAAGAAATTTTGAAAAAATACACCTCTCATTTTGCTCTAGTTATGTTTAGAAAATTGAATTATGATAATTGAATTTCTTATAGCCATAACAATTTTCCTCTCCACTAGTGAAAAGCTCATTCACTTTAAGAATGGGATGGCTCATTATAAACCTTTGCCCATAAAGGTGTGTTTTTTTAATTTTTTTTGTCTTTTGGTTTTGAAGGGATTTTGATTTTCTCCTTAAGATTATGATCCTATTTAAAAATCTATGTAGTTACAAATTTCAAGTAAGGACAATGCTCATTACAATTAACCTTATTGTACCATACTTACCTAAAATAACCCCTAAAAAATTTCCAAAATAGTCCCTAAAACATTCCAAAAGAGGTAAATTTGTTTTAATAATTTACTTTTCATCTCAAAGATGCATCGCCTCCCATAATTTTGCATTGATAAGATAATTTCAATGTCATATTTAAATCTTGATTTCTCATGAGTGAAGGTGGAAGGGGTTTAATATCATAGCTATGAATTGTTCAATCCATAATTTAACAAGGGAAATAGTTGCAAAGCAGCTAGTCCGTTTCTTCATTGTAAGGTTCTAGTGTAGAAGGTACTTAAGCTGGTGGAATCAAAGTTTAATGTTAAGTGAAAAAGTGTAGTCTGAAAGATAAACCCTAATCATTACAGAGGTTGATTAGCCTTACATAAATTCAAATGGTAACTTGCAATCCATAATTTAACAAGGGAAATAGTTGCAAAGCAGCTAGTCCGTTTCTTCATTGTAAGGTTCTAGTGTAGAAGATATTTAAGCTGGTGGAATCAAAGTTTAATGTTAAGTGAAAAAGTGCAGTCTGAAAGATAAACCCTAATCATTACAGAGGTTGATTAGCCATACATAAATTCAAATGGTAACTTGCAAAGCATGGGAAGAGGACCATTTTATATTTTATATACTATATAAAATATTACAATTAAAAGCGGGCGACTGATGGAAACTATCAATGTGTCGCTGGACTCTGCTCCTATACAACTCACGTTTACCGACGATTCGATGTGAACAATGGCCAGCCCATGGATAAAATTTAACCCCCATCCATCTTAATCAATAATTACAATTATTTTGACCTAGCTGACAGTAAAGATGAATTTATTACGATCCATTATAACGCCACATGCACGCGTTTCACCCATGATGCAGAGCAACAAAGGGATAAGTTTCTAAATTTCAACTGAGTGAGTAAATGTGATGGAGGAGAAAAGCGAAGGCCGAGGAATAGATGAAGATCAACGGTGTGATTTTATCGGAGAGGGATAGAACCACTGGGTCGACCAAAGTAGCTGAGAATTGGAGGGCGGTGGGATTCCAGCCTTGAAATGAAGTCCTACTTGGTGGTATATACAGACCAAATCTTGATCTTTGGGCCCGTTCATGCTTCGCTCGTGTGTGTTTTTTAGCCCAAATTTTGAGGTTCATTATGATCTTTTATGTAAAATCAAGTTTGCTGTTTTTTTTAAGATTTTTTCCATGGCCAGGTGGATTGAGCAATTAATTTAAATTCTTGAACCACGTGAAGGCCACAATAAGGCCTCAAAATTTTCAACCAATGAAAGTTTAAAAAAATGAGTTATTTTATAGGTTAAAAAATAAAAAATTGTATTTCTTATGTAGAACATTAGGTTTCTCATGGAAATTTTTTAAGTCAATAGAAATTAATGTCAAATCAATAGCAAACTCATTGCTATAGTCCTGCTTTGGTAGGGACTAATAAAGCACACAAGTGCACAATATTGTTAGTTACTTCTCATAAACAAAACACACCATTGCATCTAAGAGAAATCACTATGTGTTGCATGAAAGCATTATTGTTTATGATGAAACATTATCGTATGAAATAAGTAAAAAAATATCTGCAGAATTATCGCAATATAGACAATAAAATATAGGTATTCTTAGTTCTCAAAACCACAATTATTGGATGAAGAAGCAATATGAGTAATCTAATATATCTATCAGAAATTATGACAAATACAAGAAAACTTATGCGTTTATCAGAGGAAAAAATTAACGATGAATTACATGATTTCCTAGGAAGAGTGCGCCAATTTCTTTTTCCATGAGCTTCCATATATTTTATGAGACAAAGATCCTCCTCAGCGGTCCAGGGGCCTTTTCTCAATACAACATATGAACAACAAGGTGTTTGTGTTCTTCCCATATTTGAATTTATATCTCTCTTATAATATAATGACGAGGATTCAAAATCCCTTAACAATAATAAGTAAGAATTAATTGTAGTGCACATTTATAACAAAAACTCACAATTATAAAGACCTAATTAGTTCAAGGTGCATCCATACATCCATATGTCATGCTTGGGCTGATATTTTCTTACAGTTATTATCATTATTATTTTACAAAGAAAGTATTCATGTGTGGATTGTTGTGGATATTGTCTCTTTCTCTCAGTGGTTTTTCCTGAAGTAATGCACGCAAATTTTAATGAATTTTCATCAAAGTCAATTTCCCAACGAGTTGGGAACGTATTTGCACCATCACCATATTCAAATAAAGTATTTTCCAAGGTAGCACCATGAATAGCACATAGAAGGGAAACACCCAATACTCTGACAACTCCCATCATATGAAATGGATTCAAGGTCCAATTATGAAAACCTTGAAAGAAGAGGATAAACCGGAAAATAACTGCTACACCAAAACTATATGTAGACATATATATTCTATAACATAACTTATGTAGAATGACATTTAGATAAGATAAGGGTTATTCTATTCTCTGGGAAACCAATGATATTCAAGAGGCAATGACCAACGTAAATAGAATAGAATAACAGAGTAATGCATACAAATATTCAATTAATGCCAAAAGCTTCCTTACTTTCCTACTACTTCTGAATATTGTTTTTTTAGACTATCGATCGCTAAAGTTGGTATCACATACTTCATTTCTTGAAATGATAATAATGGGAGATTGACAGATGCAACAACAATCTGCAGATTCCACTTGAGGCAGTAATATGTCTCTGTTGAAACTTACCATTCAACCATTAACCATAGAAATACAATAGCAATTTGTCTCATCTGGATGGGCCTGTGTCTAAATTACCATTCAACAAACACCTATAGAAATACTTAAATGGGTTGACCATTTTATTAAGTACCACATTAGTCTTCTTTGAGTTTGGACAAAGTATTTAATTATGCTCCTTAATAGAGAATATTCTGATTGTTGTTCATGTTTAAAACTGTGAACTTGATGTGTGTATGTATTATCTGTTGGACAATACAGAGAGGTATTTGTAGAAACCATGACAACTGCAAAAATGTGTCGGTAGATAAAGGATTATAAATATCCTAGGGACAAGCATAAAAATCTTGTTTTGTTTGGCTATTGCTTAACCAAGTGATTTAATCAGAAGCCATGGTGAAGTACTACCAATTAGGGTTTTTATTTTTGTGTATTTTCATTCACGAGTTTTTCTCTGTGTGTTGTCGGTGAAAGTTTTTTATTTTTCACAAAGGATAAGAGAATTTTGAATATCAAGGGGTATCACTCATCACTCTACAATAGTTGTACCATTCACATAAAGACTGGTATATTTTAGCCTATGTATTACCTTGGATTACACTAAAGTTAAAAAAAAAATTACATCCATCTTAAACGACAAAACTATGAAGTTTAAATCCCTCTCATTGCTAATCCTAGGGTTTTTAAATCTAGGTTTAAATGAACCTGTAATTTTAGAACACCATGTATGAAAAATGAGCTTTAAATGTATATGAAAAAGAATCTTAAAAATCTCTCCTGAAGTAGATCAATCAGTTCAGATAGCAGATAAAACAACAGATTATTATAACCACAAAACCAACAAAAGTGGATGCAATTTTCTTTGGAATATTACTATCTTGGGAATACCACTTAAACTTTTATATTTCATCTAGGCAAGAAAGAGAAAAACCCATTCAATGAATGCAAAAGGATTTACCTAAATTCCAAGGCCAAGATCATCCAATTGTGTTTCTATCTGGTTGTCTTGATAAGTACCATCTGACAAAGGAAGATTTGAAAGCATAAATTGCATTGAATCGTGCCAATACCAAAAAGAGCATATACACAGTTTTGTAAAATCTTGGAAAAACGATACGCACATTTACGCACCGGGTTTTATCCTGATTCGTGTGAGAAAAGTGGACATTTTGAAAAATATTTCCTTAAATCCGCACCAGAGTTTCTGATAATCATGATTCATGCGAGAAAAGTTGGAATTTTTTACAAGATTTTCTTAAATACACGAAGAATCAACAACTAAATTTATACTTCACCAAGATTTCTAGAATCATCTGATAACTTGAGAATATAAGCACATATCTGAATGAAAACTTAAATATCTTGATGAAATTTATGTTAGGAATCTAAAGCATAAATAGAGTAAGAATTTAATAGGAAATAAAATAAGACATAGTAATCACATCAATTGAACACAGTGATTTATGTGGAAACCTTTCTAAGTGAAAAAACCATGGGACAATGATAATATATATTCTTATTATTCAAGGGAGAATTACATATATATTCTTTTTCATATATATGTATATGAAAAAGAATCTTAAAAATCTCTCCTGAAGTAGATCAATCAGTTCAGATAACAAATAAAACAACAGATTATTATAACCACAAAACCAACAAAAGTGGATGCAATTTTCTTTGGAATATTACTATCTTAGGAATACCACTTAAACTTTTATATTTCATCTAGGCAAGCAAGAGAAAAACTCATTCAATGAATGCAAAAGGATTTACCTAAATTCCAAGGCCAAGATCATTCAATTGTGTTTCTATCTGGTTGTCTTAATAAGTACCATCTGACAAAGGAAGATTTGAAAGCATAAATTGCATTGAATCGTGCCAATACCAAAAAGAGTATATACACAGTTTTGTAAAATCTTGGAAAAACGATACGAACATTTACGCACCGGGTTTTATCCTGATTTGTGTGAGAAAAGTGGACATTTTGCAAAATATTTCCTTAAATCCGCACCAGAGTTTCTGATAATCTTGATTCATGCAAGAAAAGTGGGAATTTTTCACAAGATTTTCTTAAATACACGAAGAATCAACAACTAAATTTATATTTCACCAAGATTTCTAGAATCATCTGATAACTTGAGAATATAAGCACATATCTGAATGAAAACTTAAATATCTTGATGAAATTTATGTTAGGAATCTAAAGCATAAATAGAGTAAGAATTTAATAGGAAATAAAACAAGACATAGTAATCACATCAATTGAACACAGTGATTTACGTGGAAACCTTTCTAAGTGAAAAAACCATGGGACAATGATAATATATATTCTTATTATTCAAGGGAGAATTACAACAGCCAAACATAGGCTTACAATCTTCCTCACACCTCCTTCCCACACACCGCATTACACTACATTTCTCCTCTGCACCTCTATGGTTATGCTAGATATATAGTATCTATTAGATAGTTAGAAAAACTGATTACATCATAATCCACCAGTTACACAAACTATTCACTAAAGTCTTTGTGCATGCATCTGCATGGGAAATTAGTTGGAAATTTCAATAATATTCACCTTGAAAACAATTTACCTGATTGTTGGGTTATATCTCCCTTCTACTTCTTCTTAGGTTGACCCAGGTTTAGATGTGAACAGGTTTCCAACAAAATCCTCTAAAACTATCGTCCCTCTTGGTAAAACAGAAGGCAACGTTGCGTGTAGAGCGCACATCAAAGTCTCACCCAAGATAGTTCTATGGGTGACTACAATTCTCAAGTGCTTTCATTCCAGGAATGAGTGGGGATCTAGGAGTGTATTATATCTTTATTTATGCATTAAACTTGTTACAGATTCATGTATTCCTTAGATTTATTCATCTTTAGCCTCATGCATGCATGCTAATACATCTAGTTAATCATTCATTTATAAGATAACCATTAAAAAGAAGTAAGCATTCAATAGATATCACATATAGCACAAGTTTTACTTTGGTTCACCCCCTCTCAGGATACATCCACAAAGATTTGGCTTCTTTGCTCTTTTATTTAGTCTACTGCAAAATCTAGTGCTGCGTGCATTACATCCTCAATCATACAATCCGAATGAGGTTAAGGAACCTCTGTGAGGTGGACTAGATCACACCAGGATCTTCATCTTATGATCTAACCCTAAAAATCTACCTTACTCGACTCTTTTACAACTCAACAACTTTCAACCACAATTATCTACAATCTTTTGCTACTTAACAAAATATCTCTCTGACCTAGACCTCCTAGGTTCTTATTTATACTATTTTTCAGGCTTATAGCTGTTAAAATATTTATCAAAAACCCTAACCCTAATATGGTTAGGCTTGTCTTCCTCCTCGCACGTGGATTTTCCTCTTGCATGCTACCTTTTCATCCTTTTTCCGCATGCTTCTTTCTTGCCAGTTGTTGTGCATGCTCCCAAAATTAGGTCTTTCCTTCCAAAAACAGGTCTTTCTTAAAAATAGGTTTGTGCCCAAAAATCCCCCAACACTGACATGTGGTTCATCTCGAGCCACTTAGGTAGTGCACGCTTCATGAGTAGCCTCTGCCAACCTGTGGAATTTTCCTTCTAACTCTTCCCCTTTTTCTCTAGCTTGCACAACTTTCTCTGTGAGCTCTTCCACCCTCTGCATTGTCATGTGATCCCTGAGAGACGTTGTGCTCTCAACATGGTCTTGAGCCATTCTTGTCTTTTCCTTCTCCAGTTTCACAATTATTTACATTGCTTTCTCTTGGAGAGGCTCTAACTAGGTTTTCCTGTCTTGCTTGTTGTTATGTGCAATCTTTAGTTCTGTCTACATGGTCTTCATTTCCTGTGCGCCCTTCACTCGCTCTAAAATGATCATGGAATTTTGTCGTTGCTTCAGCTCCTGGATTGTAGTGCTGATTACCTCCTCTTGTTGGTCTAATTATTGGACTCTATAATCCTCTTCCAACATTGTCCATAGCTGCGCAGTCTTGTCAAACAGTTGTGTGACCTTTTCAGCTTCTTTTTCCATCATTTCCACTTGCAGGGATGCATGTTGTTCCCTTTCAACCAAAACTTCAGGAGGAGTAGTTGGGGTTAATTTTTCTTTAAGTTCCTTGATCTCCTTCTTGTATTCCTCGAGCATATGTGCGATGATTTAGATATGTTCTTCCGCATTTCTCATGGATACCTATGTGCTTTTTGGAATTCTTGTGAATACTTTCTTCAACTTCTACTCTAACTTATCTACGCGTTGTTTCTCTTCTTGTGTCTCCAAATTTATCTTCTTGACAACTAGTTCTAGGGAATCCTTGCCATCTCTATCCATTTACAATTCCTCCACGTCTTTTCTATCTCGTGATTGCACTTCCTGCGCAACACTGACTTGCAGTCTATACAGAGCCTTTGTTGGTATTTTCGCTAATACCAATTATATTTGTGTAAGGTCTTTGAAGTGTGTTTGATATATGGCCTCATCCATCTGCAACATCTCTTTTGTTATTTGGAAACTCGAACTTTCTTGGGCTATGGTATGGATGGTTTCCTCTTCATTCTGCGCGGTCCTTTCCTCTGCTTCTACTATTGGGGGGATCAATTATGTTCCCCTTTCATGCCTTTACTCTACTTGTATTTTCTATAAGACTTTCTTGATATCATCCAACTCATTCTGTATCCTTCCTTTTTGTTGCTCGACCTCTTCAAACTCCTCCACTGTGCGATCCTGTACTCTCTCTGCTACAAGATCGACATCATCCTTAGTGATTGTATACTCTAGTATTTTCTTATGGGCCTTGGCCTTCTTGCGTGCCCCCCCTATATGTATAATTGGCCACTAGGGTGGCCCTATTTCTTATGGAGTAGCTTTCGAAGGGGTTTCCTGTGTCATTGTATCCCTCATTCCTTGTTCTTCTTGTGTTGGGGAAGTTTCCTTCTTTCCTGACTACGCGTCCTTATTTGGAGCACTACCCTTCTTCTAATGCACTGGTTTTTGATTGGGCTTCCCCATGTGTGTTGGATTTTTGGGCACAACGCTATCTCTTGCAGGTGTCTTGGACAACCCTGCTTCCAGTTCCTTTCCCTTTGGCATGTCCTTGGTGATGACTGGGATCTTCCAGTCATCTTGCCAGTCTTGCATTGTCATTTATACTTCCTTTGCATTGATGCAGAATCAAAGTTGCAACCATTCTTTCACTGGATTCTTGCGTGCTTGGATCCACATGTTATGTCGCGTAGCCCTAAAGTTGGATATTACTTGATATTGTGAGACCATTTCTGGAATTATCCTCCAGGTGTTGGCTATGTTGTCTTGGATGTCACTGAGATACCGAGAAAAGGTGCTTGACATGTACCATGTTGCATGACATCAGCCTACTCTATCGCAGAAATAGGTGTAAGGAGGATGTTTCCACCCGATTAGGGATATCAAGATCAACAACCAAGAGTAGTGGAACTTTGTTCCCAAATTGTGTGCATCCTTGCAGTCATCTAGGAATAGTTTTAGTAAATATGGCACTCAACTGATCATGGTGCCATTTGCACACTATGTTGTTTCTGCGACAACCCCTGCAGGGACCTGCTCCTTGCGACATTTCCTTAGAAATTTTCACGCCATTAGTTTCATGGCCATCCTAGTGGCTACGACACTAATTCTCTTGATAATGATTCCACAGGAGCCTCTTTCTATCTCGTATGTCTTCTTCATATCTTTCGCGAGATATTTTTCTTTGGTTTTGTCGCCTAGATACTGTGTGAGACTCTTTCCCATTGATGGAAGACCCGTGATGAAAGAAATGAGTTCTGCATCAATGGATATGGGTTATTCTAACCATAAGAATCCTCCGTGGGAGACTTCCATCTACTACTTGACGCAGTTATTTGCCTCTTTCCCCCTGCCGAAGTGGGGAATATTTAGAAAATTCAAGATCCTTGTTTTTTCAAGGTCTGCCCCCCATTAATTTTGTTGGAGCATTGAAAATATTTTTGATTAATTTCTTCCTTTGGACGGTGGCTTGCTCGCGATAGCTGCAGGCCGCTACACTGCGCCCTAGTGGCCTTGTGCCCCCTCGTTCCCCTGACTGACTCTCGGCGCTCGACCAGGCCATGGATGCCCCTAGGGACCCAGACCCACCCCCGGAGGTATTAGCTTTCAGGTCTATGATTGCTGCCGGCCCTAAGCGTCCGCCCTCTGTAGTCTAGAAGAAGTTTGTAAAGAAAATGGCCTCAATCCCCTCGGTGGCCTTGCCGGAAGAAGAAACTTGCAAAGCAGCCTTGAACCTGGCTGAGAGAGGACTCATTGGCCAGTTCATGGGCCTCTGTCCATCCCCCAAAGTGGTGGAGGAGTGGACTCAAAGGAATTGGAAGCCTCTGATCAAAGAGGGAGTGAAAAGCTTCTTTGTAGGAAAGGGATTTTTTGTGTTTGTCTTCGAAAACCCGGATGACAGAGGATTAATCTTCAGAAACGGGCCATATTTTATGGGACCTCAGGGTCTTTATCTAAATAAATGGTCACCAAATTTTGACCCCACCCAAGACGTACCCTCAGCTGTTCCAGTTTGGGTCAGGCTCCCTCACCTACCTCTCCATTGTTGGAACTAGAAATCCCTTTAGATCATTGGTAATGCGCTGGGAAAATACATAGACCAAGCTATAAGAAAGGACCAGTATTCCTGCGCCCGTATATGTGTTGAAGTCGATTTAGAAGAGGGGCTCCCTGAAGCAATCAACCTCACTGTAGCAGGGTGGACGCATGTCCAGGAGTTGGACTACGAATAGATCCCTTTCAAATGCAGACATTGCCATGGGTACGGACATTTTGCAAAGCATTGCAAGAAGAAATTTGAGGAACAAACAGACAATCAAAATGGGGATCAATGGACCCTAGTTCAGAAGCATGCAAACACACAAAAAGGAAAAGGTAAAGGTCATTCTATCGGAGGCCCCAGCAGAACCAGAACCGGACAAGAAACGGATGCTCCACCAAAATGGACAGAAAGTGCTCAGAATAATCAAGCAAAACAATCCCAGGGAACGAGGAACAGGCAAAAGTCCCATCTTCAAATGAAGAGGGAGGGGAAGCAAATCAGATTGAAGCCAATCAAGGCAACCCCTCCAACCCTTCTTATGTAGAAATTGCAAGGAAAAAACTAGTGGAAAGCTCAGGATCTTCAGAAGAGGAAACCTATGAGCGTCCTTCGAAAAAGGTAGGAAGGAAATCACACAAAGAAAAGAGGGAGGAGGAGGCAGAAAGGTACAAAACTCAAGGAAGTCAGTCCACTATAGAAATGTCCATTGGGAGAAACATTAGATTAAGAATTTCCAAGGGAGGTCCCAATCCTGCCCCCACCAGTAAATAATGAACCTTATCTCTTGGAATTGTAGAGGTCTGGGGAACCCCTCCAAAATAGAAGCAGTCAAGGACCTATTGAAAGCAGCTCCCGCAGACATTCTCATGCTCTAGGAGACCAAAATAGAAGGGCAACTCATTCTAGATATCAGTAGAACAAAGTGGAAAAAAAGTTCAGGGAAAGCAGTCAGCTCAAGGGGATCATCTGGAGGGTTGGCAACCTTTTGGAATGAAGACCTATTTCTTCTGAACAAGCACCATGAAACTCAGCACTAGATATACACGGAACTGATGCACAAAGCAAGTAAGTTTTCCATTTCTCTCTTTAACCCTTATGTACCTATTTCATATGCTGAAAAACAAGAATGATGGAACTCACTCTCGGCCTTTCTAGAGGAGGCCTCTCCCAGCAACATCATCATAGCTGGGGATTTGAACATAGTATTGAAAGCAAAAGAAAAGAAGGGGGGCTCCAGCCACAGAGACCCCATGTTGTCCAAGGTAGAGGAAATCATTCTGTCCTGGGATCTTTTAGACTTCATCCCCATCCAAGGTATGTATACTTGGTCCAACAATAGGGTGGGCTCTGACCACATCTCTGCCCACTTGGATTGATACCTGGTGCAAAGCGCTATAATGATGAACAACAAGATCATCACCACCAAAATCCTGCCTAAACTCACCTCAGACCACAAGCCAATTCAACTTCTCCTAGAAGAAGAGGAAGATCTGGGCCTGATTCCCTTTCAATTCAACCCTTTATGGATTGAGAGAGAAGGTTTTTTAGAGACTGTAAAGACAGCATGGGGCAATTCCTTTGCCGGATCCGCAAGCTATGTATGGGAGCAAAAGATGAAAGCCACAAAAAAAGATCTGAAGGACTGGATAAAGATACCAGACCCAACCCCCACTGAATTCAGAAAAGAAGCAATGCAAACATTGCAGACTCTGCAAACGGATATGGAAAACAAAGATATCACAGCAGCGATTTTGGAAGAAGAAATCAGGTCACAACGAGCTACATATCAATCTTTTTGAAGAGAGGAAGAATACTGGAGACTCAAATCCAGAAGTCTCTGGTTGAAGGCAAGGGATAGAAACACCTCTTACTTCCACCGACAATATAGAGTGAGATTAACCAAGAATCGTATAGCAGAAATAAAAACGGCGGATGGCCAAGTCTGCAGAGGCTTCACCCAAGTCAAAGCTGCTACAGAGTCTCATTTCAGGAATCTGTACAGAGATGATACCCACAACAATGACGAGGAAGCTGTCGACCTCCTCTCTAATATCCCTTCCCTAGTCAGCCTTGAAGACAATGCATTACTCTGTCGACCAGCCACCGAGGAAGAAATCATCAAAGTAATCTGGTCCATGGAGGCAGATAAGGTGCTTGGGCCTGACGGATTCACAATCCACTTTTA
This sequence comes from Picea mariana, assembly GCA_032191745.1. Classification (NCBI taxonomy): domain Eukaryota; kingdom Viridiplantae; phylum Streptophyta; class Pinopsida; order Pinales; family Pinaceae; genus Picea; species Picea mariana. The sequence continues at coordinate 252,204 of JASDQU010103031.1, forward strand.
TAAATGTTGCTGGCATTTGATCAAGGACGACCATCAGAAAATGATAAATCGGTTTATGAAAAAAGCTAAGGTAGGAGGAGGAACCAACTCCACGTACCTCGCTCTAATACCCAAAGAATCCAGCCTGGAAACATTTGCACGATTTAGGCCCATATCGCTGTGTAATGCATCCTATAAGATCTTGGCTAAACTTCTGGCAAATCGGATCAAGCCGATCCTTAAAAGACTAATCTCTAGCCCTCAAGGCGGCTTTGTGGAAGGAAGGTACATATTGGATAATGTCATCCAAGTCCAGGAGATAATACATACAAGCATTCAGCGGAAAGAGAAGGGCATGCTGCTTAAATTAGATATGGCGAACGTGTTTGACAGAGTCAAACGCTCTTTTCTGTGTAAGGTTCTCCTCGCCTTCGGCTTCTCTTATCACTTTGTTCAGCTAATCAAAGCCTGCATCGATAATCCGTGGATAGCCCCTTTAGTCAACGACCTCCCAACCAATTTCTTTCAAGCTCAGAGAGGCATCAGGAAGGGATGCCCTCTCTCCCCTTTCTTGTTTATTCTAATGGTGGACTCCTTGAGCCGTAAACTCACAACTGAAAGGTTAGCCGGCAACATTCCAGGCCTTAGATCTTCAAATAGAGTGGATCCAATGAACCACACACTCTTCGCCGATGATTCCCTGCTGATTAGGGGAGCTTCCAATAGAATTGCCAAAGCCATCGATACTGTCATCAAAGCTTATTGTAGAACCACGGGAGCATTAGTAAATGAAAGTAAAAGTGAAGTATTCAGCTGGAACATTGACCAGCGTGAACTCTTAGGAATCACCTCCATCCTCGGGTTCAAAGGCCACGCAACCTGGGACAGTTTTAAATACCTCGGGCTTCCCATCATCTCTGGTGCAAACAAACGATCGCTATGGAGCGGCATTATCTCAAAAATTAAAACTAAAATTGTGGCGTGGGGAGGTTATTGGCTGACCAAGGGAGGAAAAGTCACTTTAATAAAATCAGTGTTGTCTGCGATACCAATTTACCAGGCTGCCTTTCTACTTGCACCCCGATCAGTGACGGAACAAATATCAAAGCTTCTCCGAGATTTCCTGTGGCAGGGAGGGAAGGGCAATGAAAAAAATATACACCTGGTGAATTGGGAAATTGTTAAAAGACCCAAGGCAGATGGAGGGCTGCAAATCAGAAATCCCACTCTGGTTAATCTAACGCTAGGAGGAAATATTTTATGGACTCTGATCAATGATTCTACGCACCCAGTCAACGCTACCCTGTGAGCAAAATATGGAGTCAATAAATCTCTTAGCAACCTGCAAAATGAAACCCCAGCAAACTGCACGTAGATCTGGAAATTGTGCTGCAAAAGCAACAGTTTCTTTAAAAAAATGGTCTATAGAATGCCTGGAAATGGAAAACGCACGCTCCTGTGGCAGGATAGTATCATGGGGAAAGAACCCCTGGCATAAAATGAAAACATAGTAGAACTTAGAGATTGGCTGGAAAGAGCAGGAGTAAACAACTTATACGACCTCTCGAAATGGGATCAGCGTGAAGAGTGGACAGGTTGGGATTTTCACGGAATTCCAGCCCACTTAGCTTTGCAACAATCCATGCTTGAAGATCTGCTGGAGGATGCCACCCCTATCAATAGGTCCATGAAAGACAGCTGGGGATGGGGCAAGACAGGGGTATACACCACAACAGAAGGATACAACTGTTTGCAGGTTTCAAGAAACAACAGTCAAACTCAGGCTTTCTAGAAAAGCGTTTGGGAACCTCTAGCCATACCAAAAGTGAACTTCTTCTTCTAGACTCTGGTGCACAATAAGATTTTAACGAGAGATAATCTGGAAAAAAGGAACATAGCGGGGCCACACAGGTGTGCGTTATGCAGCAGTAATTCTGAAACAGCTCAACATCTTTTCATCGATTGTTATTTTGCTAAAGAGGTCTGGGGCCTC
>JASDQU010103031.1:261046-288983 GCA_032191745.1 Picea mariana
ATCAACAATCTTTTTCCACTTAACAAAAATTGAACCCTAACCTAGACCTCCTAGGTTCTTATTTATACTATTTTACAGGCTATAGTCATTACAATTCTTATCAAAAACCTTAACACTACCATGGTTAGGCTTGTCTGCCTCCTTGCACGTGGATTTTCCTCTTGCATGTTTTTTTTACTTCTTTTTCTACATGTTTCTTTCTTTCCAGATGTTGTGCATGCTCCAAAATTAGGTCTTTCTTCAAAATAGGCCTACGCCCAATAAGCCCCCAACACTGACATGTGGCTCATCCCGAGCCACTCAGGTAGTGTGTGCTCCTTGTACTATTGTGTCCAAACTGTGGAACTTTTTCTGCTAGTTCCTTCCTTTTTCCTTGATCTGTGCAACATTTCCTATTAGCACCTCCACTGACTGCATTGTTATCTCCTCCTGCATCAATTTTGTGCCCTGTGTCTATGCTTGTACCATACTTTTATTCTATTCCTCCAACTGCAAAATGATATGTGTTGCTTGTTCTTGGAGGGGTTCCAATTCCGCTTGTCTTTCTTGCCTCTTTGTCTGCATGGTTTTTAACTATGTCTGCAGCTTTTTGATTTCTTGAGTGTCCTTCAAGCACTCTTTGATGCTCATTTTTTTCTACCTTTGCTTTAGCTCTTGTATGGCAGTGCTTATTATCTCCTCTTCTTGGTCCCACTGTTGTACCTTCTCGTCTTTTTCCAGGATAGTCCATATCTACGCGGCTCTATCAAACATCTCTTTTACTTCCCTTGCTTCTTTCTCCATCTTAGTTATCTGGAGTTCACATTGTTGTTCTCTTTGCTCACGAACCTAGGGAGGAGTCGTAGGATTGAGCCTTTCTTTGAGATCCTCAATTTCCTACTTATATCTTTCAATTGTGTGTGCGATCATGTTGATATTGTCCTCTGCACTCCTCTCAGGTTCTTGGGGAAATGTTATGCTATCAGAATGATCAACCAGGAGTAATGGAACTCAGTTCCATTGTATTTCACATCTCTATAGTCTATCAAAAATTGGTTCAGCGGGTATGGCATCATGTTGAACATTACTCCTTTCACGCATTGCGCAGCTACTGCAATAAATCCTGTTGGCACTTCTTATTTTCTACATTTCCTCAATAGTTTGCAAGCCATGAGATTGTTGGAAAACCTTTTCAAATTATCATTGATATCCTTGAGTATGATGCCTCTATTTCCCCGACTGGTGCCAAACTATGCTTTGATCAACTCTGATATTTCCTTCTTGCACACCTTGTTATCCATGTATTCCTCTGGCTACGCATTGATTGTCGATAGTCTTGTGATCTTGGAAATCAATGCTACATCTATCTGTACTAGCGTATCCATCCATATGATGCCTCCATGTACGTAGGAGACTATATGATTGACACAAAGCCCAAAATTCTTACCGTGCTCGAAATGCAGTGTATCCAATAGGTTCATCATACCAGAGTTATACATCCTGATTATCCATTGCACAGGCTCCATTATTGGTTTACCCAGGGGTCCAATTTCCCCTGTGTTTTTTAAATAAGTATCCATGACCAAATCTTGGAATTTTTCCACATTGCACACATCATAGTCTGCATACCTAAGTTTTGGTACATTTCCCAGCATATCATCCACAGTGATCACTGCGTCTGGGAGATGAGGTAGTCTAATATCCATGGTGTCATGCACATTCCTTTTATGTCCCACAGTATATGGGCCTGCATCTATCTTGTTCACATATTCTTCCCTTTCAGACTCTGTCTAGTCAGTGATATCCTCAATCAACACTTCCTCACCTTTGTGAGTCTGTCACGGTCCCATGGTTTCATTAGGATTCACAAGTGTCTCAGGGTCAGGGTTCAAAATACCATTATGAGCCCCAGAGCTCTACCCTATATCCCCTTGTTGTGTTGTTTATGTTTCTTCTTCAACCTGTGTTGGTTTGATTGACTCTATGTCCGAGGTGGTGACATCTTCCAACTTGACCACATTTTCAGGCTGTCTCATTCTTTCCTTGCACCTCTAACCCTATCGAGTAACCCGTACATATTGGCCTAGAGCGTCAAACTTTCGTGGGGTCATTATCTCTCTAAGTCGCACACTCGCTTGCTTCTTCATAAAATTATAGCTAGGGTACACTCTTTGTATCCCGCTTTGTGCTCAAAAAATCGCTAAGTGTTGAATAAACATGTGCTTTCCTCCTTTTATAGACCCGATCCTGACAATTTTTCACTTTTTGCGTGCATTTGTGCCGAGTGTAATTTTTCTTGCGTGTTGCCTTCCGATATTGTCACAATAATTGTTGTGTGTGACTTTTTCCACTCCTTGTGGTGTAGTCAACTTCTGCGTAATTTTGTGTTTTTCTTCCTTTTTTCTATTTTCCTATTCCTATTTTTCTCTTTTTTAATTTCTTTTTATCATTTTTCTGTCCTAATCTTTGTTATAATATACCATATACATGCATTTTAACACTACGTTTTAACTTTTAAGGGTTAGTAGGTTGACTGTCCCTGTACAGTTTCAATCGACTACCATTGATCATTCCTTTCAGTTATGTTCCTCCCAAGTCTTTTAGTTGTACAGATCCCCCATTTGTGACAGGCTTTACTTCATATGGCCCTGGCCAATGCATCCTAAACTTACCAAGATGTTGAAAATTTTTACTGTCATAGAGAAAAACTAGGTCTCCCTCCTTGAAACTCTTCTTTTTAATATGTTTTTCATGCCAGGATTTGTCTCTTAATTTTTTTACTTCCTGGTTAAATCTTGTCAGAATCTTGTCCTCTTCCAATTCCATTAGTTGACTTAACCTTTCCTTTACTGCGCCTCTTTCTTTCATGTTGGTAATTGCTGCTACGCACAAGCTGGGTACCATAAATTCTAATGGCACTACTGCTTCCTTCCCATACACCAATCTAAATGGTTTCTATCATGTCAACTTCTTACATGTGGTCCTATATTCCCATAGTATTTTTGGTATCTTCAAGTCCTAATCATCCCTGTTGACATTGCAGATTTTAGTTAGAGCATTTTCCAAGATCTTATTGAAAGCTTCTAATGTTCCATTTTCCTAAGGATGATATGGTGTACTCTTATGGTGATAGAATTCAAACTCCTCATTCATAGCTCTGATGGTATCATTGATCAAATGAGTTCCCTGATTATTCATCAGAATCCTAGGACATCCAAATCTGGTGAGCACTTTCTCAAACAAGAAGTGTGTTGTTGTCTCTATTCTACAGACTTTGACTGGTGCTACTTCTTCCCATATTGTTAAGTATTCAGTCACAGTAATGATATATCTAGCTCCTGAAATTTTTTCTAGTGGATTAATAGGTCCCACAAAATCTGTATCCCATTTTTCAAATACTTGCAAAGTCACTTGTGGTCTCAAAGACATCTCATCCCTTATGTTGGGTTTTCCAATCCTCTGACAACATCACATTTCTGGAAATATTCCTTAGCATATTTATGGACTGTTGGCCACCATAATCCTATGCCCAATACCTTCTACAAGATAGATTTTCCTGCAGAGTGTCCTCCAGCTATACCTTCAAGCGCTTCTATTAAAATTATGGGCCTTTCATGTTCCAGTACACACCTTCTCAGAATGTTATCTGCACCCATTTTGTATAAATTTCCTAAAATAAGTTGATAGTATACAACTCTTACTACCATATTTTTCTTCTGCACAGTGCTAAAGTCTTGTGGTGCAATCCCTGTATTTAATTATTTAATAATATCAGCAAAATATTCATCAAATACCTGTACTGAAAATAGTTGTGCATCAGGAAAGTTGTCTTCCAAGTTGGTAGGTTTTTCTCCATTAGTTACCCTTGATAGGTGATCAGGTCCTGGGTTTATCTTCCCTCGTTTAACTATCACTTCGAAGTCAAATTCTTGGAATAACAATATCCATCTACAGATCCTTCCCCCCAACATTGGCTCGTTGACTAGATATTTGAGGGCATAATGGTCTGTGAACATTTTAAAGTGTTTACCCAGTAAATAGAGCATGAACTTTTGAAGTGCATATACCATGGCTAGGCCTTCTCTTTATTTGGTGTTGTAATTATGCTTTGATTCTGACAACTTTCTACTTGCAAAGGAAGGATGGTCTAAGTCCCCTGCTCCTGACTGTGCCAGAATTGCTTCAAGTGCTATGGTTGATGCATCTACATGCACATGAAATGTCTTTTCCTAGTCTAGGAATACTAAGATAGGTGTTGTGACCATATTTTATTTTAAGGTGTCCAATCCTTGTTGACAATCCTCATTCCACTAGAATCTGATGTCCTTCTTTAATAGTTTTTCCATTGGTGTAGTAATCTGTGCATACCCCTTTATAAACTTCTTGTAATAGCCTATATGTCCCAGTGTTGCTCTTAACTGGTGCACTGACTTTGGTGGTGGTAAATTTACAATGAATGCAATCTTAGCGGGGTCCACTAGTAAACTTTGTTTACACACTATATGTCCCAACAATATTCCAAAAGGTGTCCCAAAAATGCATTTCTTGATATTCAATGAGATCTGACATTGTCTGCATATTTCCATCATCCAGTCCAGTCATCCAAATATACTTCTAAGAAATGATAAATGAATTCCTTAAAAGCATATATGACTACTCTTGAAAATATGGCTGGTGCATTCTTCATCCCAAATGGCATGACTGTATTTTGGTAGGATCCCCATTCTGTAGAAAAAGTATTATTATACCTATCGTCTGGAGATATTTTGATATGATGGTATCCTGAGAATCCATCTGTAAATTAATATGCTTCCTGGCCTCCCACATTCTCTAAGACTTCATATGTAAAAAGAGTAGGGAAAGTTTCATGTAAGAAAGCATCATTAAGTTTCCTCATATCTACACAAATCCTTATCTCCCCTTGTTTATTTTCTTGGACTACCATAGGACTGATCCATTCAAATTCCTCTACTAGTTCTATGATACCAACTTCCAACATTTTGTCAATTTCTACTTTCACTTTCTACTTATACACTGGATTCAGTCTGTAGGGTATTTTCCTGACAGGTCTAGCCTCGGGTTTGAGAGGTATCTTCATCTCACCTAGCTCCCCTACTATTCCTTTCATCTCTATAAAGGTCGTTGGAAACCGGTCATTGTATTCGTGCAATAACTTTGTTATTCTTTCTATTGTTTGCTCATCCCAATAGTCTCCAATACTTTCCATTTTAGGATTGTCATTTGTCCCAATGTTGACTTTATTTACTTTAATTGGTGTAGCAAATACTTATGATTCCAGAGATGGACCTTCCACCTCTCTTTCTCCTTCAATCTTTGTAATCAAAATTTTGCATGGATCATCTTCATCAGGTGCTTCCTCTTCCACATGATAGCATGAGAGTAACTCTTTGACTGTTTGTCTGTTTTGTTGTTGATATTATATCATGATTTCAACTTATGGTTTATCAGTAAATATCATTCCTTGTATCAGATTCAGTGTTGAATCCATGTTGGGGTTCTCATGTTTAAATGAGAAGGTTACTATGAAATTTTGTCGTAAGAATGTCCACTCAGTAGTACCTCGGTGCATCTCCTGGTCTATATACTATTTCCCTAGAATTCCTTCCAATGTATGGATAACATGATGAGGCCATTCATTTGGTGGTGTCATCTTCCACTATGCCTTGCACTTATATAAGTGTTCAACTGGTGTACCATGTCCATCATACCTCTGCATTTTATTTCTCCCCTGCTCTGTGCCAAATCTAATGTACAGTAGTCGTTTACATTGGTACCGGTCCTGAATGGTTTCTTTGTGTGCACCCCACCATCTTGCAGGTGTGGTCTTGAGTGAGATATTTAGGGCTAAGAGCCTCTAATTTTCTAATACTTCCTCTTCATATTTTGTCAAAAATTCCTCCAAGTCATTTAACCCATGAAAACTGGGAGGTTCTCTTATCTTTGTACCAACCCATCTTGCTACGCAGTCTATTCTTGCGCACCTCCTTGTGGAAACTTCATGTAACCTTTGTTGCAAATTCTCCAAACATGTGTCTTAGTCAGAAGCACATGATGTAATGCTTCTCTAGCTGAGTACCCCATCTACAGTTGGGTTAACATAATCTTCTTCTCACGCGGTGGTTCTGTACAACTGGTTTATTTCCTCCAGATCCAAACAAGTGGGTTCTACAAATATTTATCTTCTGATGGATCCAATGGTGCAATGACTCTATATTCACTTGATTCAAATGTCAATTTTCTTGTCTTCAGGTTGGTTATAACCTGGTTATAAAATACCCAATCCAGTCCAAGCAATGTTGGGTAAGGTGTTGTCCCATCTACTATCTTTATCACTTCAAAGTCTGTCATAGTGCACACTCCATCCAGATCTACTATCACACCTTTAAGCCTTCCAATTGGTAATACTCTATGTTGATTTGCTAGTTTCAGTTGGACAAGTGAATAACCTAGTGTGGGTTCTCCCATACACTTCCATGTATCTTAGGTAAGACATTTACTTCAGATCCTAAGTCCAGTATAATATCTCCCATATTGAAATATCCAATATTAGAATTTAGTCTGAATTCTCTACTTGTCCTTCTTCTAGTATGAAGATGATTGATTGTTTTCTATTCCAACTTCCCTTCCTCCTCTCTGTTACATATTTCTAGCATATTTTGTAAAACCTTAACATATGATGGCTCATTCAATAGCTTAACACAGGACTCCAAAAAAAAAATTATGGTACTTACTTTCTCTAAAGGTTGTCCTTTACTGGTATGGTCCATTAAGGAGGGAATCTCATACATTGGTAAGTTATGAGTCTGTCGCATAGCTGATGTATACACACAATTTTGCTTCAGAAACTCATGTCTGGCCTCCTTGAATATTTCATTTTCTTCTTGTGCATCATACTGCTTATGTGGCTCAGTATTCTTCTTAACCCATTGGTGTTGCGTTGGATCTTGTTTTAATACGTCATTTCATGTCTTGGCTCCTCCTTGGGTGACTATGTTGATGTTTCTCCCATCCTCCTTGGCTTTTGCAGAGATCCACTGGACATTATGGTTGCTTTGGTTCCTTTTTTCTTGGATCTTTGCTAGTGGTAAAAACCCCCCTATGGCTACACCAGGGTTTACGATGTAGGTAGATCAATGATCATGTAAAAGTATCCTACTCTTCTCACTACCCCAAATGTATCCCAGACTCATGCATGAAAGACAAAGTAAGAAAGATCAGGTAATTGTACCTTTTACTTTGTGTCTGGTGTTTATCCTCTTGCGTTTGATAGCTCTGCTGACTGCAAACCTCCTCCCAAGGCTGGATTGCATTCAAAAACAGATAAACATGAAACTAAAAACATGCATTTCATATATAAATCATGGGTTAGATGTTAGAATGAAACATAAATCAAAAACAAACATTTGACACATCATATTTTGGGACAAGCAAAATATTTCTTTTATTGATATCACAACGATTACTTACAATGAGGTCGACAACTGCTCCATGAACCTAGTCCAGGCTCCTCTTCACCAAGATCCAAGTGCACCTCCACGTATCTTTCTCCTCTCACACTTTTTCTCAGGAAATGGAACGGGTTCTTATGGAGGAGAAAGGGAAAAATGGGGAATTATGATGGAATTCTCACAACAAGGTTGCAAATGCTTGGGGCAAGGAGGGATGTGAAACGAGAAGAGTTTCATTGTTCTTATGCTTAGATATGGAATGATACCACAACACCTCCTTTTATATGAAAAGGATAGTTATTCGGTTGGGTGATGGGATATAGGTGGTGTATCAGTTGGGAAACTACCCAATAGCCCATAATCTCATTGAATTCCTTGAAACTTTTTAATTTTTGCAACTTTTATAAGTATATGTGGGTTGTAATGGTGCAACTAGCATATGCACATGGGTTGTAGTTGTGGAAAAAGTGTATGAACGCAGGCAATAGTGGTGTAGGGCATGTACATATTCAAAAATAGTGTTTTTAAGAAGAGTTGCTCAGTGATGGCTTGGCAAAATTTGCATGTAAAAGGGCCAAATGCCAAGTATGCATGTATGGAGAAAATTAGGGTTATAATAGATGCCCCCTGATGTGTGAGGTCAAAAGAGCATCTTATGGCTGAAATACATTACAAAATATTCACCAATGTACGAAGCGAGTGAGCCTGGGACTAGAGTTCAGGATGTGCCATCTGCAAAAATAACAATTGTCTCTCTGAGGCGGGCATACCCATGCTCGGGATGAAATAAATCATGGTTGCCAATCAAATATACTACAAATCCATGTCATATAACTATATAAAGTGTAGCCGTGAGCAATACACAGTGGATATACATCTCAAAATCAAAGATATACTTATATAGTATCCATCTTCAAGAAGCTAATAACGCATGATGGTTGGAGATGAGGCCTTCAGAGCTCGAGAAATAACTTCAAGATCTTCAAAAATTGGGTAGGAGTGTAATGTGAGTGTACGATTTCACTACCCAGAGGTCTTTGACGGCTCTTTGGGAACAAACAAGAGGATCTCGGTGATCAGGCAAAGAACTTCAGTGATTTCGAACGACTTGATTGGACTTTTGGGATGGTTGGGCATGAGGTCAAGAGAAAAACTTCAAAAAGGCTGACTCAAGCTGGGTAAAACTTCCCTTGGACAAGAGCATGAAATATGATCAGACTCAGGAAGCATGATATTTACATAAGTTCACGATGCAAGAGGCAACGCAAACTCTCCATATGTTTGGAAGAATAACCAACAGAGGAGGACACAACTCTATGTAGTGAGAAAAAATTCCTAAAGTCATATTCAATCCCAAAGCTTGACGAACAAACAGAAGGATGTGCTTTGTCGAAGGGTGACTCATTGTGCTGCCAAAAAAGAATATATATTTCCCGTCCTCTTTTTGGTGTATTTTTTATTTTTTTGTCTTTTTCAATATTTTTAAAGAGCTTGAAAAAAATTAAAGAATGCTACGTTACAAAGGAGGAACGAATGTCACAAGCATACTAGTTCCAAGAGCAAGGAACACACTAATGCTCAGAGTAAGGAGACATGTGTGGGAAAAGGACACTCGGGCAAAATTCCTCCATGGGTCAAGGTGTCAAGTCGCAGAAGAAAAGTGTTACAAGGCTTGTGTATAAGGCATGCTTCAAAGGTTCAATTGAGAGAAACATGGATCTGACATTAGGCCAAAGACGCAGAGATGCAAATGTGATTAGCAGGACATGATGAAAACCCCCTTCAATGTATTTTTTATGAGCCCAGAGAAGGTACGCTCGGTTGTTTTTTCATGTTTAGAGAGTTTGAAAAAACGTAAAAGAAGACTCCACTGGGGTACCTTTTTCGAACATATTCTAGTTGGTTCGAAAAAGGGGTAAACTTGTACCGAAAAGACATCTATTAAGAACCATTTTAATGAGTGTGACACATACAAGATCACTATGTAGCCTTTTTCTAAATTTAGTCTCCTTAGCCTAAAAAAGTATAAAATTTACTTAGGAGAACTCTCCTGGCAAGACGAATCTCTCGAGGTGTACCTTTTTCCTCCTTAATCTATAGGCCGGAAAAATAGGTAAACTCATGCCAGTAGTTGTTCTTATGTACCAATTTAACGAGTGTGAAGGAACAAGGTCACTCGACAATCTTTTCAATTTTAAGGAGTCTGAAAAGAGCTTAACTATGGACTCCATATGGGGATGTTTTTCTGGACCAATTTAACGAGTATGAATGAACAAGATCACTCAACGATCTTTTCAATTTTAGGGAGTCTGAAAAAAGGTTAACTATGGGCTATGTGGGGGTTCCTTTTCGTAAATTTATTCCCTCGGGCCTGAAAAAAGGATTAAACTTATACCTGAGAATACTCTTCTAGCGAACTGAAGTTCCTAGAGTATAACTTTATTCATAAAATTGACCATCTGGACCGAAAAAGGGGTAAACTACCACTGGACAGACATACATTCAAGTTTTAGTTTGGCGAGCGTGAAGGACAACAAGATCTCTTGGCAATATTTTCATGTTTAAGACTTTGAAAAGGGCTTAAAGAAGAATCCAAGAGGTTTCTTTTCTCATTTAATCCGAACAAGATTGAGAAGCATAAATGTAGTCTCATCGAATTTTGCTTTCGAATTTCAAAGCGAGCTTGAAATTCAACAAAGTATGCTCATTTTTGGGAGTCTTGAGGGTGAGGCCAAGAGTGATGATACATCAGATGTATGAGGCTCAATATTGTAATCATGACAGGACTAACAAGGACTCCCAAGCCTGAAGTCATTAGAGACGACATGGACGCCAAAATGTAACAATGATCTATCTAGGGCATACATGTAAAGGTAGGCTCTACCACCTAACCACCACACTTCTAAAACATCAAAGATGGTTCCATGTCATACTTCAGTGGGATCGATCCTATGGAAAATCAGAAAATACAATGAGATGCAGAAAGTGGAGGTGGAATCCTAACTTATATGAAAAAAGTTGGAAAAACGACTTTTACCAAAGGACCTTTAAAAGTGGCCCATCTCCAAAAAAAAATCCAAACCAAAAAGTGCAGTGCATCGTAACGTCCAATGAAAAACTCAAGAACCACATTAAATGATTTTCAATCCATATAAAATGACAAAAGGATTCAAAAAGTGGAAAAAAGGGCCAAAAAAATCTATAAATAGAAGCTGACAGCTCATTTTCACCATTGCAAATTGAGAATTAACCAAAAAGCGAAAAAGACCCCTTTGTTAAATTAGTTGATTCTGAGAGCTTCAGAGGACGAAACGAACTTCTGCTTGGACCAAGTAAGTATAAAATCATCCCTCTTGCATTTCCATACTTCAACTATGCATTTGTTTTAGTTTTTTAGGGGCGCACCCTCCTAAAAAGGGTGGCCCTACGTGTACGCGGAATGTCCAAGGACAACCCATGTACATCAATGGGTAGAAAATAGTCTTCCCACGGATGTACGCGACTATGTCCAAAACAGCCCGTGTACACCCTCAAACATGTTGAAAAATGAAAATGCAAGAGCTAACTCCCCCCTTAACTTGTCATGTGGCAGGATGTATGTCCACTGCAGGGAGAGGGAACACGAGGCGATCAATGTCTTGGTCAATGAGGACCTTGCTGCTATCATGGCATTGAAACAATGTGGGTTATGGGATTTCTACCAGTGTCCACTCATGAAGGCACAACCCAAGTTGTTGAATGCCTTGGTGGATTATTGGCACCCTGACGCTGAGGCATTTATTCTTGAGGGGCAATCGTTGACTCCAACAACTGAGGATATATACTTTCTGATTGGCCTCTTGAGGAGAGGGGAGCCAGTCAATCTGCGTACGTTACCTCTTGAGCCCCACAACATCACTGATCTGATCGAAATGCATTGTGAGGCCGGCACTGAGAAAGTAGGTTCTCAGGTGCCAATCCACAAGATTACCAACCTATCACTGAAGGTGATAGTTTTTCTTATTGGGTGAATCGCTGGATCTACGGCCTTACATCAGGAATCCTAGGTACACATGTATTTTCTGATGTAGTGCTTAAATGCATGAGTATTCAATTGGAGTACGACCATCCTTGAATGCATGAAGAGGCATCTCACAGAGTGTTGAGGGCGGAGTAACAAAAACTTTGGGTTTGATACTGTTTTGTGCTCCTTTTTCTTTGAGAGGGTACCCAACCTTATTCCACGAGAGACAGTGTGGGGGCGTGTGACTTCCTTGCCAACAGTGTGCAGGTGGGTGGCATTGCTACCACGACAGGGGGGAGGAAGGACCATAGAGGCCTTCGACGATGAATTTTTTGACTAGTGGGCACAGTAGATTCCAGCGATAGAGGACTACCCCTACGTTGGAATCAACTTTTTTAGGGATTCGGACATGCCTCTACCTCATGGAGAGGAGCGAGGAGAGATGGGTACATTTGTTTTTAAAGTTATTTAATTTTTTAATTTATTTTTATATATATCATTTTTATGTGTACCAGAGTATATCACAACTATGTTTTTTTTATGTACAGATGTGGGACCAGTGCATCCAACAGACTTCTCGAGGACCAGGTGGCGTCCTTAACTAGAGGCAATACCAGCAACAGCATCAGAGGGACCTTCAGCTGGAGAGGCTGAGAGAGTTTTGAGAAAAGTAGAGCGGAACCTCACCATGCTCACTCATGGAGTTCCCATGGCCGAGATTGAGGATCTCCCGCCATCGATGCAGCTTCACGTATTTGGGGTGCCATGAACATGGGTCCAACTCTTATGCACTTGGAAAATGTTTTTGTTCACTATGGCAGGGCCAACAGGCCCTGTGCTTAGCTAGGATGGACCTTTTATGTGTCGAGAGCACTCTTTTGTATATTTTTGAGGGCATAAGCCCCGCGATGTATAACGGATATATATATTTTTATTCATTCATGCCCATCGATGTACTCTGACACTTTTTGATATATATATGTATTTACATCTTTATGTCTTATGGATCACATTTTTTTTTTACAAATGCATGTACATGTGTATGTGTGTTCTTCTTTTTATGTGTGTGCAATATGTCAATCTAATACTTGATTAGCTAGAGTACCTATAATTTGATTTAATCTCCTAGGAACATGGATGTACGTAATGTAATCAAAGCAATGTTCTAAGAGACATACCCTAAGGAATTGTCAGTGTAAATTAGGATCATAAATGTAGTAAACCCCATTTAACTGGGACACAACCAGTTGTGCATCTAATTAGACCCGAAGGCGAGAGATACCATGCCGCAAAGCATCATGAAGCAACTCTATCACTGTGATGTACTCAACGACATTGTTTGTAGTGTCACATAGACAAATAACTCCAGAAGATAGCAACTGGCCTTGAGGCATGAAAATCACCCAAGCTGCGGAAGCAAGCCTCTGAGTGTGTCAGTTGGTGTCGTCCATGAACCCAAGGAACACCTCTGATTCACTTGACATCTACAACAACGCAAAATATGACATCAATAATGACATGTCCACAATAAAAAAAGACAAAAACTAACTATATAAGAACTATACATATGTACAAGAAGTCACCCAAGGAGACCAACCTACGAGCAATACTTCTTGAGGTAGAGCCCATTTCTAGGCTCTGCCAAAGAATTTTCCTCAAAGTAAACCAGATGATAAGCACCCTTATTTAAGACCTCTTTCACGATGAAAGGTCTGAACCACATGGGTTTGAAATTGCCTGCCCCAGGGGATCCTTATCTTGGTCGTAGACCAGGACAAGGTCGCCTTCGGAGAAAATAAGAGGATGAATGGACCGATCATACTGACACTTGGCTCATTTCTTGTGAGCCTCATTGACTAAGGCTACATCATGACGTTTCTCATCGAGCTGCTCAAGATATAATAAGAATTCCTCAAGTGGTGAAGTGTCTGGCAATAACTGTACTGCCAACTTCAAAGATGGGATCTGGCACTCTATAGGAAAAACTACTTCCATACCATAAATGAGTTGAAAATGTGAGAGACCAGTGGCAATATTTACAGATGTTCAGTAATCCCATAATGTTGAGTACAACATCAAATGCTAATTTGATTGGAAAAATTGATCATTCACTGTAGAATAGTCTAGAGGGACTTATTCACATCTTCCACCTGACCATTCACTTGTGGGTATTAGAGTGATGAATTCTCTTGCCTAAACCCAAGATTTAATGATAACTCAGACATCATTTTGTTCTAGAAGTGACTGCCATGGTCAGTGACAATCGTCTTTGGGATGTTGAACCTTGCTATTATCAGGTTGAAAATAAAGAGAGTTGTTGTCTCGCCATCATTATTAAATGTCGGCATAGCTTCGACCCATTTTGTGAAGTAGTCTACCGCTACGATGATATAACAATGCCCCCTGTATGAAATTGGGTGGCATGCGGTAAAATTAATCCCCCATTTGGTAAAGGGACCAACAATAATGACGGGAAAAATGGTAGAAGGATGTGCCCTAATCTTCTGAGAGAAGATCTGACACGGGTGGCACTTCTTGACCAATTCAATGCAAACTTTGATTAATGTCGGCCAAAAGTAACCGGCTCATAGAATCTTTTGGGCTATTTCCAACCCAGAAAAATGACCACCACATGCTCCAGTGTGGTAGTCGTTAAGAATGAGTTCCACTTCTTCCTGAATGAGGCACCGGCGAAGGAAGCAATCTACACCTCGACAATACAAAGTGTCATCGAGTATGAGATAGTTTCACACCTGATGGCGTATGCGTCGATGTTCATCGCGAGAAGCAGAGGTGGGGCACTTCAAATTCTGGATATAGACTAGTATGTTTCCATACTAGGGGTTTGAAGATGAAATCAGAAAAATATCTCCTTTAATAGGTGATTCTTTGGGCGTAACATCACCTGATTCGATCAAAAGTTTCGAGATAAGTTCCACAAAGACTAGTGACTTTTTCAATTTCCCGTAAACAAAATCCAAGTCAAATTCTTGGAGGATAACAATCCATCTACTGATCTTTTTGTTGATGACACGTTGTGTCAATTCATATTGAAACAGATTCACAACGACAATGACAGTGGTCTTACAAAGCATAATATAATGACGGAACAGCTGGACAACATGCACTACTGCCAAAGCAAGCTTCTCAACATGGGAGTAGTTGATTTCCGGCCCAACCAAGCCTTGACTCAGGTAATAAATCGCATGCTCTTCGAGCATATCGTCCTCTTGAACCAAGACCATACCGATGGTCAACTCTGCAGCAACCAAATACAATAAGAAATATTTATTATAATTGGGAGGCTGGAGCGGAGGGCCAGACATAAGGGTGCATTTCAAAGATTCAAGAGCGTTGAGCGGCTTCGTCCCAAAATAAAGGGACTCCCTTTTTCAGTAAATACATGAACTCTTTAGTGATCTCGACATAGTTTGCGATAAAACACTGAAGAAAATTTCCTTTACACTGTAAGATTTGAAGCTGAGGGGCTGTACATGGGGGAGGCAACTAAACTATTGCCTCAACCTTTAAAGGATCGACCATGATCCCTAGTTATAAAACAATGAAACCTAGAAGACGACTCGACACCATGCAAAAATTGCATTTGTTAGGATTCAAGCGAATCCGATAGTAGTGACATTGCTCAAAGATTAGTCGGAGGTGCGTAGCATGATCAGATCTCTTACAAGATCATGATGCTAAATCATCAATATACACCTCGACTATATGTCTAAGGTTGTGGAAAGAAAAAGACATGGCCCACTGAAAAGTGGCTCCAGCATTCTTCAGGTCAAAAGGCATCTTACGATAAGAAAATGTGCCCCACAGACATATAAAATTTGTTTTATGTTGGTCCTCTGGTTTGATTCGTACCTGGTTGTATCCCAAAAAACCATCCATGAAAGAAAATACCTCACAACTTGCGCATTCATCGACAATCTGATCGATGAATGGGGTGGGGAAATTGTCCTTTGGATAGGCCTTATTCAAATCATGGAAGTCCATACACACACGAATCATACCCTGCTTTTTGTTGACTGAAACGTGATTTGACACCCATTGAGTCAACTGAACGGGGTAGATGAAACCGACTTTGAGCAGTTTCTCTACTTCAACCTTAATAGTTGATGCTTTCCGAGGATTCACTGGATGAATCTTCTATCGGACCGTCTTGGCATCAGGATAAGTCATTATCTCAATTTCGACGATTTTTGGATCAATTCTTGGCATTTCCTTGTAAGACCAAGAAAAACATCACGGAATTCCTTAAATAAATATGTATAGATCTAAATCTCCTCGGGGGAACAGTTTGTTCTGACGAAGACATTCTCCATGACTCCAAGGGTTCTAGATATGTCAATAGGTATCGTTTTGGTGATACTTTCCATATTACCCTCAGCATAAACTGCATGCGTAGCCATAGGATTAACAGGACAAGACTTGTCTCCAGTCATAGTCAACACGAATTCACCTGCCTCTATTCTTCTTAACTCTAGGAGAAAATAACATCTGTGATGGAGATCATCCCAAGGTCTTTTTGGACCAGTCAATGCCTTGAGAATCACCTCATCTGAGGGCAAGACAAAGTCTAAAGAATTAGTAGTGGCGAGGGAACCTTGAGCCCAAATAGGCTCAAGAACTGGATCTAACTCTTGTGCGAGAGTCAGATCGGGGTCGGTCAAATATTATTGAACAATGTTGTACACAACTTCTACCCCAGACAAGGGCATGGCCATGCCAGGATGCCCTGTCCCTTCCATCAAAGCCGATGGGGAAGGAAGATTCCACTGATCATTAAAGTAAGTTGTTCAAAACGACAACATTTGAAATATTTCAGCCTTAGGATGGTCGGGGGAAGCTGATATCATATTGACATTGCTAGAAGGAGGAGGATAATCAAAAGTACCCATCAAAGGTGGGCACAAACCAACCCCCACATTGATGATGTTGGGCTGAGGGTTATCAATCATCAGGACCGTGGTTTCCCTTGATGAAGGGTCGGGCCTGGAGAAGGGCAACTGGTCAATGATTACGATTCTGCCCTCATGTGGAAACAATAAGGGCCAAAACATTGTGGCAACCACTACATGCATTGCATAGGTCTAACTCCTTTCCAATAGGAGGTTGTAGTCGAGAGGTGCATTGACCACTTCAACTTCGACGCACATGGTCTTCCCTCCCAACTGCATAGGGAAAGAAGGAATGATTCCATTTGGTATGAAAGAACGACCATCGAAAGAAGTAAGCAAATTAGGTGACAAAGACAAAACAGGTTGGCCTATGGCCTTCCAACACACCAATGACATCACGTAGGTCGAGGCACCCTCATCAACCACCGTACGAAAAAATATTCCGAGTGAAAGATTTCATGGGGTGAGCCACTACTATCTAAAACGCCACATGGTAAGGGAGACGAGGTTTCAAGTCCATCGTATAAAGCATGATAATTCTTAGATTAGAGGTCTCAATGGATCCCAAAGCGGACAACAGAGCCTTTCTCTATGTAGGGAAGCTCTGGAGGACCTCTAAAGGAAACATCGCGCAAGGGGTTTGTGAAAAATCCTCCACCGCAGAGTAATTTTGGGTAGCCCTCACATTTGGATTATGGGAAGCTTTCTTGAACACCCTGTCAGGTTGTTGTATTAAAGATTTTAATTACCTGAAAACACTAAATTGTCAAACCAGGGTAAGTGAACTTAGAGTTTCTACACTATATGTGCTGGTAAGATTCTAACTCCTACCTAAAAGTTATTTTGAGAAGAAAACATAAACTTACTCTTAGAAACTGAATCCTAATGATTATCTTAAAACTAATCATATCTTGTCTAATTAATCAAATGGAAACAGTTATGAGTTAAGCAAAGGTATTTCTATTCCTAATCTAAAAAAATCACCCAAGACTATCTACCATTATCTTAAACATCTAATCATCAACATATCTATCTGAACCATAAAAGAGAGATCATTTTAAAAACCTTTTAATCTAAGTATCAAGCAGTTCTAAATATAACACAGGTGAAACTAATAAATGTCCTATTTTACCCTGCAAGTACTGGAAGCTTCCTTTAACCAGACCATAAGCTAGCTATCCTTAACAAAACAGAGTAAGTCTAAACTCAAATTATCTTTAAATCATGATCAAACTGGAAACTGGAAAACAGAGAAAATCTAGATTAAGCACTTGGTTCATTCTTCAAATTCTACAATGGCAAATAACTCATCCCAACATTCAACGATCTACGAGATAATATCAAGCTGGTAACAAACTAATAGAAAATAACTAAGCCATAATTTAGCAGAGTAACTTCAAATGAAAAACTAACTCACATGCAGATTGTAGAACTAAAAATAAACTAACTATACTGTGGAAAAGAGATAGCAAATTGAACCTGTTGGTGGGCCCAACCAAGAGGTGAAATCATCCTAAAATGAAACCAGAGCTACTCAATTTATTCCATGCATGACTGTTTCATACCTCATGCTCCATAATTCATAAACAAACTCAAATCATTTAACAGAGAATAACATAACGCATAGCAAATCGTATTATCAGAAATCACATAATATAGTATATCATAACCAATGTTTCTTGAGAGTGATCTGAGTTTATATAGATCCTCTCCAATATAGTATTGAACATAGGTGCATTAATCTAAGCGAATCTCAAATCCAAAAATGACTCATAGTCAGTTAAAACTAATTTCACAGCTTCATGACATGCAGTGTCAAGAAGCGTGGATCATAAAGCATCATAATAAACAGTTCTACAATTTCGCTCTGAGTCATCACATTGAGTTATGACTTAATCAATCATATGAATCGGACTGTAAATCCAATATGGCCATGTCGTGCAAGTCTTTGACACCTACACTAAGTGTGAGTCGGTACCTATACTGATAAGTCTGTTTCAAGGGAACAAGTACCTACCCATGTCACATTAGTATCAATATTAGTTTAAAATATCAAAATACATTAAAAATAATGTGAATCATATGAATACCTCGAATAGGTCCATTTAAGGCAAAGGGATGTAAAATGTGTCATGGTAAGGCCAGAAGGAAATGATACTAGATATGAAAATGGGGGTATATCTGTCATGATATAGGCAAAAATATGGTCAAAATTGGAGACTAGCATTCCCCATTCCCCCAAGCTGAAGTCTTTGCCTATCCTCAGGCAACCAAAAAGCTAAGATTCATCAGAGTGTTGCAGTAGTTGCAACCAACATTTGCAATTTCTCATGTTTCTTCATGTTTCTAATTTCCTTCTTAAGAACTCGATTAATGGTGATGTGCTTCTTGGCAATCTTCTGCAGTCTCCTATTCTTCTGAAAAAGACCTCTATTTTTTTGTTTTAATCGTTCAATCTTTGATGAGAAGTGAGCTTGCTTGAGTTTCATAAGTTAATTTTCTATTTTGATGTGTCGATCTGGTATGGTATATTCATGTAACTTCTCTTTTAACCTGTGATTCATGTTTTCCAATCTGACAACCATTGGTCGCAAAGATCTACTGGAAGAGATTTCATAGTAATATTTGAATGTCTTACCACAACCTTGTTGTGTTTGAGGGTTGGACGCATGAGTGAACTCATCTGGTCTTTGAACAGGGGTGTCGACTGGACTAGATTCATGAGTAAACTTGTCGTATACTTGAACAGGGGTGTCAACTGGACTGGGTTCATGAGTGAACTCCTCATATACTTGAACAGGGGTATCAAATGGCATTTGAATTGGCTTGTCCCTCTCAATTTATTTGGGCACATT
Source organism: Picea mariana (assembly GCA_032191745.1). Classification (NCBI taxonomy): domain Eukaryota; kingdom Viridiplantae; phylum Streptophyta; class Pinopsida; order Pinales; family Pinaceae; genus Picea; species Picea mariana. The sequence continues at coordinate 280,263 of JASDQU010103031.1, forward strand.
ATCTTGTTGATTGACTTTACGAACTTTTTGAATCAATTGGGAGAGATTCGATGTCATCTCAGAAGACTCTGGAGCCTCCCCATGATCATCCATACTTTTCAATCTTTCCTGTAATGGGTAACTAGGCACGGAGTTATCCATATCTGAAAGTGTGCATGTGCATTTATGTTTGGGATTTCTTCTAGGTTTGTCGATTAACTCCTCAAGTTGTTCCACATCAATAATATTTTTAGCAGTTGGAGGAGAAATTGGAATTTCAACATTCGCATCTGTAGGGTCAGTGTTTTCCACTCTTTCACGGTTAGTTTCCACACCATCAGAACCATGAACATCAAACGAATGTTTTGTGCCATGATTATCATCACTGGCCTCAATTGTGCAATCAGGTGTATTGGCCAGGGTTTTAACAACCTTTTTCTTAGAGTTCGACTTCTTCTGTGGAGGAGTGGACTCAATATTTTTATCTTTAGATTTGTCAGAAGCTAGGGTTCTTACAACAAACAGATCCCAAGATTCCTATTTGTGGGATAATGCACACTTAACCAAAATTTTGACAAGACCAAAATGAAACAGACTGCCTCTAAAATCTTTGGCTTTGGGAACTTGTTCTGCCATTTTCTTCAAACTCTTCAACAAAAAATAGGGGATGTTCACCAAATGGTTACCTTTGAAATGCAATAGGAGTTGAGCATGACATGGAAACATGATTTTGTACCGACCTTTGCAAGTGAGGTAGCATTGAAGCATGGACAACAACTGAGCCCATTTCAGTTCCAACCACGACCTTGATGTGCCTTCTAACCATTGTAATTTCCGATATTGGGGTTGTAGGAGCTGCATGTAGAGCTTTTTTTCGATTGGCTGGCCCTTCGTCCACTTCTAACCAGTGCTAGGTAATTGAATTTCTTTGGAAATGAACTTCTCTATGACTTCGAATTCTAGCTCGCCCACTTTAGCTAGTCCACCATGAAAGTGCAGAGCGAATTGAAGTGTAATCATATCATCATACCGGTCAAATTTCTTGAAGAATGGCTCCCATCCAGCTTTCTGAAAAATGTGTTTGGTGGCTTCATACTCATGAAGAGCCTCCAAATCTACATAATTCTCAGGTTTGTGACGATTTGCCACCATAATTCCACTCAGTATAACAGGAAAGGTTCAAAGGTGAGAAACAAAATTAGAGGAGGGCAACAGAGGAATAGAGTATGATGTGTGAAGTAGGTCATGAGATGAATTATAGAAGGACGTTTGAAGTGTCGTGGGGATCAATAGCATGTGAAGGAATGATGATGGTCGTACACCTTCTCAAAATATCATTTCATATGATTCGTGGTGAATTCAACCATAATAATGCAGTGCATTTTCCATGATATGAAATGTCAAAAAGGATTGAACTCAGCCTTTTAAGTACAGAGTATAGGGATAATGAAATGTCATTGAGTATTGAGGCAGTCATAGTTCAAGTTATTAATGTGTAATTTAATAAATTAAACTAACATGAAACTAAGCGTACCTGAGTTCGATTACCTACTCCTGTTATGCATTATTTTCTTACTGCAGAGATTTTGAAGTCAATTCTGAATCTAGAGAGCGCCAAAGTTGTAACTGAAATTTGTACTGCTGATAACCACTGTGATTGGTTGATTCTATCTGGCACTGACTGGTACTGATGAAATAACCTGAAATCTACAGAGAAACTTGAACCAATAATAACTTGCTGAGAAAAAGACTTCTTGTTTATAAAGAAAATTATCTGATGGCTATCCATGAACCTGTCTTCTGTTCATTCTTGAAAGGAACCAATTAAAATTATGTCTTCAACAGCTTCAAAGCTTTAACCCATGGTACAATTCTTATTTGTGTGAATAAATTTTTTGGAGTCGAACACAAAAAGAAATCATTGGATTACCGACCATTAATGAATGTCATTAACCAATGCGAGATGACCCACCAGTGATGTCAATGGGCCTCAAGGTACCTATAGTACATCCTAACAGGTACAAATAAAGGTCTTGGTGTCGAGTCACCTGTAGGATCTATCAACCAAGAGACATGTATTCCCATGGTTGTTAGCAAGGAAATCTGCCATTGAGGCATGTAGATCCCAGGGTACTAAGTAGTCTCTAATCTCTACTCCAGATAAGGTGTTGGTGTCGATGGAGTGAGACTTGTTGGAAGGTGGACCTTAACGTATCCCAAATCATCCAACGTGAGTGTAGATAGAAATCTTGCAGAGAATAATTTTGTGGGACAGTAATCACTTACTTGTGGATTTTATGAGCCCAAGTTAGTATATGTTCATTGCTTTCTTATGTTTTGAGAGTCTGAGAAAATGCTAAAAGAAAACTCTAGGGGGGTTTCTTTCCCATCATAATCTATCAGGCTTGGTAAAGAATAATCCTATCCCTGATAAATGCCCCTTTCATACTTTAATGATCAATTTAAAGGGAGAAAACAAGCTCAAATTTATTAATTTCAAAGCAAGACAGTGTATATTGATAAGAAAATTTCATAAAATAAAATGATCTTACCTTCTTACCTGTTGAAAAAAAGTGATGAAGTTCAATTCTGTAATTTCTTTAAAAATCCTATAAAACTGAAAACAATATGTCAACATATCCAAAAATGTTTTTTTTTTATATATTTTTTATATTTTTTATATTTTTATTGAAATTTTTATTATTTACAAAATCTTGAAACAACAAAAATGATCAAGGATTAGTAGGAGGAGAAGACTCCTCTCCTACTATCTTTATTTTTGGTTGTTTAGAGATTTCTTGTAGAAAATCATCTCTTGACAAGGGTTTGTTATACACTTTTAATCGATGTCCATTTACTACAAAGGAGTTTTGAGAGTCATCTATGGTCTTTATTCTAACAAATTCATTATCAAAAACAATTTCCACTTCATAGGGTCCCAACCATCTTGTCGTAAGTTTTCCTTTGAAATTTTTATATTTGGAATCAAAGAGCAATGCCCAATCCCCTGGTTGAAAATGTTTTTTCTTAATGTATTTATCATGCCATTTGCTACGTTGATTTTGTACAAGGATAGTTCTTTGAAGAGCATCTTGCCTAATTTCTCCCAATTCATTTAATTGCATAACTCTCTATTTCTGTGCCTCATCCAAATTCAAACCCAATTCTGCTGCTATGCGGAAGGTATGAATCTGAAATTCTATGGGAAGGAGAATTTGCTTGCCAAATACCAATTCATAGGGGGTATGACCAGTTGTATTTCTCCACATAGTCTGGCATGCCCATAAAGCCTCTGGAAGTCTATACACCCAATCTTTGTGATGTAAATGTATTTTCTTGGTCAAAATAGCTTCTAGAACTTTATTCGTGGATTCCACTTGCCCATTGGCTTGTGGATGGTATGGGGAAGACTTACAGTGTTTTATCCCATATTTATCTGTGAGTTCCTTCATCAACTTAGAAGTGAATTGAGCACCTTGATCAGTGACAATTTCTCATGGAACACCGAAGCGGGTAAAGATATCTTCATAAATAAATTCAAGCACTGATTTCTCAGTTGCTTGATATAAGGATTTTTCCTCTACCCACTTGGTCACAAAATCTGTACAAACCAAGATGTACTTCTTCTTCCTCGACATTGGGGAAATCGGTCCTACAAAATTAAGTGCCCATTTATCAAATGGTTCAATTACAACCTGTGGTCATAAGGTCATCTCGTCTGCTACTGTTGGTCTTCCCATCCTCTGACAACTATCACATCTTCTTACATATTTTGTTGCATCTTTAAACAGTGTCAGCCAATAATATCCTGATTGTAAGACTTTATATGCCATTCTCTTATCAGAGAAATGTCCTCCACATGGCCCATCGTGAAAGGCCTGAAGGATATCGGAAATATCATCTTCCCGAATGCATCTCCTAATGATCATATCAGGACTTGCATAGAAAAGATCACTTCCTACCCAAGAGTAATAAGCACTTTGCTGGACAATTCTTTTCTTTTGTGGTGATGACAAATGAGTTGGCAGTCTCCCTGTAGCTAAGTAATTTTCCGTATATGCAAACCAAGTGGTTTTAACAGCTACCGCAAATAGATGTTCATCAAGGAAATTATCATTCACTAGAATGTCAGTACTATCTTGAGGAATACGAGAAAGAAAATCCGCAACTACATTTTCTTTTCTTGGCCGATCAACTATAGTGATGTTAAATTCTTGAAGTAGCAAAAGCCATCATGTGATTCTTCGGGTAGTAACTGGTTTGTTCATCAAAAATATAATAGCAGAATGGTTGGTATGTACAAAAACCTCATATCCAATGATGTAATGACGGAATTTGTTAATGGCATGAACTACAGCCAAAAATTCCTTCTCTGTTACAGTGTAGTTCAATTCAGGAGGAGTAAGGTTTTTGCTAGTAAAGTAAATTGCATAGTTTTGTTGGTTTTCTTTTTGTCCAAGCACTCCTCCTAAAGGAGTGTCTGAGGCATCAGTTCAAATATGGAAAGGAAGAGACCAATTTGGTCCTCTTAGAATAGGTTCCATGGATAATTTTTCTTTCAAATTTTCAAAAGCATTCTGACAATTGTTATCCCAACAAAATTCTACATCCTTTGCTAACATTTTAAACATGGGGTTGGATGTCTTTGTAAAGTTTTCAATAAATTGACAATAATATCCAGCATGTCCCAAAAAACTGTGCACATCTTTTTGGGTTTTCAGAGAGGAAATCTTAACTATTACTTCAATTTTAGCTGGATCAACTTTAATTCCTTCTACAGACAAATGATGACCCAACATTATTCCCTCAGTTAATAGCATTTTACATTTTTTCGTGACTAAGGGATAAATTTGATTCCTGACAGCGAATCGAGACTTTCTCAAGATTACTTAAGGCTTCTTCGAAGGTATTACCATAAACAGTAAAATTGTCCATGTACACTTCCACACAATCATGAATAAAGTCAGCAAAAATCCCAAGGACTGCTCTCTGAAATGTAGCAGGAGCATTGCATAGTCCAAAAGGTAGCACTTTATAAGCATAAGTGCCCCAAGGACATGTGAATGTTGTTTTGTCTTGGTCTTCAGGGGCAATTTGAATCTGATTGTATCCACTATATCCATCGAGAAAGGAAAAGTATCTTTTTCCAACCAAGGTATCCAAGACCTGATCTATAAAAGGCAAGGGAAAGTAGTCCTTTAGGGTTTCCTTGTTCAACTCCCTAAAGTCTACACACATTCTCCATTTCCCTATCATTTTCTTAGGTACCACAACAAGAGGTGAAACCCATTTGCTGTCAGAAATTGGATAAATGAATCCTACGTTTAATAATTTATGTAACTCTTCTTTCACAAAATATTTTAGGATTGGATTCATACTCATTTGTGGTTGTCTTATAGGGTTATATCTGGTTGGATATATATGTGGTGAATACATATGTCAGGATGCACTCCTCTCATATCAGTGTACTCCCATGCAAATGCCCCTGACTGTTCTTTCAAAAGATTTGTTAACTGTTCCTATTGGCTGAGACTTAATTCACAATTGATGTATAGACATTTTCCCGGGCTAAGTTATACTAGAATGGTATATGACCCCATATGCTCATCAATGGTGAAAACCATAGATGGTGAAAACGAGAAAAATGGCTCACTTCGTTCTTGAAATTCCTCTCTGAAAATTTGATCGTATTGAAAATATGTTTGTGGAAACTCGACATTTTCTGTCACATAAATAAATTGTCTTAAAATATCATCCTCTGTTGGTTCTTGTAGCGCGTGAAATTCATCAACAGAGAATAAATATTCTTCCTTATCATTCTCATGATAGGGACATTTTAGCCACCATAATTCTTCTGTAACCGGTTGAGCAGGTGGAAAAAGAGTAAGCTTCTGTGAAGAAATTCCATTTGAGATTAACATATCCCCACCATGAAATCCTATGAAAGCATTGGCCATAGACAACCAAGGTCTCCCTAAAATGATTGGATGGCCTTTCATGGGATCCTTTGAATGAATAATCATGAAGTCGACAGGATATTCCCATGAAGCTAATGTAACAAGAATGTCATTGAGGACCCCAGCAGGTTTTATAGTTGTTTTGTCAGCAAGTTCAAGAACTGTAGGGGTAGGGTGAAGGAATTGACTTAGTTGCAACAGTTCAATTGTATTGATAGTCATTATATTAATGGCTGCACCTAAGTCGACTAATGTGTTACCAATAGAAACATTGTTGATAGTAACTGAAAATATTGGGTTCCTGGGGTTGGCATACTTCACAATCTTAGGAGTTTCAAAAATACAATTCAATGATTGGCCTACTAGGTGTATCGTGGGTGGATCTTTCTGTTTCCGACCTGGTTTCTTAATGAAGAGTTCTTTAATGGTCTTGGTGTAGATTGGAACATCTCTAATCGCTTGTAACAATGGAATCTTAACACAGACATTTTTTAGTTCATTCATGATGTCAAACTTAGATTGAGAAATTGGTTTTTCAATGAGCAACCTCTCAGGAAAAGGACGTGTTAGGGGAACCTAAGTTTGTATGTTATGCTGTGATTTGGATACTTTATTCTTTGGAATGATGACATCTTTCAAAGATGCCCCATTTGATAAATCATCTATAGGTTCTTCTTCATGTTCTTGGATAATTACCTTTGGTGTTGTTCTTGTTATAGGTTGAGTTTTATTTAAAGTTTTCCCAGATCTCAATTGTATTTCTTGTATGGAAATGGGGTTTATGGTGTAAGCTAGGTAGTTTTGAAAATCAACACTATGGAGTGGCAGAGGGGGTCTGTTGTTAGGATTTTGAATGGGTTGAGCGAGTAATATGGTGGGACGAGGTGGATTTTGAGGCTATTGAGGAGTTTGTTGAATGGGTGGTAAAGGAGTGATGCAGGAGCATCACCGACTCATCAAGCGAGCCAGCGCGGAAGCGGAAGATAGCTGGATAAGCCAGCACTAAATTTTTGAAAACACTTTGGGATTGTTGCGCAAATCTTTAATGAAGTCATTTAAGAGATGGCACACTTGTATATTGTAATGGACCTTGAGCGGATAGCTCTCGTCCTTTAGTAGATAGTCGGCATTTAATATAGTTAATGTTGGTAGATAGGAATTTAATTTTAGATTTGATAGCTTTAGAGTCCAAGAGGGAAAACAGATATAGACACCCTCATTGTACATTGTAACATTATTCTGGATGAAGAACAGAATAGCATGTAGAGAACTGTGTGAAGAACACCCATGTACTGATAATTGAATTAATAGAAGAAGATTGATTCAATTTCATGGTTTTGTGTCTGATCCTCTGTGTATTGATGTTGTGCTCATGAATGTTTGCTTCCTGGTTATGTATTTGGTTTTATATGCTGTGTATATGATTTCAAGGTTGAATTGAAGTCTGAGAGGGAGATCGAATGAGTTTCAATTGTTTCTCTATTTGAGCCAGAGAATTCCTCCAAGGAGTGCAGTTGAATTGTCCGCAAGGAGTGCGTTGACAGAAGGGTTCAAATTAGAGATAGATTTTGTTCTCATTTTCTCAAAGGTGCAGTTAGGCACAGTGTCGTGCAAGGAGTGCGCAGGCCAGGTAAAAGTCTCAGGGTTGCGAACTTGAGTGAAGTGTTAAAATATTGTTGTTGTAAGGTGTGTGCAGAGTTGGGAGAGACTTCATCACTTAGACGTGTTGATGGTTTTCCGCAAGAAGTGCGTGCAAGGAGCCTTTTCCTAAGGTTCAGATTCATAACAAATCTCAGGAAGGATAGAGTATCCAAACTCATCAAAGGATTTCACCGAGAAGTTGTGTTTGAAGCGTTCGAGCAAGTGTTGAAAGCTTGAGTGCAGGTGAACAAGTCTTCGTGGAGGAAGCACTTGATTCATTTCACAGGAAACATCCAAGGAAGAACGAACGGACGAAATTTTCGAGGAGATTTCACGAATCACCGTGGGCCGTTGGATCTCGTGGAGGTGCAGGGAGGTTACAGTGTAAAGTGGACGAGGTTCGAAGCTCAGGAGGGGGTAGAGCCGTCGATCCGAGTCACAAGGACCGTCGGATCTACATGTGGTATCGTGTATCGGGGATTCACGAGTCGAAGCTCCAAGTTGTTGCAACAAGAATTGCGATATCGCAATCCGTGATATCTCAAAAAGATCAGAACCATCCATTAGTGGGGACGTGTGTCAAGAGATTCCAGGAAGTCGGGGTTCGAAGCATCGGAGATTTTGGAGGTAAGAAATTCTTACAGCTTGGAATCGCGATCCGCGATATCCCGACGGAGGAGTTGTGTGGGGCCACAACAGGAGTTAGTGGAGGATGGGTGGCGTATCATATCGGGGATCAGGAAAAGGAAATTCTTGAATCCATTGACATCAGGATTCACGATCCCGTGAAGTCTGATATCCCGATAGAAGTAACGGGAGGTGGAAAATTCAACTCGCACGTGTGCATCGAAGTTTTGTCACATCGGGTATCGGGAGTCGGTAAATCAAAGTGCTCAATATCGCGAGCAGTGAAACCGCGATAAGAGAAGTCCCGATAGATATGAAAGAAGTCATCGATTGACTGGCCATCGGGTCTCGGGGATTCGAGAGCCCAGTGATCGACAGTGAACTTGTGAAGCCGCGAGTTCTGATCCTCCGATAAGTAAAGAATGGGGGATCGCGTAGAAGAGAATCTGTGGGTGTAGATTTCCCGATAGGGAAATAGAAGAACCTTGGTTTTCTTCGGGCTGAAGAGAGTTGAAGA
>JASDQU010103031.1:298630-317830 GCA_032191745.1 Picea mariana
AATGCTAAAAATAATGAAGTGGTGAAAGGAAATTCAATGTGGAAAATCTGATAACTTCATCGGGGTACTGAACAGGCCCACTAGCAGTGAAGCAATGTCTACATACCGGACAATGTTGTTATACATGAATTAAAAGATGCTCTAGTAAATTTCTCCTTTCAACCAGATTACAGTCTAAGATTATGGGATTCCAAATTACACTTTAAGAGTCTCTTGATGCAAGTACGGTCAAATAAAAAACTGGTAGAATGGCTAATCTTGTTTCGATTATCTTGCACAAGTCTGAGGTCAGTTGTTAGGAAGAAAAATCTATATGAGCCTATCCCGAGATTGTCAAACATTTTAATCTTGAAATTTCTTCAAAGTTAAGGTTGAAATCTTTATCCTCCTAGTAGGGTTTTCATAACTATGTCTCATAGACTGGAATAACTGACCCCATTTACCCAATAAAAGGCACTAAGTCCATCCATTCTCCTCGTTCCACAAGGAGACGAGGTCCCCAATTGTAGCCTATGTTGAAACCAGGTCTTAAATTTTTTATCTCTAAGACTAAAACTTTTATTTTCTGCGATTCGGCTTTTCATAAGGTATAATCCTCGCTATCAGTCCCAAAAAGCCTAGTATCGAAATCCTGAAATGATTTTATTTTTTAATAATAAAAGATAAAAAGCTCAAGTGTTTCTAAATTCTAGACGCACGTTCTGTAAAGTACTTTTACTCGCGATAAATTAAAACCCTAAAGGAGTTAATTAACCATATTTTAACCTTTTGGGATTCGGGTTTACTCATAACAACACGTTTTCAACACATTTTAAATCGCGAAATCCCGATTCCCGATTTCCCAAAAAAAATGGAAGTTAGTCTTGATCCTGATTGATTAAAAAAATAATCCCATCACAATTTTGGGATTCGAGGTTTAGTGTCGACATACTTCATGTAAGAGAGATCCCCGAAACCCCAAAACGCGAAGTCCCGACTCAATACCAAAGTTAAGGCCTAAAACTAATCCCATCGTGATTTTGGGATTCGGAGTTTAGTGGTGACATACTTCATGTAAGCACGATTCCTGAAACCCCGAAATGAAAAGTCCCGACTCAATACCAATGTTTAAAAAGAGCTAAATTCATTTTAAAAATACATTTAATGGTAATTAAACTTCTTAGGTTTTTTGTTATTCGGTTTCCGTCGAACGAGATCTTTTGAATTTTGACTTTAGAATTGTTGAAATATGACCACATTAATAATGGATAGATGGTGATTTCTATGACACAAATGCGTATCTCAAAAATATTCTCTTCATTAAAGGTATTAAATTCTTGGCAGCTGTGTCAATACTTTCACCATAAAATGAGTTAAAAGAAAATTAAAGGTCTGTGTTTTGAAACTTATTCTCGCTCTTTCTATCAGAAGTAATTTGCATCCAGCCAAGCTTACACACCTCCCTTCCATGATAGGTTTTCATTTCAATACGAAAGACATGGCACCAAAGAAGGGATCCAAGAAGAGTGAAGATACAGCTGAGTTTTCTAGCCCAGAGGGAGATGTCATATCTGACACCACGCCACATGATATCAACTCAGTCAAATCTTGGAGACAAATCTATGAAAATCTAGATTACGACATAAAAAATTCCCTTAATGATTCCGAGAATCACCTTCGGGACATAGCAGAATCAGAAATTCACAATATTGCAACACGCCCACGGCTCATGGCATACAATGACATGATCAGTTGGGCTTTAGAGAAGGTTTATATTCCAACGAGAAGAATTTTAAATGACCAAGGGGCCAGCATCGACTCATTCAGACCTGAACATATCGAGGTTATGTACAAACGCTCACCCAATCCTAAATTCATTTACAATGCTGAATTTATAGCTGAATTTCAGAGAAAGGAATGCACTGAGGCATACCAAACTTACCCTGATTTAATCAAAGGTTGGTTGAGATGTCCATCAAAATTTAGGGCAGATACCCATGAAATTTATGCCATAGCTTCTTTTAGCGAGTACATGGTTTATGTAGCCATGATGATATGCAGACTCTTCGGCAAAAAGAATCCCTGTCATTTCCCCGTAGAATGGGTGCCCTTTTTAGAGGAAGCATCAGAAGTATTTAGTTTCAACTAGGACAATATTTTATCTGATAACATAGCCAAAGAGGTTTCAAATTACAAATATGCAAGATCATGAGTTCAACCAGTGGCCTTTTACATGTTGGAATATATCATGGACACAATTTGTTTTATGACTCCATTTCCCCTGATGAAATGGAGTTGGAATATAACCTACCTCAAACCCATTCACGAGTACCACTATGAGTTGTGGGAAGAAAATGCAAAAAAATCATTTTATGAAATTTGTCATTTCTTGGTAATACCAATGCATAAAATGTTTTTCGGCTGTGACCCTCCTCGCATCTCTGAAACAGTTTCAAAAAATCTCAAGCCAATAGCAGACTAGTTCATTGAAGAATGTTTCTCCTACATCAGGGTTTATGGGTGCTCAATTCCCCCTCATGCGCTTCCAAAATTCCTCCCGCATAGACTGGTGTGTAGGGAAGTGGCATACCAAATAGTGAAAGGAGGTATCGAAATAGAGCTAAAGGCATCTCAAAAGAAGTCTTGGCCAATCTTCCCTGTGCACATCAGAAAATTTTCATTACAAAATTTGGGCCATTCCAAGGTGGAAGCAGAAGCACTTGAAGAAGTAAAATTGTTAAATATTGAGTACAAAAGGATTGACCCTTATCAACTAGTGAACAAACACTTGATACACTACAATATGAAAGTATATGAACATGAGGAGTCCCCTTGGGATGACATGTTCAAGGGGACTAAAACTTATAAAGAGGTGTTGGAACAAGTACAGACACTGTCGTCCAACCTGACAACTAGCTTTCGGACCTTTCAGAAACATAGACGGAGTGGTCTACCCCAAGTACTGCAAGGAGAAGAAATCATCCTCTCCTAGGAGCAAGAAAGTGTCCCCCCCAGGATTTGAATGAGAAGCACAGAATAAGGGTAATCTCGAAAAAATCCCACAGGATACCGAAAGGCCCCCACCAATCAAAGAGACCTTGCAAACAAAAAAGGCAGAGACCGAAGTAGAGAAAAGGTCTGAGAGACCACCCAAGTCCAGTAAGATTAACCCCCCTTCGTCACCTGGTATTGATGTCAATACACCTAATGCAATAGGAGGGAAAGGATCTACAGAGCTAGGAAGTCCTATAGCTTCCTTAACCCCCTTAAAGTTCGCTTTTGGATTCCCACAGACAGGAGCTCTATTTGTTGACGACCTCACCTCTATCCCCATAGATGAGATTCCTTCTTCTGATTATTTTTTCAGCAGAAAAAGGAAAGTCATTATGAAACAAGAGATGCATAAGAAGGAGGGTAATATGGTTAAAAATCATAAAGTCCTAATAGATGGACAAAATTTAGAGGAAGAGGATTTCACTACAGAGATAGCAAGTTCCATGGGATCCATGGCAACAACAAACTTTTTTATTGTGGGAAACATGAGAACAAGGATAAAGAAGAGTGATAACATGATAGTTCAATTACAATATTAGCTAAGGAATGTTGAGGAGAAAATCAGAGAAGAGGTGAGTAAAAGCTTGGAGCAAACTAGAGTTGTTGAAAGCCTAGAAATTCAATCACTCAAAAAAAAGCTTGGACAAAATGAACCAGAAGATACAAGCAAGACAGGTACAGGTTGCTCAGCAAAAGGAGCATGCAGAACAGTTACAGGCTAGGTTAAATTTGATGGAAGGTCGGGTCATAGATCAAAAAGCTTTCTAGGCCCAATCACTGGAAGTGCATTTAAAAATAGAAGTTGAACAATAGAAATTGATTTCCAAGATAGAGATTATACAGAGTTACTTCCAAGAAGTAGATAATGCCTTCGATAATATTATCCTAAAGGAAAAAGAAGCCAAAGCGGCAAGGGTTACTCTTCAAAAGGAAATCATATATTCTACAAATGAAGAGACATGCAAAGCTACAAAAATATCAACCACAGAGTAGATCAAAGGCGACATCATGCTCAAGCTATGGGAAACCAACATAACTGAAAACAAAAGAATAGTCACGGAAATCAGAGATGATTGTGGAGAATTTTTTTATCTTTTAGACAAAAGATAGTTGAACATTGGAAAAGGAAATTGTACAGGACTCCTGGGACAGATAAATATCGTAAGACATCAATTAAATTTTAGAGAAAATTTGAGTGAATTTCAAACAGAAATTTCACAGCTAAGAGAAATGGATGTCACCCTAATAGACAGGTTGTAGTTGAGCCCAACTTAAAATTGCAGTCGATAAATTTTGCAGATAAAGGAGTTGAAGATCATCTTTCCGAGATACAGAGAAAGGTTTATCTATTCGAAGCAAAAGACCTTCCAGAACCCCCCAGAAATTTTACACAATTCCTGGAGAGATGCATTAAATGTATTGGATCAAAAGAAGGAGAGCCATCAACAAAATAAAAGTATCATTTGGAAGATATTTACTTCCAAGAAACAAAAAAATGGAGAAGATCATGCAAACAATTTCTGATCCATTTTTAACAAATAGTTAGTCACTAGGAATTAGGAAATCACCAACCGTCTTAAGATTGGTAATTTTGTATAAATAGAATTTTTCAAGACTAAGAGAGGGATTTTTTTTGGAGGGGATTGTAAAGTGAAAATTTCATTTTACTAGAATTAATACAATATAGATTGAAGATTCCAGATCTTGTCAAGCCTGAGTTATGTGTTTCTCTGTCATTTCATCTTTTATTTCATACCTTCGTTAAATGCTTTCATGATGTAACTTCTATTGTGGTGATTGAACTTTCAGATTATCTAACCGTTTGCAGTTTTTCCTCTATATCAACTGTCAACGGATATAAGACCTATGAACATTTTAGAACTCTGAAATTATATACTTCTTTGAAGTTATCATCCTTTTTTCTTCTGTTAGCATAAAATGAGATTCCTCTTAAATTGATGCCTCATTTTTTTATACAACTACATATTTCCATTTCTTTCTTCATTCCATGCACTATCTCTTTTAAGTTTGACTCAGATACTAGAAATGACCTTCATTTCTATTATACTATTGATCCATAATTTGGAAGTTTTGTTCTTATTAATTCAAACCAGAAATCTACGACCCTTGAAAAAAAAATTGACTTATAAAAAGAAACCCTTTGCTTTCATGACTGGTCCAGTTACCAGACAGCCTAATATAGAACCCAGTCTATCAGATCAGACAAGCATTGCGTTAAACCTTTTCAATACCATCTTACAAACAAAAAATACATGGGTATAACGTGAACGTTCATGGGTTGTATTTGAAAGGGACATTAGCATCCAAGAACAATGGGAAGCTAGACAAAGACAGTTAAGGAACTAACTGTGATCTCGCTTTCCATTACACTAGTCTTTTTACCCATCAACTATCCCTACCTTTTTGGATGCCTTGATGGTATACTTTAGAGCCTTAAAGTATAAACTTAGGAACAACATCATGCAAAGGAGCTGCTATAAAGGAAAAGTTGGGAATGAATCTCCTCCAATACTGGACTGCACCTAAGAAGCTTCGAACTTTGTTTACACGTTTTGGCTCACGCCAATTTAAAATTACATCAATTTTGGAAGGGTCAATTTTCAATTGCCCTGCTCCTACAATATGAACTAAGTACACAAGTGCAGTCTTGTCAAATTCACATTTAGACAATTTTACATACATCTTTTCCCTTTACAAAGTATCCAATACTTGCTTTACATGCCTCACATGCACATCCCAAGTCCCGCTAAAAACAAGAATGTCATATAAATATACAATCACAAATTCATCTATGAAAGGATTGAATACATCATTCATCACATGCATGGAATTTGTCGGAGCATTACAAAGCCCAAACGTCATAACTAACCACTCAAACAATCCATGTTTGGTTTTAAAGGCAGTTTTCCATGCATCATGTTCTGAGACACTAATTTGATGATATCCACTGCACAAATACAACTTAGTGAAATAGAAAACATTCTTCAATTTATCAAGTAAATCATCTATGCAAGGAAGAGGGTATTGATTTTTCACCATGATTTTATTTAAGGCTCGGTAATCGACACGCATTCACCATGTGCCATCTTTCTTTGGCACCATCATGATCGGAGAACCAAAAGGATATGAATATGGCCTTATGACCCCTTGATCCAATAAGCCATGTACCTTCTTCTTGATCTCTGTCATCTCCACAACTGACATCATGTACATGCCCACATTAGGAAGAGGAGAATCCTGCTAAATATGTATCTCATGCTGGATTTCCCTCTTAGGAGGTAATCCATCTGGTTCCTGCAAAATATCATCATACTTAGATACCATATCAATTAATTCATTTTTATGAGATGGATCACACCCTTTTAAAGCGTCGTATGTCCCAACATCTTTCTCTCTAACGACCATGAGTACATATCTCTTATTAGTGTTTATGAGCCTTTTCATTTTTCCTACACTAACAAGTGTTGTATTTACCCTCATGTTGTGAGCTCTAACAATATATTCCACTCCCCCTTTAGTAAGGTGGTATTTATTCTCATGACGAAAGAATATTTATTTTCTATCATAAAGATAAGGACTTCCCAACACTATGCCACATATATCAAGTGGTACAACATCCAAATCCACTTCATCAATTAATTTTGAAGCAATAGAAAACCTAATCCTACATTGTTTGGTTACATTAATTTTTTCTTTGTCACATACCCAACCAAGATGATAAGGTTCCAGATGTGGTTTTGTTTTAAGACCCATTTTCTTGACAAGTGCTTCAGATATCAAGTTTACTTGGGAACCTGGATCAAATAATGTATCTATCTTAGTATGTTTAGATACAACTCTTATGTGAAATAACTCATTCCTCTTTCATTCATCAACATGAGAATCATCATTGGAACTTGAACTAGCATGAAGAGAATATTTACCTTGTAATCCAACTGTTGTGATCTTTCCTTCATCTCCTGAATCAAAACCAAGATCTTGATGTACTATAGCAATGGTCTTTATCTTCCCCTTTCCACCAAATTGTTTTGATTTCTTTTCTAGATGCAGTTTCCAATAGTGTTATTCATCGTGACGGCTCTTCTTGCAATGAGTACAAGATGGTTTTCTTCCTTCTCTCGTCACTGTAGTGGTATTCTTGTCCTTCCTTTTAAACTTCTTAAAAGTCTTCTATGGGAAATTAAAAGGTTTCTTTGTGGGATCTTCTTGAACATGTTTCCCCCTGTTCTCAAGGTGAGTGGCTTGCACACAAAATTCATCAAGACTAATGGGGTTAAACAAGATCAAAGTGTGACGAATATAACTGTGAAGTGCGCCAATATACTTCATTAAAGTTTCATAAGAATCCAACGGAATCTTCAATGAAAGAGATTTCTTCATAAATTCTTCTGTGAAACTTTGTACAACTTGTCCTTTAATTTTCCTTATAGTTTTCCATTCCATCATTGCTTTATGAAATACCCTAATGGATAAAATTGTTTCCTTATCGTTGATTTAAATTCTGACCATGAGGAAATAAGATTACCACACTTACTTATGTCCTGAAGCTTGCTCTCCCACTATACGAGAGAGGTGCCTTCCAACCAAAGAGAATCTAGTTGCACTTTAACTTCCTCTTCATCAATATGTTGGACATGACAATACACTTCAACCTGTCATATACAATTATCTAGATTTTTAGGATTAGCATCTCCATTAAACATAGGTAAAGAAAATTTTACATCAATATTAATAATGGTTTCTTAAAAGAGGCTTTATGGCTAGGATGATGAGAATGATGAGAATTCTCATAGGAAGAAGAACTGGAACTCGAAGGTGAAGATGGAGGCTAAGGAGGATCTCTTCTAGATCCTTGGTTTACCAAAGCATCATCACTTGCATGTGCTTCCTTTTTCTTCCCTTTCTTCTTCATCCCCTTCTTGTAATATCCATACATTCACTTGACCATTTCTGACATGCGATAAAAGCCTGTGTGAAATTTTTTCTCTTGTTCATCACGCTTGTCCTCTTCTGCCATTTTCTTCCTTATGGATACAGGACCAACTTCAAGATTGAAAGTCTTAAGAGTTCCTTCATGTTGCTTATGCCTGGCCCTAGTAAGCATTCACACTCAACCATTCAAATCAAATATGACTACTATTATACCAACATGATCCGAGATCTTTTCATCGTGACTTATAAATAATTGTATTAAATTAGCATAAATTAAAGTGCACCATTAAATAAAGGAAAACTAAAAAATGAAGAGATGTAAGCATCATATCTAAACACAAAAACTTGATAATGGAGTTCATCCTTGGTGGACTACATCTCTGGGTCCTGCTCTCAAATGGGTAGGCTCTTTCATTAACTCAACAAAACAATTTGGCAAATAGATAAATATACCTCATTTTGAAATCAAGTTGCAGAAATAATGCTTAGATAAGAAAACATACATAACTACTGAATTTGTGGCATCGAATTACTTAAAAATGACTATCTCCACGCTCTAATCCGACTCTGGCACTCCCAGGCCCAAGAAGAATTATGTCTTAGTTTTCGTGCCCTCTGCAACCTGCAATGATGATAGTTCTTTGCCTTAAAATTTGTGCCCAAAGGTCCATACATTCCATGCCTCCCTTTGTCTCTGGGTGGATTTCACCTTTTAATTAATAATCACGGGAAGATATACAAAGTGGTACCTATGGCACATTGGTTATGGGCAAAGTTGTTAAAGCTTGGGCATCGACGGAGGTTCCAGGGTTGAATCCCACCAGATTCTATTTTGGTATGTTGGTTGTATATATATATATATATATATATTACAATATATATTTTCCCCGCTAAATTTAGCATACATTCTAGAATTCCTTCCAACTACTTGTAAAATTGGCGTGGCCCTCCAGATTTGGTGGGCCTACCATTTTTTTTAAATTCGAAATTCATTCACAGGTTGATATTGGATGTTTCGAGGATGCCATGTGTTGCCCGCTGATTGGGCCATGTGGTGCCCACTGATATGTCCACTTGGCTGCTAACGTCATTGTCCCATCGATTCATACCTGACATGTGGCTCTTTCTGGGTGGTGCCATGTGGCATCACCTGGGGGTGCCACATATCACTTTTCTACTAGTCCACATGGACCCCTGAAAATCCCATTGGCAGGTGACATGTTGCAGCCTCTGGTGCTACCACATGGAATTCTGACATCAACATTTGTCATGCTGACATCATCCTACCCTATCAGTTTTTGGCATCAGCAGTACAGATGATAATGTGGCCCCCTATTGACTGGCCCTGTTTGATCACAACTTTGACCGCGAATATCGTTCAAACCGTAACTTCGTTTGACGATCTGTTTGCATTGTTAGAAAGATTACGATGCTCTCTTCACGATCATGTCGTTTTCATTGAGTTTTGGGGAATTTGAATTTTTTCACTTTCTCTGACTACTGGAGCCATTCTAAGAATTATGAGTTGCCTTTGTGAGTTATGATTTATTATTAGCCTTCTCTAGATCCTTTTTGGATCACTGTCGCTCGAGAGATTTCTCAAGCAACATGTTAATAGCATATTCTATTCTGCCAGTTTTCTTTTGCATAGAGGGTTTCTTGGGCGTGCGAGAGCAATTTTCCTTAAGAGAGACAAGCTTGAGACCCAACTTTCTATACTTGGACCTCGTCGGGGAAATAAAATGGAAAACAGTCAAGAGCATCTTGCTCTGATACCAATGATCTGGATTATTTTCGAAACGAAATAAAAATAGAGGTATTACAATGAAATACACATAAAAATTGCCAAAAATAGAGAAATACAACAATACATGATTTCTATTAATGAAATAAATGTATAGAGACTATAAAAATACAGATTGCAAGACTCACTAGAATGGTGGCAGCTTTATCTCTGAGAAGAGATGTGACGACTGCATTCATTCACAAGAAGACCATTACAATGAGGCTCTGAAGGTATTTTTATGATAAACATGAATTCCAAAACCCTATACATCCAAAAACCTAACCATAGGATATGAAGCGCCAAAATTCATTTCGTCCATGTTGGGGTAAGTTAGTACATTAACTTCTCGGGGTCATAACTTTTGCATACAATCTTCGTTTTAGGCATGTGATAGCCCGTTGGAAAGGTGTTTTTGAGAACTATGCATTATGACATCAAAATATGACTCCATGTATAGTTTGACTTGTGGAAAGCCAAGAAAACACTGTTTAGATCCCCAAAACGACCCTGGAAGTACATAAAGATGTATTAACATGAAAAATTCTAAAATAAGCCAGTTGGAATGTAACATCCCTAGCCACCAATAGGTTGTGCAATGATACCACTACTATGATTCTTTACTTAGATCTGATACCAAATTGTAATGTCCCTGGCCATCAATAGGCTGAGTAACACTACCACGCAGAAATACATACATACATAGATATATCTAACATGCATTTTAATCGAAATAAAACACATAACACGGATTATTGTTACCATACAAATTAAAATTTGAAAGACAATAATTCATATATGCAATGAAATACATGATAACATTCAAGCATCAGTAGCACAAACATGCATAACATATAAATTAAGCACAGACTGATACCTATCTTTTCAACTGGAGTAACACCACCAACTACGTCCAGACCTTCCATGAACCTCCCATCCATAGACCATGTTTCTCATCACACTCAGTAGTGGGTCACCCCCGAGCTAGGACTAAGCTCCACCTAGGGCAAGGGAATCCTAGACTAGGTTGAGGTTATAGGAAAACTGTAGAGTGCAACTGGAAGTATTCTCTGCAAGAGCCTTCTTACGCCCACTACTCATGGACTCTCATTCCCCACATGCCTGTTCCACCCAAGAGCATACACCTTCACTATCACATAGTCCATCGACTGCTTCACCTCCCTCTCAGTGTCTTGACAACAGGCCGGATCAGGAATTCTCAGAGCTTCGTAGTTGGTGCTAGACACTCTCTGGAAGAAAACCACTTCCCAAAAAAATATCTCACCAGGAGCCTTCTTACACCCACTACTCATGGACTCTCATTCCCCACATGCATGTTCCACCTAGGAGTATACACCTTCCCTATCACACAATCCATCGTTTACTTCACCTCCCTCTCAGGGTCTCGATAACAGGCCGAATCAGGAATTCTCAGAGCTTCGTAGCTAGTGCTGGACTCTCTCTGGGAGAAAACCACTTCCCAAAAAACCATCTCACTAGAAGAGATCTTCTCACAGGCCTAACAACTTGCCTCTTCAACCACGGGCCTGACAACCCGCTTATTCAACCAGTTTCAACTCAATTCCCACAAGGTAAGGATAACAACAACATCAATAACATTTGGTTAACTCACAGGTGATAGCAGCAATAGGAAATTGGGTATAGAAATACAAAAATGGCAACAGTACACACTAAGACACAACATGACTCAGGCCATCACCAGGATGTGTCGGGCTTCACAGTAAAACCACACAAATTGGCTTCATGCTTCTTGGTTCCAGAGATAAGTTAGGGTGTAGAGGTCCATGACGGAGGTCTCGGGTTCATACGGAGGATGGAAGAATGGGGGGAGAACCCCCAACACAACTGACACTTCATATTTTAACTGCATGTGCCTAGGTCGACACTTGTCTTCCTGGAGCTGCATGTGTTCCCTTTTTCACACGTTCCTTTTCAAATAACTTATGACAACACTTGGTCAATTGTCCACCTTAGCCTTTAGGAAATAACAATAAATTATTATCCACTTTAGAGGTAAGCCCCCTATCTTATCCCCTAGGCCCACACACTTAGCCTCCTCCCTTACCTAACCTTGTGGAAGCTTAACCTCCCATCACTCTTTCTTCATGGTCGGTCTGCACACAATGATGTTTATATTTTATTAATGATCTGAATAATTACATTTACAAAATCAGGCTCTTGGCCTTTCACACTTAGGCTCTTCGGCCTAATAAACACATAAGCCCACCATCTTATCAACACTCAGCTCACCATCCTACAAAACATGTTTACAATTCATAAATACAAAAGGGGCTCGTCCTTGGGGATATTACAATCCCCACCCCTTATTTTTGCATTGTCCTCAGTGCAACTCTTTACACAACATCGGCAAGATTTCCAAAATATTTAAAAAGATGCGGGTATTCTGCCTGCATAGCATCCTCATGCTCTCATGTAACGTCCTCAGAACCATACTAGGTCCACTCGAACTTTACAATCCCTATGGCTTGATTCCGTAAATGTTTTGTCTTCCAGTCCAATATGCGCATAGAATGCACTTGCAAGACACCTTCTTGCTCCACTTGAATCACATTCCAATCAATAACATGATTAGCATTAGGTATATATTTCTTAAGGAATGAAACATGAAACAAATTATGTACAGTCATGGATGCAGGTAATGCAATCATGTATGCAATGGGTCCAATCCTTTCTGGGATTTAAAATGGCCCACAAAATATGGCTGCCAACTTCGAACAGTTTCCCAGCTTCAGGGAACTTCTGTTGGTTTTCAATTTCAAGAAAACATGATCACCCACTTTAAACTCTATGTGGGTTCTATTCTTATCAACATAACTTTTCTAACTATCTTGGGTAGCCTTCAAATTCTATTTAATTTTTAGCATTTTCTCTTCCATTTCCTTGAGCAACTCTGGCCCAACCACTGCTCTATCATCTGGGTTATCCCAGCTTATTGGAGTATTTCACTTTCTGCCATAAAGTACCTCAAATGGGCTCATATTCAAGGATGCTTGATACCCATTGTTGTAAGCGAATTCTACCAAGTGTAGGTAATGCTCCCATTTAGATGGTTTATCCATCACATACATCCTTAGTATGTCTTCTATTACTCGATTCACCCGCTCTGTCTGCCCATCAAACTCAGGATGATAAGCAATGATGAAGTTCAGATTCATTCCAAACCCCTTGAATAACCCTTTCCATAATTTTGAGGTAAATTTTGAGTCTCTGTCGGACACAATTGTCTTGGGAATACTGTGCAATCATGTTATTTCCCTCATAAAAATATCAGCAACGTTAGTTTCCTTGTGAGTAGTCTTTAGTGGAATAAAATGGGCATCTTTCATATGCTTGTCCACCACCACCATGATTGAATCATGTTGCTTTCCTGTTCTAGGAAATCCTATGACGAAATCCATTGTCACTACCTCCCACTTCCACTCAGGAATGGGTAATGGTTGTAGCAACCATGTTGGGTGCCTGTGCTCGTCTTTAACCTTCTGACACTCCATACATCTGGTGATGTATTCAACAATATCTGTATTTATAACCAACCAAAAGTAATGGCTCTTGACTGCTGCCATAGTTTTCTAATATCCAGGGTACCCATCATAAGGCACATTATGCATTTATTTCAAAATAATAAGTTTCAATTCTTAGACATTAGGTACATAAGATCTGTTTTTGTACAGGAATGTTCCATCAACGCCAAACTTATAATCTTCCACTTTTTGTGGCATCTCACCTTGATGTAGCTTTTCTACCAACTCTGTGTACTACAAATCTGCAGTTGCAGCTTCCAAAATCCTTCCCTTAGTGTCAGTTTGGTACACGCTAATGGTTGTAGCATGTAGTTCATGCACTCTCCTCTTGAGCACATCAACCACTTTGTTCTCCTTTCCTTTGATATGCTTGATATCAAATTCATATTCACAAAGAAACTCCAACCACCTACTCTGCCTAACATTCAAGGTTGGATGATCAAACAAATACTTCAGACTGTTGGTCTATCCTTATCTCAAACCTATTTCCCATGAGGTAATGCATCCATTTCTTTAGAGCGTGAACAATAGCCACCAACTCCAAATCATGAGTTGCATAATATTTTTCATGCTCTTTCAATTTCCTAGACTCATAACATATTACAAATCCATTCTGGTTGAGGAATCCTCCCAGTCCTTCTTTGCATGCATCTGTGCACACTACAAAATCTTCATTTGGATCTGCAATCCTTAGGATTGGAGCACTAGTTAACAGATGCTTCAATTGTTGGAAGATTCTCTCACATTCTTCAATCCATTGAAACTTCTTCTCCTTCCTTTGAAAGGAAGTGATAGGGTGAGAAATCCTTGAGAACCCCGCAATGAACCTTCTATAATAGCATCCTAGACCCATAAAGGATCTGACTTCCAGCACATTCTTTGGTGCTGACCATTCTCTGATGGCCTCAATCTTCTCAGCATCCATGGCTATCCCATCCTTTGAAATGATATGCCTCAAGTAATGGGTCTACTTTTGATAAAACGAGCACTTTCTCAACTTGGCATACAGTTGGTGCTCTCTTAACACTTGCAGCACCATCCTCAGATGTTGTTTATGCTCTTCCTCCAACTTGGAATACACCAGGATGTCATCCAAAAAGACTATGACAAACTTTTCTAGATATTCTCTTAATACCCCATTCATTAAACACATAAAATCATCAGGTACATTTGACAACCCAAGTGGCACCACTGTGAATTCACAATGATCATACCTTGTTCTGAAGGCAATCTTGTTGATGTCTTCATCTTTTATTCTTACCTAGTGATACCCTGACTTGAGATCTATCTTTGAAAATATCTTGGCATCCTTCAGTTGATCAAAGAGGTCATCGATCCGTGGTAGAGGATACTTGTTCTTTACAGTCACTTTGTTCAACTGTCTAAAATCGATGCACAATCTCAATGTCCCATTCTTCTTATTCATGAACAAGACCGGGGCTCCCCAAGGTGACACACTTGGGCGTATATACCCCTTCTTTAGAAGATCTTGAAGCTGCAACTGCAGTTCTTTCAGCTATGGCATACTCATCTTGTAAGGAGTTTTTGACACTGGAGCTGCTCCAGGAATTAGGTTAATAGAGAAGTCAATGTCTCTCTTCGGTGGTAGTCCTGGTACCTCCTGGAATACATCTTCAAAATCCTTTAGTATTGCATGGTCTTTGATCTTTGACACCTTATCCTCAGGTTCTTCCTCCAAGTGGGATGCAAATAATTGACATCCTTTCCTGTAGCACTTCTTCAGTTGCATTGCTGAGATTTCTCTTATAGCAACAACTCTAGGAATTCCTTGGACTGTTTTCGTATTTCCTTCCTCATCCAGGAAATTAAATGCCTTGTTACAACAGTCCAAGATGGCATGGTGTTGGTCCAACCAGTCCATACCAATTAGGCAATCTTAAGAACCTAAAGGTAATATATTCAGGTCTTCCTTAGTACTTATTCCATTCATGTCCACTGGACATGATTTAACCAATTTCATAACCTTTCTCTTGGTTCCTATAGCCAGCTGCACTAACCAATATTTTCCATGTTTTCTTTTCGACAATTGCAAACTTTCCACTACTCTAGGATCTATATAACTATGGCTAGCCCCTAAATCAATTAAAATAGTAAATTCATGGTTGTTGATCATACCTTCCACTTCAATCATGTGTGACATATATTCTTCTTTCTTGTTGTCTAGAGCCGTGTAGATTCTTGGTATTCTACTGCCCATGTCCTCCACTGTTTCATATTGCTGAACATTATGGAAAACTCTTACTTTGCCATTTTTTTGGAGACAATCTTTGTACTTGTGGTTCCCCTGACAGCCCCAACATTGAATGGGAATCTGCCTTGGCTTTTGTCCCCCTAAGTCAGTCGTTCTTGGCTCTCTAAATGATGGTTTCCCTTGAGGACTGTTTCTGAAAAAGGGAGGTTTGTTTCCCTCCTGCCTCTACTCTTTCTTAAACTTCTTCTAGTCATCCCAAGCCTTCTCAA
Organism: Picea mariana; assembly: GCA_032191745.1. NCBI lineage: Eukaryota > Viridiplantae > Streptophyta > Pinopsida > Pinales > Pinaceae > Picea > Picea mariana. The sequence goes on from JASDQU010103031.1 coordinate 314,444, forward strand.
AAGTAGGTTTTTCTCTTTGCTGCTCATATAATCATTTTTCTCTTCTTATAGTTTCTTCCATAGTCTTAGGGTCATCATACTAATTCTTGTCCCCAATGGAAGGTGGTAGTCCACTCATATACCTTTGAATTTTGACAGTCTCATCCTTGATGAAGGGAACATATTTCAACAACTCCAAGAACCTTCGTTTGTATTCATCAATGGTCATGTTGTCCAGCTTGAGTTCAAAGAACTCTTTCATCTTTTTGTCATAATATCTTTTATTCAAGTATTTCTTTTCGAAATACCTCTTGAATTATTTCCAAGTAATACCCTTCTCTTTAATGTGTTGCACCTGCACCAGTTGATCCCACCACATGGATGCTTTTCCTTTCAGTTGATACATCACAATTCTTCCTTCGGCATGAGAGGAATAATTCTGCAGTTGGAAATATTTCCTCATGCCAAGAAACCATGTCTCGGCATCTTCCTCCTTCTTGTCCTCTTCATCAAGCGTAGGAGGCTTAATCTTGTTCATTTCTCCCTTCATCTCATCCACTCCAGATCTCATGTGCTTTCTGGAAGGAGATGGGATTGAACTACTATGTGCCTCCTTATTGGAATTTTTCGGGGAGTGACGACAATGCCTGCTAACGCTTCTTGATCTTGTTTTCTTCTCAGGGGTCTTGTGACTCCCTGATTTGCTTGAGATTCTCTCCTTATCCTACTTCTTTTCTATTCTCTCCAAACTGTTCATCAACTTTAAGTTGAATTCTCCCTGTTGTTCCTTAGCTTTCATGAGCTTTTTGTTATCTGCTTGGTGAGCCTGGGTATCTTTCAGTAATATTTCAATGATTTTCATCATATTCCCTTCCTTATCTATCTCTTCTCCATGCCCATTGGAGTTCGATCCTTCAACTCCCAAATGGTCATCCATTCCTTTTGCTTCATTCTTTGAACTGGAATCATTATGTGCCTCCTCTATTTCTTTGCACTCAGTGGAAATTTGGTTCATTTCTGACACTCGTTAAACTCTACAAACACAATGTGCATTCAACCGAAGTTTGTCAGGTCATTAATCCTTAACAATTATCACAGTATTCATAAGCCAATATGATTTAAGAAAAAACATTCAGATTTTATTTTTTTACGAGATTTTCTCTGCTCTACAATAATTTTCGAGCACTAGCCCCTTCCTCTCAGTCCCCAACCCATGCGATCATGGTTCGTGACCAGGAACTAGATCACTAGGTGCTTACTCGGGCCTTCGGAAGTTTCAAAATCACCACACAAAAATCTCTCGGAGTTCAAATTACCGGACTCATGAAGTAGGGTGGATCAACAATCCATGACTACCCAACATCCAATGGCTGACACCCATTATGGAACTTCAAGCATGTGAGCTCTGAGACTTTGGATCTCCGGAGCTTTGGAACTTCGGAGGATTCCACATCCACATAGCCCCAATGCCCTGAAGCGTTAATTTCCGAACACTTTCATGTCATCTTTGGTGATGTTATTATGTCTCGTCACCTCGGCATTACGAAACTTTTTGAAAGTTCTTTATTCTGTTCCCTTATGAACCATCCTTCCGGAGTGTCAAGTCTCTGAACTTCACAACTAGTGCCACATGTACACTGGGACCCATGGTTTCTAACAACACTTAACGCCTTTCAAATTACGGGGGCATGCATCCGCAGTTTGGAGTAACCCACCTTTTGTCCCGCAATTCCTCTGACACACGTAACCCCCCAGGAAAATCATGGTTTGGATTGCGGGACCACCTTGGATAATTAAATTCTATGTAACTTGGGTCCTCGCAATGTCTCCTGGCCATCGATCTCGATGTATTGTGATCAGCGCCAGCGTGGTTCCACCAACCTTCAACTATGTTATTCAACCTCAGGGCCCACATAGTACAGCTGTAAACATTCCAAGTGGGGGCACATGGCAGGTATAGGAAAGGTCCACATCACCTTCAGGTAACGTCATCATGACTCACCACTTCGGCTCTTCGGGAGTTTCAACTCCTCTAAGCTCTCCTTTGCTTTCTTGGACACAGATCTAATGGTCCAGAATCCTTATAACAATAGATCTGATGATTGTTGTCACTCCTCCTCTTGAGATTTCTTTCCTGAACCCCTTTCTCCTTAGAGGGTTTCTTCGACACTTAGTCGACTTTTGGATCTGTGCACTCCTTGAAACAGATCTTTGCGTCCCTTCACAAGAAAAATCAATCTATTTCTCCCGATATTTTTGAGTCAAAGACTCTGTCAATGCACTCATTGCACCTAGGGACACTCTAAACCTCAAATTGTGTTCCTTTTGACAACAATTCACTCTAAAATATTTGTCTCATTAACCACTAACATGGCCCATCCAGGCTAAGTGTCAAAACCATGCTCTGATACCATATTTTAACATCCACAGCCACCAACAGGTTGGGCAATGCTACCACTACTCTGACACTTTACTTAGATCTGATACCAAATTGTAACGTCCCCGGCCATCCACAGGTCGAGTAACACTACCACGCAGAAATACATACATACATAGATATATCTAACATGCATTTTAATCGAAATAAAACACATAACACAAAGTTACTGCTACCATACAGATTCAAATGTAAAAGACAGTAATTCATATATGCAACAGAATACATGATAACATTCAAGCATCAGTAGCACAAACATGCATAACATATAAATTAAGCACATACTGATACTTATCTTTTCAACTGGAGTAACACCACCAACTACATGCAGACCTTCCATGAACCTCCCAGCCATAGACCACATTTCTCATCACGCTTAGCAGTGGGTCACCCCCGAGCTGGGACTAAGCTTCACCTAGGGCAAGGGAATCCTAGACTAGGTTGAGTTTACAGTAAAACTGCACAGTGCAACTGGAAGGATTCTCTACAGGAGCCTTCTTACGCCCACTACTCACAAAATCTCATTCCCCGCATGCTTGTTCTACCCAGTATTATACACCTTCACTGTCACACAGTCCATCAACTGCTTCACCTCCCTCTCAGGGTCTCAGCAACAGGTCAGATCAGGAATTCTCAGAGCTTCATAGCTGGTGTTGGACTCTCTTTGGAATAAAACCACTTCCTAGAAAACTATCTCACCGGGAGCCTTCTTACGCCCACTACTCATGGACTCTCATTCCCTGCATGCATGTTCCACCTGGGAGTATACAGCTTCACTATCACACAGTCCATTGGTTGCTTCACCTCCCTCTCAGGGTCTCGGCAATAGGTCGAATCAGGAATTCTCAGAGCCCCGTAGCTAGTGATGGACTCTCTTTGGGATAAAACCACTTCCTAGTAAACTCTCTCACCAGGAGAGAGATTCTCATGGGCCTAACAACCTGCCTATTCAACCACGGGCCTGACAACCC